>OZ025244.1:60294360-60304860 GCA_964019155.1 Osedax fenrisi
AGTAGTAGTAGTATTAGTATATTATTTATGTTGTTTAGTATTATCAAATTTAATTTAAAATATATATTAATCATCAATATTTCGATATATAAAATAATACATGTATTTATAAGAGTAGAACTACGTAGTAAAACTAGATATACATATATATATATATATAATATTATATACAAATTATTATAAATAATATATATTAATATATACTACTATTCAATATCAGATATTCTAATATATAATAGTTCTATATATCATATAGTAATACCATTACCATAAGTCGAATGTCTATTATATAATTCACAATCTTCTAACGGTGTTATTAATGGTGCGCGTGATGTCCTTATACGTGTCCTTCTTATGTAATTACGATAACGGAAGTGACTCTATTGCCCATAACCATATCGATTAGTTATGATTTTTGGCTCCATCAATGTACTGAGCTTTATTATCATTGGTAAACAAATTCGAGAAGATATCATTCGATTACATTTCTTTTCACAACATCTCCTAGGTATTAGTAGTATTATGAACAAATAGATTTGTTTAGAAATAGAAGTTTGTGTAACATTAATTTAAGTTATAAATGAGATAAACATACTTCATACCTGAGATACTATGGAATGATCGATGTATTCGATCAGTTTAAGCAATGTTTTAAGAAATTGTAAGCAATCACAAAATTCATATATGAAATGTTCTGGCATGGTTTAAAATCTACCTATCATAACTCTTAATATTGTATGCTAGGAACACGCATTTATTCACAGACACATTTAAAATAAATTCTATATAAAATATACATATATAAATATTAATCGTATATTGTATACTAATTAAATGTGAATATTATACCAATATTAACATGAGATTTATTAACATGAGATTATTTATAGAGTTATAAATTTGTTTCTTATTTTGTTATGTATAATTTTATTTGTTAATTTTATCTTATTTTACATTAGATTAAATAAATTAATATGTGTATCCTTATTTAACCACAATTTAGTTTTATAGATTTTATTATGATTACAAAATCGTATAAAGTATATATATATATATAATTTAGATTACATAAAATCTTACTGTAAAATACAATGGATATCATATTATATATATATATATATACACACGTATATGTGAACTTAGCTTATGCTTATAATACAATACAAACAAAAATAAAAATATTATCTTCACTTAGTGTAGTGATTCATTTACAATCGAGATAGATACAATGGCCCATTGTATCTATTGTCAATGGGTAATTTGTTGGACGGTTGTTGCGACCACCTAAGATAATTGCCTCGGTGTATTTTATGTATTATGCAGTAGTAACGTTTTACTTACATTTAATTACATTAATGTAAACGATACTATAGTATACTGTACGTAAACGATACTATATATATAGTATAGTATACTATACGTCGCACAGTGTACGTACACAATACTATAGTATATTATACTATAGTATATTGCACGTATACGTAAACCTTGTATGTACTTGATACGATCAATTCTATACGCGCATACCACAATGCAACCTCACTAACATTATGTGTGTGTGATTATATACATAATATTACGCTGTTTAACCCTGTACCGTACGATTTATCATATACTAGCTAATATCGCTATTCACTATTGCAATCATTATTAATTAAATTATTAATTTAATAATAGACAATTCTCAATTTGGATTTCAAAAATCTATATCAACATGTGATGCTTTGATAAATTATATCGATTACTTGAATATAAATTACAAATTATTCATATCCACAATATCGATTTATTTAAAAAAGGCTTTCGACACTATTAATCATGACATTTTATTAAACAAATTATATATATATATATGGTTTCAGAGGTATCACTTTGTCATTATTAAAAAGCTATTTGACAAACAGGTATCAATACGTAAGCTATAATAATACCAATTCTAAAATACTTCCGATTAAATGTGGTGTACCACAAGGTTCAGTTTTGGGACCAGTATTATTTTTAATGTACATAAATGATTTACCTAATATAACTAATAAATGCAATTTTACTCTTTTTGCTGACGACACAACTTTAACATTTAAGTCTCATAATTTATATGATCTAGAAAATGAAATAAATTCTACTTTAGTTTTAATATGTGACTGGCTTTGTGGTAATAAGCTAGTTCTTAATATTGATAAAATAACATTAATTTTATTCCATCGCACAAGAGTTAAACATAAATTGAACATCAAAATAAATAATATAGCCATAAAACCAGGGCCGGCTTAAGGGGGGGGGGGCAAACCGGGCAATTGCCCGGGGCCCCAAATTTCGGGGGGCCCATGAATTATTTGAGAAACATTTTTTTTACTATTTATATACATATTTTTTTTCTTAACTGTATTTTTCTTATATATTAATAATTATAATTAAATAAAATAAAATAAATAATAAAAATAATATAATAAATTAATTAAATATAATTCATTTAGGCCGATTTGAAAAGTAAATTTGACAAAAATTTCTAAATTTACACGAAGATATAGTTGAAACAGGTATATGAAGATGTTGGAGCACATGCTAATAGTGACACCATAGATCATATCACACATCTCTGCTTGTCTGATAAAATAGTATGAAACGTATTGATAAATAATTGTTTTTTAAACTAGAAAGTGATACATGGTAAACGTAGTGGGAATATTAACCATAGTTGAATCTTAACAATTTATAATTCTTAATTAGTTTACGAAAAAAAAAGTATACTTCTTTATATTAAAATTAAATATGAGATATATATTAAAATATATTTTAACTATGATTTCTGATATTTGTAAAGGATTATATTGATTATAAATTACGAAAAAATGATATTCTATATAGATTTATAATTGTTATTAAAACTTAGTAATTAAAACTAATTAGATATTTTCAAAATAATTGTTCTCAAAAGAATTAATTTTCTCTATCTACTTCTCGTATTAATAAAAGGTATATCTTCTCATAGTGTATATTATTATAATTGTGTTAGTGTAAATAATATATATATATAAAATAGTTTTAATTAATAGTTAAATATTAATATTCTGCTTTATAGTATTTTTAATAATTAATATTGATGAAAATGAATTCTGTACATAACATTTTCAACAGACTATTATTAGAGAAAGAAACTATATTTATATTTATTGAAACAGATATTATTTATAAATATATATATATATATATATATATATATATAATCTAAATAAAATACTAAAGTAATTTTTGACATTATCCAACTAGTAGGTTATTTACAACTGAATGTTTAGATGTACATCACCCTCATCTATATAATTATATATATATAAGTACACACAATGGCGATATTCTTATTGGAGAACAGGTTATAAGTTATCACTGATAACTTAATAATTGAAGAAATATAAAATTCAAAATATTATATTATATATCAGTGTGCTCAATTCCAGATATATCACATGTAGGTACGTTAATAGTAATCGTCATATATACCAAGTTAGGTATTATTATTATTATATAGGTATTTATTGATGTAGGAAATCGAGTAAAATAAATATATAAATATTTAGCTAATGATTTATTAGAATTTTTTAAATAATAATATAATTATAATAGATTATATAGCTCAAATTTATGAAAAATCCAGCAATATGTCTAGAAGATTAAATTAAATGAAAGATATCATAATATACCCTATTCAATTGTCAATATGGATCCCCATATCTGCGCTGTGCATTCCTTAAATATGGTTGGGAAAATGCCGTTGAATCTTCGACAATTGTAGCAATATTATTTCCTTTCATCCCAAATAAATATAATTTATTTAGCAAAACTAAATAAATAATATATTAACATCTATATATATATTAAGAATATAATATGTTTTATTAAAAGCATTATCGAATATAATATGGTCATCACAAGCAGATTTTATTAGAGCAGTATCTTGTGGATTTCCCAAAATTACATAAATTATCTGATATTATATATGTTAAAATATTACATAAAATTACATTACTAGAATCAACGTATTTATTCAATACAATTCTAGAATTTGAGACTTCAATATTATGAAAACCGTGGAGCTAATTACTTTGTAGACTAAAGTCGATCAGAAAAGTATTGCAATTAGGTTAAATTGAGATAAAAGCGGTAATAAAAATATTGATGCACTCTCTAATTATGAGGAGTTGATTAGAGTATACAAATAAATTAAAAAATAATTAGTATAATGATAACATATGATACAATTAGTAAATTTACATTATATAAGAAGTTAAAAATGAATATTTTCTAACAATATTTGACAATTTAATTGATATATACTTATATGTAGGACCTATATAGGAAATACTAAAAAAGATAATCATGTATTTATTACTAATTATATAAATAATATGTATATATATATATATATCATCTGACATCAGCAATAATATGATTAGTATATAAGATAATTCAGTATTAAACATATATTATACCATATATGGTATCAATATATTGATATACAACTCAAAGGAATGGACTATACATATAGTAATAAATATATGTATATATATATATATATAAATATGATGGGCTAGATATATCCAATTGTAGATATTGTCATCCTAATATATTTAATGGTAAGTAATTACACTTGAGAGAGAAGCTTCTCTAAACTTAAATTTATAAATAATTTTCTATGCCATTATCTGACACAATCAATATTTCAAGTCCGTAACATTATATTTAGAATCCAAGCTAATTAATTAAATTGATACTGAATAAATAATACTGATTCAGAAGAGGAAATCAAGTAAAATAAATATGTAATATCATGTTAACTAATTATATCATTTAACTTATAATTATATCATTTTTATTAATTAATTTGTAAATTATAAAATATTACATTGCAATGATTTTAAATGGTTACTGTAATATCTATTTACATCCATAGCGTGAAGGAGACCCCCTATATATAGTATATGCATCTTAAAGTGGGTTTCCTTCACACGATACATGTAAATATATATGAAAAAAAAACAAAAAAATTTAAAGATTATAAATATTTTTACATAATTTGATAACGCATAATAAAATAATTATACATCATTTATATATATATATATATATATATATATATATATATATATATATATATATATATTTATATATAAATAAATGCAAGAGTTATGGATATTATTTATTTCTAGAATGGCCCATTTAATATGTTATGAAATTATTATGGGGCCCATACATTTTTTTTTGCCCGGGGTCCATAGTATGCTTAAGCCGGTCCTGCATAAAACAATCAACTAATTTTAAATTCTTAGGCATTTTAATTGACGAAAATCGTAATTGGAAATTGCAAATAAATAATATTAAAAATAAACTTTACTATGGACTTTTACTACATAGATATAAATATAAATTTAATATTAATACTTTAGTTATGCTATATTTTTCTTTTTTTCATAGTCATATTAATTATTGTTCTATTATATGGGGAAGTACTTACCATAGCAATATAAAATGGATTCAAATTTTACAAAATAAATGTATGAGAGCAATATATAAACTTGATAACAAAACCAATATTGATTACATTTTTTTAAGACATAACATTCTTAAATTTAAAGATATAATAAATATATCCATTTATAAATATATGTTTAGAATATATAACAAGCATTATTTGTATAGTTCAATTTGTAAGTTATTTACCTATAATTGCTCTTTATATACTTTTAGGTTAAATAGAACATTCTTAATACCAAAAATAAGATTTGATCATGATAAATTTAGTATTCGTTACAAAGTCGCATATTTATGGAATTCTTTAAATACAACCATATCATCTTTGATGAATTTGAATACTTTTACAATACATATTAAAAACATGCTTTTAAATAGTTATATTTAATCACTTACACCTTATCTGTATTGTTTGTTATTTTATTTACATGATCATCTTTTCTTCTTTTTAGCTCTTTTAAATTGTTCGTATTGTATACATATTTGTTATCTCTCTAGCCTTTGGTCTTTAGTTTTCTTTGATTTTTATAGTTTAACTTATTTATTATTTTAGTATCTTTTTACATTTTTAAATATTTTATTATATATTTTTATTATATTTTATTATTATTTTATTGTTATATACATGATGATTTCTTGGTAGTGAGAGATATATTTAAGTTTATTGTATTGCTTTTTTATGAGACAGAACACGAATGAACAATATAGAATTATAAAATATTTATTTATATTTATTAATTTTGTATTTATTCATTTTGTATTAATTCTCTCATTACCAAGAGCAGGTTGGTATCTAGATAAGTTCAATATAACTTCTATACCATACCTGGGTTTTTGATCTCGGTCATCAACTGAATCTGATATTATTATTATTATTATTATTAACGTAGCGGATATACCTTGGTCTGGTATCCAATAACTGCAGTTATTGTGTATTCTAATCATTTCCATATATTATTCCATATAACTGATTTACATCCAACAATATATTATTAAATGGTGAATATTTTGTCGATCTGTTTAAACTAAAACACTTCCAGAGTAATACATTTATAGAAAAGCGAATGTTTCCTGATACAGATACGGTACATTTGATGAAGGGATATAATTATAAATATGATTTCTTAAATTATATCATGATAACATCTAATTATAATTACAATAATGCATAATACATGAATAGTTGACTTGTTCTATTACTAAATACATATACTTAGGTCAATATCCTCTAAACTTATATGTATATATATATATATATATATATATATATATAAACTCGAAATCTCCTACATAATCCCGACATAATAACATATAAAAATTACACATATATATGCCTATATATACAATAGATAAACAATATATACATATACAACGTACATACAAAACAAAAACTACTAGGTCCTACAACACTGGGGATATCATCGCTAACGCTAAACAACTAACGGTACTACGGGCAGGGTTGGCAAAAACCCCAAAAATCTAAGAAATATGTAAGAGGTTTTTGGGTTATTGGGTTTTTGGTGGGTTTTTGAGGGTTTTTCTAGGGTTTTTGGGGTTTTCAGAGGTTTTTGGGGTTTTTCTTTATCTTAAATTTAAAAATAAAAAAATCAAGAAAAAATATTTAAAAAAAATATATATATTATATAAATTATATAATATAATAGTGTTGTAATATATATTAATATGATACTGTAAAGGTTAATAACATTTTAAATTGTAAAATGGCAAGTATTATAATAAATGATTTATATTATTATATAAATAATTAATATAAATAATTAATATATATTTGAAATATAATTATATTTATATACTTAATAATAATATTTATTTATTAAATCACATATAATAATAGTAGATATAAATAGACTCCTCAGTATAAATATATATATATATATATATATATATATATATATATATATTAAACCGTACGTAAATTAATAAATAAAATAATAATTACAAACAATATTAGTATTACAGGTAGCCACCTGATATCAATTTTTGTATATATTTCATGAATGTTCTATGCAATTTTATGGATCTAATATAGGGTGGGGGTGAATTCCATAGTTTTTGACTAATATAACTTAGTGCCCGAGTATTCATTTTTAAGGGATGGAGAATTGGGGTAAATAAAAAATGAGATTCATGGTTTCTAAGAGATGGAAGGGAAGATCTTTGTACTAGAGAATCAGAAATATAGGAGGGGCATTTAGAAGAGTAGGAATATATTGAGTATATTCTATATTGATATATTCTATCCTATATTGAGGAATGAGCAATAGATAGTATGCGATAAACAGAGCGTTTGTTAACCATGGAGGTAAGTGTTAGTATGAGGAATTAGAGGTATGATCTCGAATACGTATACGTATAGGTTGTACGGATTGATGAATGAATAACTCGATTTAGGAACAGTAATCTATAAGTGAGAGGATAAGGGAATTAACTAACGTTTTAGTAAGAGATACATTAATTGATTTTCGTATTTGTCTAATTCTAAATAGATGATAATTTATAGATTTAGTGATGGCATTAATATGAGGAATGAAGGAAATAGTAGAATCAAAAATTACATATATATATCATTATTAACTTACTTGTAAATTAATTGAAATGTGATAATTAAATAATAATAATTAATTATATATTAAAACCCAGAAATAATGATGAAAAAAAAATGAAAAACCCCCAAAAAACCCAAAAACCCCCAAAACCCCTAAAATTATCAAAAGGTTTAAACCCAAAAACCCAATAACCCAAAAACCCAAAAACCCCTACTTCTGCCAACCCTGACTACAGGGGAATCACAACCAGCTCGCGTAGTGTACTGGGTCTGCTGGGTAGCACCCTTCATATAGACAATAGACAATAGTACAACAACAGAAAATAGGCATATTATGTTGAAGCTCTTTAGAAGAAAACACATAAATATTATTATAATTAACAGAAAAAAAAAATTAATATTAAAATTCTTCTAATAAATATTATTATTATTATTGTTATTATTATTATATACCGGCGTAATAAACATAGTACATCTATAAATACATATAGGTCTACATGTGAGTGTAATTGAGCTACTAAGGTATACGTGTGATTTCGGGCTGCTATATATAGAGAGAGAGCAATACCTGAGTAGTGTATTAATAGTGTATGTTATTGAGGTCTCTATTGCCTACTTTCGTAATGATATACTTTACGTGTATATAGTGTACCTAACTATAATGTGTACATAGTGTACCTAACTATAATGTGTACATAGTGTACCTAACTATAATGTGTACATAGTGTACCTAACTATAATGTGTACATAGTGTACCTAACTATAATGTGTACATAGTGTACCTAACTATAATGTGTACATAGTGTACCTAACTATAATGTGTACATAGTGTACCTAACTATAATGTGTACATAGTGTACCTAACTATAATGTGTACATAGTGTACCTAACTATAATGTGTACATAGTGTACCTAACTATAATGTGTACATAGTGTACCTAACTATAATGTGTACATAGTGTACCTAACTATAATGTGTACATAGTGTACCTAACTATAATGTGTACATAGTGTACCTAACTATAATGTGTACATAGTGTACCTAACTATAATGTGTACATAGTGTACCTAACTATAATGTGTACATAGTGTACCTAACTATAATGTGTACATAGTGTACCTAACTATAATGTGTACATAGTGTACCTAACTATAATGTGTACATAGTGTACCTAACTATAATGTGTACATAGTGTACCTAACTATAATGTGTACATAGTGTACCTAACTATAATGTGTACATAGTGTACCTAACTATAATGTGTACATAGTGTACCTAACTATAATGTGTACATAGTGTACCTAACTATAATGTGTACATAGTGTACCTAACTATAATGTGTACATAGTGTACCTAACTATAATGTGTACATAGTGTACCTAACTATAATGTGTACATAGTGTACCTAACTATAATGTGTACATAGTGTACCTAACTATAATGTAACTGGCAGTACGGTAAGCTAATCAATTGCCGAGAATAGATAATAGGCGTATACTTATACTTATATATATTGCAACTTATTATATATATATATTAAGAATAAATGCACTTAATAATACGTAAATAATAACGAGAACGATACACACATATAAGATAACAATAACAAGATAAAGATAAAGGACATTTCAGATAACACATAGATAATACAACACGATATCACAGGTTAGTGGAGAGATGCAACCCGATAGCGGGACAGTAAAGTAGTGTATCTATCAGAGGTTAGAGGTGGTAGTGTATATCTCATAGGTTAGAGGTGGTAGTGTATCTATCAGAGGTTAGAGGTGGTAGTGTATATATCATAGGTTAGAGGTGGTTGTGTATCTATCAGAGGTTAGAGGTGGTAGTATATATATCATAGGTTAGAGGTGGTAGTGTATATATCAGAGGTTAGAGGTGGTAGTGTATATATCAGAGGTTAGAGGTGGCAGTGTATCTATCAGAGGTTAGAGGTGGTAGTGTATCTATCATAGGTTAGAGGTGGTAGTGTATATATCAGAGGTTAGAGGTGGTAGTGTATCTATCATAGGTTAGAGGTGGTAGTGTATATATCATAGGTTAGATGTGGTAGTGTATATATCAGAGGTTAGAGGTGGTAGTGTATATATCAGAGGTTAGAGGTGGCAGTGTATCTATCAGAGGTTAGAGGTGGTAGTGTATATATCATAGGTTAGAGGTGGTAGTGTATATATCAGAGGTTAGAGGTGGTAGTGTATATATCAGAGGTTAGAAGTGGTAGTGTATATATCAGAGGTTAGAAGTGGAAGTGTTTCTATCAGAGGTTAGAGGTGGTAGTGTATTACATAATAAGGGGAAATGTTACTAAATGCATATTTACGGAATTTAAAATGTTACATATATTATATCCATCTATAGGTGGGATTTTTCATAACTAAATCTTAGATCCGAG
>OZ025244.1:60305060-60532560 GCA_964019155.1 Osedax fenrisi
ATTGATGACTGCTGCTGTATTGATGACTGTTGTTGTTTTTTGTTGTTGTTGTATTGATGATTGTTGTTGTTGCTGTTGCTGTATCGATGACTGTTGTTGTTGTTGTATTGATGACTGCTGTTGTTGTTGCTGTTGTTGTATTGATGACTGCTGTTGTTGTTGTATTGATGACTGCTGTTGTTGTTGCTGTTGTTGTATTGATGACTGCTGTTGCTGTTGTATCGATGACTGCTGTTGTATTGATGACTGCTGTTGTTGTTGTTGTATTGTTGACTGTTGTTGTTGTTGTATCGATGACTGCTGTTGTTGTTGTTGTATAGATGACTGTTGTTGTTGTTGTATTGATGAATGTTGTTGTTGCTGCAGGGTCGATAATTGGTCTGCAGTCTGTGAATAATTGAGATGTAAACATAAATAAATAATTTTACAATAACATAATAAGTTATTATATATTTTATAATTTATATAAATATTACAATAACAGAATAAGTTATTATATGTTTTATTTATTATAAGTTAATAGAGATTTAACACGTTACAACATTCCACTCAATATGTCTGGCAATTATATGGATTATTATTTTTAATATATTTAATTACACGTATTTCTTTATAAGACAATTATTATTTCAGTGCTAATATATTATTTATATTATTAAAAATTTACTAGAAATATATATTATAAGCAGGCATATTTGAAATTTGAATCAATTTGAAATTTGCACGAATTACCACCAATTCGAGATGTATTAAATTATAGAATAAAGTAGTATAATATTAAATTATTAAACTTCTAGATATACTTTTTAGAATACAAAAAAGTTATTAAAAGTATTTGCATATATGCATTTATAAATGTAAGAATAAATTCAACAATATATATATATATATAAGTTCTATCAATACATCCTATAACCTCTAGAGGTTATAGGAGATATTGGTTCTATATAGTTTCTATCAAGCTAAAGTTGGTTATGTTCATCTGTTCACAGGTATTATACAGATCAGATTAGTTATTTAACAATTAGCGTACGCAGTAAGAAACTATTAGTATACTAATTAACAATATGTATTTCAAAAAATGAAATGTTCATTTCTTCATTTAAATTAATTGATTTAAAATAAGTTTTGCTTATTTACAAATATTCATATTATTTGTAAATAAACGAATAAAGGATATTCTAATTTTTACTACATTTATAAATATTAATTTTAATTTACAATCTGTAAAAATTACTAAAATAGAAATTTTGTTGATGCTTACTTTTAAATTTAACATATATATTTTTATGTTTATCAGTTAAATTTATATATGCACGAATTTAATAAAATTGTGCATTACAAAAATAGAAATCGTGAAAATTAGAGACCTGGTTATATATGAATAAAACAGAATTCGCTTATGAATATAACAGAATTGGCTTATGAATAAAACATAATTGGCTTATGATTAAGGGGCAGCTTCGTTTTTTATCTTTTTTATTTTAGTTTATTTTAATTATCAAAATTTAGTTTATTATCTAAATAACGATAATATAACATGTGATTTAAAAGTAAATATAAACATTAGTTTATGAAAAAAATGTACTTATTATTATTCAAGATATACAACTAAAATTTAGGAGGCTATATCTCAGAACATTTTATTTCATATTTTCACCTTTATTAAACATCCTCTCAATTTTGAACCCATTGATGGATATTTATGAAATTGTCTGAGTTTGTATAATATTTCTAATAATAGATAATTAGATAATTAAAATATATGCATAAATCCTATAGGTACAAATATATTACATATCACAAAAACATGTATTTATTAATTTTGTATTAGTAAAATCAAGTATATACTCGTTTTTTTCATCTTGACATCATCTAACAATATCAGCTCTATATAAATATTATGAATACTATCTACATAATACAAGATAAATTAAAAAAAAACAAATTAAATATTAAAATATGATTCGATTATAGTAAACCCATTTTCCCATATCTTTTAAATGTAAAATAGCCAAGGTTTCATCTCCACTTAAGGTATTACTTATATGATGATGTGCTATTTATATACAGGTGGTTTCTATTTAGATGAATAACCTGAGTGGCATGAATGAATAGCTGTTCAGTATTATCAGTGTAATCTTTAGATGTAGTGTCAATTTGGTCATGAATCTAAATGTTGAGAGAATTATTAGTATATAGCAAGGAAAAACATAGGCATAAGGTCAACTATAACAGTATAATTGTTACATAAAACACATTTTATTTAACTAATAAATGAAATATAACATTAACATTATAACAAAAGTGATCATAACTTGAGCATACCCATCTAAAGATGTCTGCAAGTGAAATATATAAATGCAATTATATACAATTCTATTAATGGAGTATTTTTTTAATAAAGAAATAAACAACTATGAATATTAATAATATGATGTAGAATTATATACATTCGAACATTGTTATGTATAATATGATTCATAGTATCAATGTATATTGAATATCAATGAATAAATTAGATTGTGGTCGGATAATTAGTTTAATTCATCAAATCATAAACATACAACTATATATTGATATGTTGATAGTAAATATATTTTTGTTAGCCATACTGTAATATTTAGTAAGCTTATTTCACAAACTAACTTCTCATGTGTATATGGAACATGGAGAGAATGTTATTATTAAATGCCTGTCAGTTGTATTATAAACATTAATGTAAAGAAATTAGATTATTAAATTTGCGCATGCGTGCATGTGACAGATAGATATGCGAATGGGTCTTTTCTCGATAAATTAACAAAATGGCATCATGGATTTGGATTAGTCGTATTATGGGTTAATTAGAATAGTGAGATTTACATCAATATAGAAACATCTCTTATATCAATGGATATAGATTATATATGTCACTAAAATAGTGTGATATCTTCAATTTAAATACTAAAAACTGTAAAGTTATAAAGAATGTTGATATGTAACTGTTATTTTTAGTACAAATATTACATTGAACTTGATCATAATTATCATTATACATATAAATAATTATAAATCATTATAAATAATTGAAATTGATATTAGTGTGATTCTACTGCAGCACCTCTATCACAAAGTGACATACGCAACAGTCAATTCACTTTCTCTATATCAATGATTATAACATATACACAAGAGCAATCACCAGTATTATTAGTATCATTGAAATAATGAAATAATGTAATTTCTTTAATATTTAATATAAAAATATCTACCTATATATTTAATTTTAGATTATTATTCCATGAGAAAATATAATATAAAATGTTAACAGACCATACGATATGATATAATAATATTTCAAACTAATAAATAATATTAATCATTTTATCAATTTAAATATTAAAAATTAAAATTTATAAATATATGTATTACTTGAATTTGAATACTAAATAACATAAAATGATTAATTTCTATCGATTAAGCAGCTACTTGAGTGGAATGAACTCCGATAATAACCAAATGATCGTGAGGACTTGCTTCTTCATTGCGATTATCCAGAGATTTTAAATTCTACAAACAAATAGGATCATCAAACACAATCATACATGAATCACTGCGCTTACCACTTGAGATGAGTCATTATTTCTTAGATATTGTTCATCTATTTGCGTTGAATCAGCAATCACTTTATTCTACAATAAAATACGCAGATATAGATAGGGATAGGGCTAGGATAGGGCTAGGATAGGGTTACGAATATACTAGGTATTGTGATATAAACCTCTTGACTTCGATCTTTAGAAGAGGTCTCCGAGATAAGATTCTGAAGCTCGTTCAAAGATTCGCTGACCAAAGAGTTGCAGGATTCCGGAAGAATGGAGTTCATAGAGGTCGGACTGAGCGGTGTGTTGCTGGTGACGATGTTGGCGGTGGGAAGAGTTTGAGGGGAAGATTGATGCGATGATGTTAGGGAAGAGTTGGGAGGAGTATCGTAGTTGTAGTCACTACCGACGAGAGCGGCTGCGGTGGCAGGAGGACATTGTACGGTCAACTGACCAGACTGAATCATTCTTAGGTTGGTGTCTTGATCCACGTTGATGGAATCCACCGTGTACAATGTCTCCTCTAGTTCAGAGCTACTATGAACGTTTTGCTGAGCTATTTGTCGTTCGACTTCCACAATGATGTGTTGTTGTACTAGTTTATCGTGGTTCTGTTGTTCTATCATAGCCTGTTGCTGGAGTTTCTCCTCCTTTTGTTGAGCAATCTTCACGTCCTTTTGAATGAGCAGTTGGTCTTGAGCGAGCCGAGCGTACTGTTGTTGTTCGATGGTCTCCTGTTGTACTAGTTTATCGTACTTTTGTTGTTGAATCTTCTGCTGTTGTTCGACGAGAATAAGTTCCTGTCTGTGACGTTCCATGTTCTGTAGATTAATGGTCTGCTCTTGTAGCGCCATCTGATCCTGTTGTCGTTGAATGAGATCTTGTTGGGTTCTAATCATATTCTCTAGGGTGTTAGCGACGGGTGTTACAACAGCTGCTACTACAGCTACTACGGGTGTCGTAACGGGGGTTACTACGACTACAGCCGCGACGGGGGCGGTTATGGGTGGGGTTACGATACTGGTACGACGGGCCATATCGCTGAGGTCTATGGGGCTATCTTGATCGAGATCTTCGGGTCTACTGACCACACTGGCTGCGGGGGAGTGGTGGGTGGAGGTGGACACGCGCTTACGTTCAGGTTCAAGGGGACATGAATGATCGGCTGGAGATTGATCTGTATGTGTGTGTTAATGTATAATGAATAACTTAATACATATACTTAATAGAGAGATATATATAAATAATGTAGAAAAGTGCTTTAAGGGGATATGCCATCAATACATATTACATATATAACATAGGGTATAGATAGTAGAACATCTTTTTAAATAACTTCTAAGATTTTATAATATAGTCAACGTTTTTTCACTAATATATACAAGACATATATGGCAAACTTTTTGTCAAGGTATTATTGATAGCTATTTTATAATTATATGTAATTCAAGTTTAAAGTTAGCGATAATACATTTTTGTATACTAAAAATAACTATATATAAACTTATATTTAAAAATAACTAAGTACTTAAATATCTAGTAATAGAAAATAAAATTAGATAGATACATCAAATAGTTAATACAAAATTAGTTTTACTATTCCGTAAATGAAAATAATTATTCTGAGAAAATATAGTATAAAGTTTATTACTATTTGCTCTCAAATATGTTATATATTACTGATATATAAGTTATATAATATAACAGATCAATATAGATTATATATATATTTATATATTAGTAGTAACAGTTACAGTACGTCTGCACATTATATCTGCAATGGTCCCTTTTTTTTTACTCCAAACTAGATACTTTACAGTCGTATATTAAATTATATTTCAATGTTTTGAATCAAAGATATTAAAGATATTTATTTATTTGTAAAATAAAAATTAATTCATAATTTTAAATTGTATTTCTATATAAATATTTTACTAAAATTACTAATTTATTATAATTTCGTTTTGAATTGAATGATGGTGTTCTATATTCTTTATGTCAACATTACAAATAATATAATGTGTAACACATCATATTATGATTTTAATATAATCATATTTTCTTATTCAAATTTGTACTCCTTGAAGATGTAATACCATAAAATCATTCAAGGGTAAAATAAAATATGCATTATCAGATATACTATCTTTGGCAGTAACTTATAAAATAATATAAATATATTTATATTTATATGTGTAAAAAAATAACTTTTGAATTGAATATTTTTTATATATATATAAAGCAATGTTTATAAATTTATAATGCATATTTTTTTTTGAAATGTAGCTACAATACAAATAATATATAAATAAACCTAAATATGTGATAAATAAACTTCAAATATGACATAAAATATATTTGTCGGTGATATCCCCTTAAAATAAAGCAATTAAAAATTGAGTTCTAAAACGTGACGGATAATTTACTAACTACTCGAAATGCTAGAAGTCTGAGAGGCAGTTTGATCTACAAAACATGATTATATCATTAACATTATAGAGGGCTATTATTCAAGGAAAGCAAATACAAACTGGCTATATTATTGTCCGTAATGATTGGATTGGTGTCAATACTGGATACTTCCGAAGGTTCAAACTTTAGATTACCCGTTATGAGAGGTTCATTGACCGGAGAAGGGTATTCTATATCTATTGATACAGTTTGAATAGTTAGAATATAGGTGGCGCTGCCGTATTTAGCTAAGATATTACCGGAAGCCTGCCGTTTGAAGTTCGGTTGATCAATCTCCATAGGTACTGGTTCCTCTTTTATGCTTATCGACCAGGGATTAGATTCTTGTAATCCGCAATCTGTCAAGTTATTTACAATACGATAAATAAACAAATATCTAATACAAAACTAATTCAGATTGTGTAACTTAATATTTCCTTTTAATGAGTTTATAAACTTTATATATAAAGGATCTTTAATATAAATATCACTACTACTGCTACTGCTACTACTACCATCATCATCTTCAATGAGATCAATATCGGCGAGGTAAACAAAAGGAGAAGGTTCAGATGTCTTATCTTTAGCCTTGACTATGAATTCGACGGGTACAGAACTTGCAGAATCAGAAGGACCGGTGTATTCAGGTACTTCACAAACAATGTGTGCCTAAACAATAGAATTGCATAACAAGTAGTCACCAAATATACATTAATACAATTGTTATAAATACTAGCTTGTGGGCCATTGTACTAGATTTATTATGTAATATTATAATCATTGTTATTAGTCATTATGTCTTCGTAGAAACCACAATATACTGAATTTACAATATCAAGATGTATATATGTAGAAACCTGGTGATATAATTCCATATCAATTTTTGCTTGTTGCGACCAGATGAATGATTTCTCATCATCAAATTCTTCATTAGTAACGTCTATAGTTCCTCCGCCATCTTCATCGGTTCCCATTCTCTATGATAATACCATTATATGTGTTAAGATAGAGTATAGTTATATATATATAATTTTAGTTCATTATGTTTATTTATTAATTGGAATATAAATCTAAATATTATATAGTATTATTTCAATATAACAGTTGACTTAAAAGTTAAGAAAGGTTTTTTTTAATATAAATAGCTATAATAAAATAAATATATAATTTTCAAAACCCAACAAATTATTTCAATTTAATATTTGTATTCTATTATGAAATTGATATTAACGATTTATTTAATTTGTATAACCTCTATATTATACACATATATATATATATATATATATATATATATATATATATATATATATATATATATTAGGTTGATAATAAATTAATATATCAAGATTCTGATCTAAATTATGATGGATTTTATACCAGATGAATATCAAATTCATGAAATTTAAACATATATTATGATGAAAATGACAAATATATTATTTAATTATAAAAATATGTACAAAAAACTATAAATATAAACAATAAATATTTTATATTATGAAATAACTATAAAAATGAAATTATAAATATCATTCTAAAGATTTTATTATACATATTAAGTTACATTTCTATATAAATATTATTGATTTTATATTTACTTTAGGGATTTTTTTTAAATTATATTTATTTTTAAAGAAAATAAAATATTAAACAATTTAGAATTATTTTTAAATGTAATAATGTTTATTTCTAAATTTGTTATCAATAAAATAACTATTTTATTAAACTAAATTTGAAAATATACATTATATATATATATAAAATGTATATATATATATATATATATATATATATATATATATATATATATATATATATATATATATAAAATGTATATATATATATATGTATGTATTTATATATGTATATTTTAAAATTTAGTTTCATATGATTGAAAGTTCACAATAAAATATATAGGTTTACCCTATATGTTTACCCTTACGTTGTTAAAATCAAATGAACACTTAAAAATCTGATAACAGAAAATTGTCTGTAAATGATTAATTTTCTGTACGGATTTCACGTAACATAACGTAACAAAATGGAATTAGTGTGAATACCCTATTACAGTTGTTGTATATTCAGAAGTATATTCAAAAGAATTGCAAATTTGTTACATATATATTTTGTTAACATATTTAATAGTTAAATTTTATATTTTAAATTAAATTAAGTAATTTTTTTATATATTTTGAAATTAATGAATTGAATTATATGATATATATATATGGAATATAATAATTAGATACTATAATGGTAATAATATTTTTGAAATTCATTAGAATTAAAAAAAAATCAATATATTTAATATAATGGTAATTGTTATTTTTTATTTTTTATTTGCAATAAGTATTACCAATTACTTTTTCAAATAAATTGAATATAATTTCAAAAGGAAAATAATACAGATAAATAATACAGATAAATAATACAATACAAAATTATTTAGAATATTTTAATATTGAACATATAATTAATTTTATTTATATATAATAATATAATAAATGTACATTATTAAATGTAATACATTATTAGATAAACCTATTATCTACTAAAAATATGCTAATTAATAGATATATTACAATTTTATATGTTTATAAAATTTAATGTATTTACAATTTTATATTTTTTAAAGTTGTATATTTATAATAGATATAATCTCAATATATTATATATACTTGTATTGACCAGATATTTTAGTTATTTTTTAAAGCAGACTCATAACAAATATTTATAATAAATTATCTATGTTTACTATGTTTACTATGTTTAACTAATATCAAAGATTTTCCGAAGGAAAGATATAACACTTACGCGAAATCGTGTAATTCGAATTTGTATACAAAATACCCTGGTGCCACCTATAATGGGTTACTTTTAGGAACTATGAGTTGTTTATAATGTAAATTCGTATTAAACTATACACTTTTAAAATGTTAAATAATATGCTTTAAATTAATATTTATATGATGAAAACTAAGTGTTCATTACTAATATATAACAAACAAATATGATATTTATGTTTTAAATGATATAAGTATATATTTAGTAAGTAAAAGTTAATTTATATTGCATGTAATTTAATAGAGCAATGAAAACATTGTTGTATGCAAACAGAGCCGAACCTAAATCTATTTCAGTGATTTCGATACTACTGCTAGCAGCGGTTGGGGATATTACTAAATTACGTTGCATGCATAGGAAGTGTTATATCTTTGCTTCGCAAAATCTTTGCTAATATTATATAATATAATATAATATAATTTATATTGGTTAAATATATACCACTGTGTAGATTTTTTAATATATTTTATATAAATAAAACTTATAGAATATGATAGAATATTTCTTGTTTTGAATTTATGTAGTAAATTTGTATGTAGATAAAAACATTTAAATTGACATAATTTCCTTATATTACAAATAACTATGTAACTAAATTCCTTATGAAACAAAACAATGTTATTATCTAAATATGATTATGATTCCAAATAGTATATTATTAAAATTATTTATTTTTCTAGATAATTATATATATTACAAAAATTATAAATATAATTGGTGGTTACATTTTTATGGTAGAAATTAAAAGCATATAAAAATTAAAATAATTATCACTAATTAAATATGTTAATAATTTTATAAGATTGTCTAATAGAGTTGATATTTATTATTTTATAGAAATGTTTTAAGAATAAATTAATATAAAAATGGACAAGGTAAATAATTGTAAAGGGATATTGGTATTTTATCAATTAAAGGTCATAAACTACAATAGTTTTCACAGATAGTAGAAATAGCACTTCAATGAAAGTATATAAAAACAACTGAGCATGATAATAAATTAATTGTGTTTAGGTTTGTATGCATTTGTAATAGAGGAAATGTTATATAATGTAAACACATCAGGCAATAGAGGTATGTAATAAAATATTACTAAACTTAGTGATGATATTATAAATATAAATATGATATCATAATGATATTATTATGAATTAATAAATTATATATTTATATACATATAAATATATATTCTCTTATGCAAAACAATAAGTAATAGTTAAATATATCTGTACATTAATATATATATATATATATATATATATATATATATATATAATTTAATAATAAATAAAAAGAAATATTATATAACATATAGAATATCAAGGTATCTTGTATAAGCTTGTAAATTATTATCTGAAACAATTGAATGTAAAAAAAGCACACTTATCAATTTGACCTATATATACATGTATTCACACATGTATATATATTATATATAGATTTAGTTAGTATGAAATATAGACAATAATTAATGGCAATTCAATATGAACTTGAATATGTGTTTGAACATCTATAAACCTAAATAATAAAATAGATCAAAGTACAATATTTTTTAACCTAAATATAATGAACTATATATATAAATATATATATGTATATAAAGTATCTAACTTGTCTAAAAATCACAGTGACCGGTTTAAAGAAGTTCTTGCCTAGAATGAAGAGCTCCTGTTTGCCGAGCATATGAGCCGAACCTATCGACTTCTTATGCACCTCTGGATGACCGGTTGGCTGTATACAGGAGATGGATGTACTAGCTGTCTGCAGAGTTCGGTAGGTTCCGTCTGCTAGTTTTATGTCGCAACGGAACACCAGACGAGCTGAGGTCGACTTCTTGTGCTTGTGACCTTGACTTACGTCGGAGTTCTTCAGTTTAAGTATGCCGACGCAATCGATTCTATGCGTGTTATAGTGTTCGAGGTGTAGAGGAAGGTAGTATGGGTATGGGTGTACCTAGCACATACACACATAAATCTATGGGTGTATACAAACATCGTCTGCATGTTGTTCTCGGGACGTAGCTTAAATTCTATGATAGGGATGCCATCCTGTATCTTCTCACAGCTATCAGATCCATTCTTCACCTGCACTCTCGTCACTTGGTAGAACTTGTGGGGTAGAACACGGCCATAATCTGAGCCAATGAACACTAGTAGGGATGCTTCTTCATGATATCCATATAACTGTGTGGTTAGTAGTAAAAGTAGCAGTAGCAGTAGCAGTAGCAGTAGCAGTAGCAGTAGCAGTAGCAGTAGCAGTAGCAGTAGTAGTAGTAGTAGTAGTAGTAGTAGTAGTAGTAGTAGTAGTAGTAGTAGTAGTAGTAGTAGTAGTAGTAGTAGTAGTAGTAGTAGTAGTAGTAGTAGTAGTAGTAGTAGTAGTAGTAGTAGTAGTAGTAGTAGTAGTAGTAGTAGTAGTAGTAGTAGTAGTAGTAGTAGTAGTAGTAGTAGTAGTAGTAGTAGTAGTAGTAGTAGTAGTAGTAGTAGTAGTACAAAGGAGTCAATCAGAATAATGGATATTAGTAATAGAATACAATAGTTGTACTGTATTGTATTTTTCATTAAACAATAATGCTAGATATTTAAATATAGATGACTTCACATCATTCATACACTCACACTCACTCATACACATATATATATATATAGGTCGGTAATTGTAAGTGCTTTATTTAAGTTTAGTATAGGATTAGATAGAAGCAGTAGATAGATCAGGGATAGTCACATACACATACACACACACACACAATAAACACATAATAATTAGCATCTAAGATTACGACTGATAACTAAAGATTAATGAGTGACAGTGTGTGTGTGTGTGTGTGTGTGTGTGTGTGTGTCTGGGTAGTGTGCGCGTGTCTACCACAGAGTGATTCATTGCGGCATTGCTGACATTGCTACTACATTTCATCTTTATTGCTCTATATTATATACATACTCACTCACTCAGGAACACACCACACACACACACACACACACACACACACACACACACACACACACACACACACACACACACACACACACACACACACACACACACACACACACACACACACACACACACACACACACACACACACACACACACACACACACACACACACACACACACACACACACACACACACACACACACACACACACACACACACACACACACACAAATATATGTATACATGTATATTATATAATAGAGATCAATGTTGTTGAATTACTGGGTTAACAATACAGTCTAGACTGATGCCTATAGGCTAGCTTAATGATGTGATGGGGGAGTGTATAGTGGGGGCAGTGTGGGGGAGTGAGGGGATACGCTACCTTGACTAGAGGAAATCCTTCGAGAGATGTATCTTTAACTGTTCCACGGCTACCTTCAGTCATATATCTGTGTGCCGTGTGAGTGTGTGGTGTGCGGTGGTGTGAGTGTGTGTGCGGTGTGTATGGGTAGGTAAACATACACACACACACACATCATTGGCCGTATATTACAGTGGCCAGCCGCAGATGTAAAGCGCTGTATTGATTTTCTATTGGAATAGCATATCGAGTCTTGTACACATGTGTATGTGTGGGTGGGTGGGTGGCTGGGTGTATAGCACTAGTTTCTATACTAATGAGATGAAGTAGATAAAAGAAGAGGAGGAGGAGGAGGAGGAGGAGGAGGAGGAGGAGGAGGAGGAGGAGGAGGAAGGGGGTGGAAACCTGGCTCTATGCTGTGGTTCTGGTTGCATCTCAATCTTCAATTCAATACTGTCCAAGGATGGTTGTAGATGTGATGCTGTAAGAGGCTGCGGTTCTCGTGGCACTGTAGTAGTGATGATGATGATGATGATGATGATGATGTAACATGCCACAGTGATGTAATACTAACGAGATGACGCCACGAGTACTTGACGGTTTATCGTCAGTTGGGATGCTTGATGTGTTAGGTTGGATTCGGGTGTCTGAGAAGGATAAGGGGGGAGTGTAGGGGTATGAGGGGGAAGTGTAGGGGTATGAGGGGGGAGTGTAGGGTTATGAGGGGGAGTGTAGGGGTATGAGGGGGAGTGTAGGGGTATGAGGGGGGAGTGTAGGGGTATGAGGGGGAGTGTAGGGGTATGAGGGGGGAGTGTAGGGGTATGAGGGGGGAGTGTAGGGGTATGAGGGGGAAGTGTAGGGGTATGAGGGGGTGTAGGGGTAAGGGCGAGATGAAATAGACTAGAGTATTTCAATCAATTATTTGTAGTAAATATCATTTTGAAACCAGTTTAAGTATTTGTCAAAAGCTATGCTACTAAGTAAACTTTAGCCTATAAATGATCACATATTTATTAGTAATTCATCTATAAGATTTACTGTTTGTATTCTTATTCTCTATATTATGCATACTTCTATGAATATACCATATATTATATCTATTTACATTTACTAATATCTGTTATTATTTCTTGAATAATATTTATTATTAACATTGATAGTTTTTAATACGATAGATTGGTCAAGTTCATTAATATATAACTGTAAGATTGAATGAAATATATACATAATTAGACATGAATATATAATTGTAAACAGAAATATAAAGTGTGAACAATGTCATATTTTGTCTATGCATATATAAGTGTAGAGCTGCTGGTTTGCATGATCCATCATTACAAATCTCAAAAAGTGTAATATAATTCTTCTAATAATGCAACCAAAAGTGATTTATTTTTTATTAGATAATAAAATATTCATTTAATTATATACCATAAAATAGATTATATTACATTTATATTATATATTATATAATAAATAGGCATAAATATTAATACTATTAATGATGGTATAAATAATTTTTATAAATATTATAATTACACATATAAATAATTCCAACATTCCTAATTTCTACTGTGAAATATGATTTTATTTATAAATTTGTATATATTGAAATGATTTATGATAGGCCTAAGCAGATATGTTTGACAACAAACCGAACAATCAATGTGCATGCGATGTATATTTAGAAAATATCTCTACACTGCTCGAAAATAAACAAATCATGGAATAAATAACTGTATAGTCCATTATTTATCAAACTTGCAGAGTGTGAACATAGAATATTTTTTTAGCTTATGAGAGAAATATAATTATACATATATACATATATATATATATATATATATGTGTGTATGTGTGTGTATGTTTTTGTATGTATATATGTATGTATTTGTGTGTATGAATTTGTGTGAGTACATATATATATATATATATATATATATATATTAATGATATATTATAATATTGTTAAATTATAATTAATGTAACTGTATATATATATATATATATATATATATATATATATATATGGAAGTTACTAATTATATTATGTTCTCATCGAATTCTCAGTAATGGTGTTAATTATGATAGAATAATATGTTGTGATATCATGAATTTTCAGGTAGTTATTTCATATGATTAAAGAACGTGTGAAATAATTATCTTATACAAATTAGAATGTGTAATTAAACTAGAAAAAGCAGCCGATCTCATATATTAACAGGTGTAAATTTGCCATCGGATCAATACACACACACACACACACACAGAGAGAGATATATATATATTAGAGACAGGTAATATTGATGATTACTAAACCTGAGTATCGTCTATAAGGGAGGCTGACATCGGGTTGATGATGGTGGGTGACGGGGTATTGTTATCAAGTGATATCTGACTACATGAAGAGTTCAGTGTAGGGGATGAAGCCTGACTAGACAGTGATGCTGTGCTGGCTAGAGTCTGACTATGACTGACGAGTTGATGTAGCTGTAGTACAGACGGCTCCAGTTTAGGCTGTTTAAGTTCCACACTACCGTTGGGGCCTTCTTCCTGTTGCGAGTACATCATCTTCGGTTGAGAGATGCAATGGGGAAGCTGGGAGGTGTTAGAAGTTGCCACGTGGGTTAACAGTAGGTCTTGGAGTATGGGTTCCGTTCGGTTCTGTTCCGAGGATATGAGACTGCCGGAAACCCTATCGTTGGTGATCATCTGTCTACTGGTATCCGACCAATCGGCTGTAGGGGTTGATAGTGGCGCCACCGTGTGCTGATTGCAGTGGTCATTGGTAGCAGAGGCGAAGTCAGTGTAATTGACGGTATTTGTAGAGTCAGCGGAGAAACTGGGGTATAGAGATGATAGATAACGATGATGTAATGTGTGTGTGATGCAATACAAACTTGTGCTGAACAGACTGTTGTTGCTGCTGCTGTTGCTGCTGCTGCTGCTCTTGTATGGAATCATCTGGTAGAGAGAAAATAACCGGTTTTACAGTAAATATCTGCGAATCCTGTTATGGTATTAAAGTGGATTGAATATAGATATCATTATTCTAAATATGTATGAAATCTTCAAGGTAATATTAAATAGTTTCAATAGTTTACTATTATTATTAATAATCATATGTGAATGTATAATAGTTTATCATACCGTATAATATTTTATAAAAAGGTACACGAAATTAGAATATGTCCAAAAAATTTAATAAAAAATAATGTAAAATATAAAAATTTATATTTGTATCTTAGTTTTAATAAATAAGAAATTGATTTAGGTAAAATGTACTTAATAATTATTGAATATGTAATTAATGGAATAGATACTCTAATAAGTAAATGTTATATGTATTAATATATATCAAGGTTAATATTAATATAACAATTAGTTATTATACTAATTATTTTAACTACCTTTAAATTATCATTTGATATTGTGATAATTTCCATGGATTCTGAATTAGTTGATATTTCTTGGAATTCATTACGAAAGTCGTCATTGATGATTTGCTACATGATATAAGTGACATGATTATATCTATAAGATTATATAAGTATATTAATAATAAATTGTAATAATGTAGATAATAATTAAGAACAAAAAATACAATTACTTATTAATTATAACTAATTAGTAATTAGTTAAAACTTACATCATTATTAGAACCTATCACGTCATTGTTGGATAATAGATTACCATCGGGTATAATCGCAGACGATGCAAGAGTAGGTGTGAATATCGGGAACGCTTTACTACTATCAATGCAACCATCTGATTCCATAGATATGCTGTATCTGCATTTGTAATAGTTGTTAGCTTATTAAATATTCATTTTAATTAAAAGGCAATAAAACATTCTATATATAATGCTATATATATATATATATATATATATATATATATATATATATATATATATATATATATATATATATATATATATATATATATATAGTGTGTGTATGTGTTGATTATAGATTCATATAAAGATATATTTAGAATGCTTAATATATGATAGAGGATTAGAAATAAACTCATTTCAGTATAAACTCATTTAGTATTTTAGTGTAATCTCTTATAAAAAATAATTAAAAATTATAATGTAAATAATCAGTGAAAAATAACAATATACAATCTAATACAATAGCTAATATATAACAATATATAACAATAACATTAAAAGGTTCACATCTAAAATGTAATACAAATAAACATAGATATATTTCTAATATTCTTAATTATAATGAAGACAATAATTTATTATATTATTACTAGTTCATTATAAGTTTCAAAATATAGTTGAGAAATGATTATTGAATAAGTTAACCTAATGAATCTATCAATACATTATTTACCATTTATATATATATAAAATAAAAGTCTGCATATATCAGATATTAACAAAATATATACAGGAAAATATTTTCCAAAGGAACACCCCTATCTATCTCTACTAGATACTCTAGTATCTCGAGAAGTAATTTAATTTCAATATTAACACTAGATGGCGAAATATTATATGAAATGTTATATCACGTGATATTTTTATTTCATATGTTATAACAAAATTATAAAAATTATATTTCTAATTATTATTAATTATTATCAACACAATTGTTTTGTTATAGTATATTTAATATAATATTATATATATAATTACTTATATTATTAAAGTATCAATAATTTATGCCATTTATTAATAGTAATTGTATATCAGCCTAAGATATTTATCTAATAAATATGTTATTTCGTATATGAGGTGACCTTAAAGGTCGTATTTATACATTAAAAAGTATGCCCAAAAAAAACGGCATAATTTTGGATATACTTTAAATGGAAACACTTTTGTATTTACACGGCACATATAAAAAGGGCGTACATTATCGGCATACTTTGATGATAAAATATGCCGATAATAAACAAATGGATCTTAACGAATCTCAATAGTTGTAGCAAAGATTTTTTCATTTTGTAGTCAAATACGTTATATAGTAAGACATATATTAATTTATTTACTTATCTCTATAGCTCTATGGGGCGAAGCCATATGTATTAATATATAACCTATTTTACTACAAAAGGGAAAAATCTTTGCTACAACTATGGAGATTCGTTATGATTCATTTTAGAACATTTTAAATAATTTACTTTTAAACTTTGAATATAATGTAATAATACTTATATTTTAACATATGAACATAATGATATAGTTTTCTATACAACTTTTGATATTTTAAAATACAAACAATATTATTGTATTATTGACAATTGATGTAAAATTACAATAAATATAGAAAATTATTATTATCTAAATATGAACACTAGATGGCCATATCAAATTATTAGGTTACATAAATGTTCACTAATGCAATATCTTTACTTCGGAAAATCTTTGATATAGGTTTGACAAAATTCTACAAATATAGAATTTAACCTATGGATTTTTGTTATGGTATATTGGTTTTCAGTTGGGTTGATCATAAAATAATACAATTTTGTTTTAAAAAATATTTAAAATGAGTGAATATGTTGAATATATTGTATTATTTATTTCCACTATATAAATTCAGTGCTAAAACTGTTTAAACCACCATGGCAAAAACTAATATTTATTAAATATATAATCTATATTAAATGAATAAATACTTATTAATATCTTTACAATAAATATTTATATTATATCAAAGCTATAAGATTAACCCTAGCTAGGAGATTAACTTAATTATATTTATTAAAATTAAAAATATAACTTATATATAACTTATAATATTACTTATTTATTATATTATATAGTATAAAATATATAAATAATACTGAATCATTTTAAATAATACAAATTATGCATATATATATTTTTCAATTAATTCAATTTCTTTGATCTCATAAATAATATTCTGAATAATGTTTATTCAATAAGAATTATCTAATTTATATTATTATTTATAAATACAATTACTTTGTAGTCATATATCTCTGAATATTTATTATTATTAAAGAATTATTAAAAATAAACTTCCAGAAAACAATCATTTTATTCAGTATTTTATTTTTTTTCTATATAAATTAATTTTATTTTAAATTGAAATCTATAAATAATGATAACATCTGGTTTGCTGAATCAATTATTTATATATAATATAAATATACAAATTTTATATATTTATAATAAATACATTTGCTTTGAATTTATAATAACAGAGTATATTATAATAACAGAAGTTAATAATAATATATGAACAATACATTTAGGTATTTATAAATTCTTTCTAAATCTATCTATTCAATAATGAACAAGGTGGAAGACCACAGCACCCGATATGGGATCAATTTATTAGAATTAATGAAAATTCTAAGATTAAGACTAAAAAAAGTCATCAAATATATAGTAATAAGGTTTCACGCTATTCAATGCACAGTTGTAAATGCACTACATTAAATGCAAAATAGAAAACATAGAAACATCAGTAAAAGACTTGTATTCAGTGTATTCTTCATATATACTGTTTCTACTATTATTCTAATAAATGTATTTTTCATATACATATATATATATTACAAATATTAATAGTTTTATTCTTCTATTATAATTCTAATATATGAATTAATAAATAAATAAAATAAAATAATTGTTATCTATGATGTGTTTTTGCCATTTTGATGAGGTTTTTGCTAATTGACCATAGAATTACATGGAATATATACATTTTTGCCACAAGTTTCAGAACACAGGATAAATGTAATCACAATCAATATATATAATGTTAATAAAAAATACCAAATTATTTAAGACTACAATTTCAAAAAAAATTTAAACCCAAAAAAACAGAAATATTATTTTATAATAATTAAATTTATACATTCAAATCGTTATATGTATTATATAATATATGTATATTGAATTTTTCTAAATTTATGTTATATACCTAAATAATTATATAAAATATTATTTATATTACAATATTCTTGGTTAAATTCTATAATTATTATTATTCCCATATAATATTGTGTCCAAGTTATTGTCATTTGAGAAATGTGTTATTCTATTTATCCATTAATGACTATATATTTTCCTTTGTTATCCTATTTATAGATTACACATACATCAAGATATGCTTGACATGTAACTTATTTGTTATATTAATTGAATGATGAAATGTTTAGTGATAATAAATATATAAAATGTTTTTATTAAATATATCTAATGTTCATGTTAATTGTGTCTTTATTATCAAAAAATATATATATATAAAATTATTTCCTAATCTACTTATATTTATTATCTATTCATTATGATATATAAATATATATATATATATATATATATATATATATATATATATATATATTTAATTAAACATACATTAAAAGTACATGTGCCAATAGAACTACACTATATGTATCTGTATATCTGTACACTATTATTGCATAATGTAGATCAACAAAAAGAACTATATAAAAGCTAACCTATTTAAGAATACATAATATACCCACAAGCAATATATATTGATCATTATGTAATAATTCTAAGATAACTCAATACCTGCCAGCATTTCTATTTATAGCTTTAATCAATATATAACAGCAGTTAAACTTATTTTAACTAATTAAATATATTAATTAATATAATAAATGCAGATATATATGTATATAAAATAAGATATTCTATGTGATTAGTTTGAAGTAACAAGTTATATATTATATTAGGATTATATAATAAAAAATTTACAAAAAACCAATTAATTTGGAAAATATATTTTATTATTTCACATAATTTAATTATTATAAATACAAACTATATCACAATCATTAATTTTAAATTCATTATTTTTAAACTAATTATTCATCTTTATCTGATTACCATGATAAATATATAGTATGATATACTCTATGGATAAAAGGGGCGAATCCAATGGGCATAGGGGCACTTTTCCCCTCCTGAGAATTATATACAATATATTATATACAATCTTTATCTTTAAATTTATTTCTATATAAATATATTTGTTTTTGAAGTTGGGAACATTCCTGGATATCGTTTTCTATAGATTTACATTGAGATGGTGATAAATGAACATATATTATATGTCAAGATTTTGTAATGGTGTTACACATTAATTGTCAACATATATTATATAATAAATTTATTATATTTATATAACTTGAATTAAATGTTATTTATTATATATTTACAGTATATTTATATTGTCCAATGAACTTAATTTGAACTTTTAATGCAACTAGGCTCTTATCTTTAAGCTGTTACCCATATTGTATGTATTGATTATCAATACATTTAATTATATAATATTATAAATGTTTATCTATAATAAATGTATATATTTAATAGTATTATTAATATATAATTTATATTTAATAAATGTCATTGACAACTCAGCAATAGTAACTTTTTGTACTCTGAAATATATACTTTTTAGTGGTATATTTAGGATATATTTATGTTACAAAGATAATTCAAAAATATCAGAGATATTTATTTATTTGTAAAATATTAATGTTTTCATTTCTTTATAAATAAGCTATTAAAAGATTTTATAGAATCGATTTGAAAGATATTTTTCTATATTATGTAATGTATACATTATATTATGATTTTTATATTATAATATTGAAATCATTAATCAAAAAACAAGTTGGTGCATTGATTTGTATATCAAATTAACTGTATTATAAATTATAATTTACAATATACTCCTGGATTATTGTACATTATGATAAAATCATCTAAGCGTAAAATAAAAGTTTCACAAAATATGCATTTAGAAGACGACCTTGATTTAACATTAAAGACATTGTATAAAACACCAAATTCATACAATAGTAAATTGAATATCTAGATAAATATAAATAAACAACATTTTTAAGCCAATGTAAAATGTAAAAGGTATGAGTAATCTTGGATACAAATTTTAGCTTTGAATATAATCTAGACCGTTACTAAAATATAATATATATAAAATGTTGCATTAGATAAAACAAGAAAAGAATCAAGTCTAATTTACTATATTAATTATGTGTGCTATAACGTATAACCAAAGGCAGGACATCTGATAATGAATATGTTGTGAAACTTTTATTTTACGCTTGAATGATTTTATTGCATTATAGTCTAGAAGTAAATATTTTAATTTAATAAAATTTGTTTTAAATTAATGATTTCAATATGATTATATAATACACATTATATTAATTTGAATGTAGACATTATAATACTAATAATTATGCATAAATATTTTCTAATAATCAGTTATATATTATGTAATATTTGTACAGATACATTTATAAATATATCACATGCATATGTTGTACAGTATACAAAATACTCATGACATTTAATATATAATAAATATATGATTATCTAAATAATATAATTAAATATAATACAATAAAATTAATTATAAAAAATAATATTAATTATATTCAACTTAATAAAATATATACTATTTTAATTAAAATTCAGAATTATATCTATATATTAAATTTTATATATATTTTATATATCAACTCATTATTTATAAATTGTTTACCATGTACAATATATTATATAACAATTTATAATTGATTATTTATAAATGTATATAATATATACAACCTATACAATGAAGTGTTATTTATATATTATATTTATGGAAAGATAACAGACAACCATTGGGATATATATGTTAAGTGTGTTGGCATAAAAGATTTGTATTCACAATAGGTTGATAGTAATATATCTATAATCTACTACCTATATTTTACTTTATAATATTCAATTAGCATTTATATCAAAGTTTATAATTAATAAGTGTATTATTTTAATGTTATTAATTAGAATCAATAATATACAAATAATTTTTAAATTCTAATTTATGATATTTTAGAGATCATTATTATTTTTCGACAGACACAAATTTGTATATATTATTAATTCTTAATATAATATTTAAATCGTAATGGATTATTTGGGTTTTTTTTGGGATCACTGATTTTTTAGATGTATTATATTCCAAAGTGAACCTAATAATTGAGAACAATATTTTCACTTCGGAATGTAATTTATTTTTAAATATCAGTGTACCAAACAAATACAAAATATCAATTACGATCTAAATATACTATAAAGATTCTTAAAATATCTGTAAAAGATTGGTAAAATATCCAGATATGAGTATATCCCTTTTAATGTTTATATTTATTTATGATTTATAAACATAATACTTCTCACATAATTAATTAAACCTACCAACATTTATAGTATTTTTCTACATTTTATGCAACATATAAGTTTTACTACATCACAATTAGATTACAACACTTGATATATTAAACTATATAATACTATATTATATTATATTATTAATATATAAAATATATATCAAGTATTTTGGACAATAGTTATTCAGAAACCACACACTTAGTTATTCCAAAATATATCAAATATACCTAAACGTAAATCTAATGTATATGTAAGGTATGTCCGTAGATTATCAGTGAATAATTTGGTGGTATTGAAAATTAAATTGAAGAAATAATTGGTTTGAAATATGTTGTCATGAATTCTTCACTAAAGCTATATTTGTATTTACATCGTTACTATTGGGTGTATACTTTCATTTAAAAGAAGTTATCTTTGTATTCAAGTATTGTACTTTTATTACTAAAATATATATAACCATCTTATTGATAAATATCATACATAATTATATATATATATATATATATATATATATATATATATATTATCATAAACATATTTTCCTAATTAAACATATATAAAATCATAAATATCAATTTAACATATACACATTATAGACTTTAGATTTAATTAGATTTAAGTTGACTGCTATTGGAGATAAAGTTTTTTCACCAATTTGAACATTCAAATTGTCATTTGTCATTGTCATTTGACAATCCATCATTGTATTTAAATTGGTATATCATATTTTCAATACAGATTCAAATTAATTTACAATATATGACTGGCAATTGTTAATAATTATGATATATCTAATAAAATAAACCAAAAGGAATTTACACTATTTAAATATTGTTCATATCAATCAACAAATTATAAACATTATCACTGAATTATATTTGAATAAATATATTTAATACAGTGATTTCTCAATGTATGCAGATTGTTAAAATGGTGACATAAATTACAGTGCAGACTTATACAAATAGCAGTATACCCAATTCAAATGTCTGACACATATATATAACAAAGACTATGAATCATAGAGGATTTATGAAACTAGAGTACAGAATATGTTTTACACTGTAACACTTTTACAGTACACCTTGTATAATACAAGGCTTGTATTACATACTATTGCTATCTTTTAAAATAGTTTTATTTTCATAATATAACATATCATTTATAATATTTATTTACTAAAAATTAAATATTTACTAATTCAAAAAAGTATATATTTAATCTATAATTATTATAATAATATAATATAATATTATAATATATGAAAATAATGATCATATAAAATAATAAAGTATACAATATACTATGTATTTTATTAATTATATTAGTTATATTAATTAATATTATATTACTATAATAGTATTGCAATAAATGTATCGTATTATATTTAAAATTTAAAATGTTACTTCTTATTTAAGTGCATGTTAATAGCATATTCAGTAATAAATAATAAATGTGATTACACTCAATTATTAAAATGTTTTATAAATAATTATTATAATTATCATAATTATTATGTCAATAAGTGTTATTATAATTTAATTATAATTATAATTGTTAATTATTAAAATAATAAGTATTATACTTATTAAACATTGTTTATATATACATTTTTGCACGTATTGAGCATGCAATAATATGAAACTAATATATTTAAATATATATAATATACTTTTATTATTAATATGTATATTCAAAATAATATATTTATAATAGGAAATATTAATATATAAATATTCGTTAAACATTGGATATTTTCATTAAATAATCTTTCATGTTATTATGTTGAACTAATTATACAATATAATTTCATGTTTTGGTATTATACTAACAAGGTTTACGTTTTATATCCAAATTTAAAGTCAATATATTTGATAGACTTGTTTATTAAATAATATATGCTATTCATAGATAAATAATTATAAATAAGAGCCAGTTATATTTATAATATTAAAATAATTATCATAATGATAGGAAATATTATTTCTCAAAACAACTATGGCTGCATAAATACGCATGCGTTATTGATTATTATAGATGTCGCTAGTGTACATCAAATTTAGTAGACAAATTTTATAACAAATTTAAATATAAAATATTTATTTCGATATAATATAATTATGCCGACTGTTAGCTTAAATACTACTCTATTATTTGATGTCATGGGCAGAAAATATAGTATGTATCAAGTCCATATTATGCATATTTATTTTTAAAATATAAATGTGTATATTACATTAAAAATGTAAATATTATATTAAATATATTATCGCTCAAATAAAATATTACACGTAAGTCTTACGTCGTAAGATGCTGAATATAACCATTATTTTTATATATGAAGTCGAAACAAAGATGTAGTTAATATTATCATTTATTATAATTTTATTAATTTTGTATATTGTCTAGATAATTCAATAAATACAAAGTACCTTCCATAATTTACTAAATTATTAATTATTCGGGGAATACGGACGGTAGGCAAAAATTAAATAACTATAAATAGCAAAGTTCACGCAAGACGTACGCAAATGTATGATACGCTCTAAATTAGATAGCTCTAATGCACACGAACATAAAAACTAAATGAAAACATGTATATATGGAATAATGACTTTATAAAAATATACGAATACACCATTCCTTTTAATTGATTAATTAATATTTGCAGATTGATATTTTAGGTTGTTTGATTTATTTGGTTTAGTTTTATTCTTCAATTTGTTTAGCTGCTTTATATACCGAAATGAGTCTATATAAATTAATTGTTAACTACGAATAATATATTAGCGAGACACAAGCATTGAGAGACACGCATGAACTGTATTATGTATAGTTATTTAATTTTTGCCTACCGTCCGTACTATCCAATTATTCCTAGTTTAAAACTAAGTTTAGAATAGTAAGCGAACAGTGTATGGCCCATATACTTTAATTATTTTATATATTAGGAATATATATATTATAATTGAATGAATAGTATGTATCGTATATAAAGTATAGTACCAAACTTACATATACACACCTATTATTAATATAATAAATATACCATACATAATCATGATAATGCGATATATATTTTAATGTATACAAATATGGATCAGGGTGTCGATTCGACGGCATGCACAAGTGAAAATTGTCAATTTCTCTTTATTTAATGATTAATATTGTGTTCTGTGATGGTGGTAGTATTGGATGGCCATTTAAATTACACAATTTGCAAACACCAATACATACATATATACATGTTACACGTATTCACACAATATATATTATATCACATAATATATGATTCATGCTTATCTATTATTGCGTCATACATGAAGTGTGTGTATGTGTATATATTTATATATATATATATATATATGTTACATATATGAATATATTGTGTTTGGTTTAGTTTGGTTTTAGTTTCATTAAATCCCGAAATGAGCCTAGAAAAACTTGTGAATAGAATAAGTTTAATATAAGCTTAACCCAATACTAATATCGATTGCTATGAATATAATAACACATTAAATATAAAAATAACAACCACCCCATGTCCATGTCCATTCCGTCGAACCAACGACCTGTTCCAAAAATATGCATATATATTTAAGGGCTCTTAAAATATAAGCATCTTTTAGACCACAAATAATGTGATTTATATTTTACGATAGATATTTTATTTCGTTTCCGTTATATTATTTTTTATATGTAGTAAACACGTTTCGATTACGTGTGATTGAACTTGTAATCCAAGTCACTTGCCTTCATAGATGAGAATATACGATTACCCCTGTATATATCTTTACGATCATTTTGTAAGTAATTTGAAAACTTCTTTATTTTCAATATCCCCAATAAAATAATAATAATTATTATTTATTAGAAGATTTTTTTCTTTTGTAGTTTATAAAATAAATAAATATGAATAAAATATTAAATAATATTTTAAGAAATATTGCAATATTGAGTTTCTTTTCTTCTAAATTTCACTAAAGATAAGTTATTTTCTATAGTTTTCGCTCCGAAAATATGTTATTATATTTTATAAAATAATAAAAATGTTACACAGTGATAACGTATACACTTTCTATATTACCTTATTTGATGATTATCAAATATATTACGCCTGCTTGAATATTATAAATAATATTATATTAATATATTTAATATATACCATTATATTAGTGCACCAATTAATTATGAATCATAATGTGTAATAAATTATATAATAATTTAGTAACTATAGTATATAGTTTATATTATAAAATTATCCCTATTATAATCCTATATATATGTTATAAATCATATATAATTTATATATATATACATATATATATATATATATATATATAGATATAAAGTTTATGGTATAGATACAAAATAAAAAATGTAATATAAGATGATTTATCGAATGATAAGATATAATTAATTTATAAAATTCACTATTTATCTTATATATAAATATATATATATATATATGATAATCTATTTTAACAAGCTTATCATGTTAAATATCTACATAATAATTATTATACCAACTTAATTCTATTTGATAATATAAATCATGTTTTTTGTGGTCTAATAGATGTTTCCATGTACATTGATTATGCTAATTTATATACAACACATACTATTAATTCAATAATAACATATGTTCTAATATATCATATGTTCCTAATGAATATATATATTTTGTATTATATTAAAATTTACATTAATGCATTAACTATATGAAATTATTATAACATAATTTGTAGTAACCATTATTAAATATACTAACTTAGTCTGAACTTAATATTATAATGTATTACTTATATAGATAATTCATTTCTATCTCCATTTATTAATAACAATTTCACATTTTCTTACACTAGTTATATAGTGTTACCGATCTGCCCATGTAGTATTTAAATGATGACTCATGAATGGCACACATACCTCTATATTATAGACTATATAATTGTATATAAGTATCATTGATAATGACTTCATATTAGACTAATACTATTAGCTAATTTGAATTTATTTTGTGTAAATTATCCAAATATAATTTATCTTTATATACTGTCTAAAATTCATATATATATATAAAGTAAAATCCTGATTTCTAAAAATACGTTACGACCTCAAATGTTTTATATTAGTATCAGATTATATTTGTTATCTTATTTTTTAATATTAAAAATATAATACAATAACTAAATGATAGAAATATTCGCACATTTTCATCTAAGGGTACGTTTTTTGTAACGTACCACAGTCCCATTTGTATGATTATACATGTAAACTCAGATGGTACTATGATACTAACTTTTCCCATCCCAACGTACCATAATACCACAGTCCCAACGTACCACAGTACCATCCATCTATATAGAGAGGGTTTATACATGTAAATGCAGATGGGATGTTGATACTATGGTATGCTACAAAAAAGCACCAACGTCCCATCTGTATGCTTATACATGTAAATGCATATGGTACCAACGTGCCATCTGCATTTACATGTATACGCATACAGATGGGACTGTGGTACGTTACAAAAAACGCTTGCTAACTCGGTACCGTGGTACATGTTGTATGTTACAAAAACGCACCCTAAGTTCCTAGATGAAAGGACTCCACCTACAATAATGCTAATGCTAACGATAACATCACATGATCGGGTAGCTAATGTACAGTCTATCTAATCATGATCCTACTACGCGTGAACTGTACTGATGAGCCATAACATCTAGATAATTAAGAACAGTGGGCGTCACTACTAGGGGGCGCTGCAACAAGGGGGGGGGACGGGTGGGGGATATGTCCTCCCCAACTTTAAAATCTAGGGGAACCTCCTATGTATTGGTTCCCCCCCCGCTTTTACGACAGCATTTATTTTGATTGGTTGGTCTCCCCTACATACACACCATCGTTCCGGCGCTCCTAGTCACTTCACAATTAGTGTTATTATTCATGTTAATCGGCGAACAATCCTTAGACTTTCTCTACACAATACATCTATAGTAACACACGTATGTTATACACATTAATGTAAGCATTATTAAGCTCTATCGAATCTATATATGTGACTATGTATAATATACATTGTATATAGTGGTATATTTATCACATCAGTAAATATGCATGATCCGTGATCACTGATCAACGATTGTAGTGAGTGTTAGACAATCGCGCAGGGGGGGGGGGGACTTGGCTATAGCGCTGTGACCTATATTCGATGTAGTCGTATGATGGATGAGTATGGCTTAGTTAGAACGTATATATATATATATGTATATTATATATTTTATTGGACGGTACCCTCTTTTTGAGTATAGATGACGATATAATCTCTGGTTCTCTTTTTTGAGCAGAAATTGTATATACATTGTATAATATATATTATTTGCTAAATTGTACTTTCTGTATTCAATAAACTATTTTCATTCATTCATATATACATATAGCATTATGCGTATATGTGTATCAGTATATAATACTATTCAATCATTGAGTTATATATAATACAAGTACCTATTAGTCAAATTCTGATTAGTATGTTCTCGGGTATCTAAAGTTAATTCAATAGCATTTTCAGACTAATCATACATGCAAATTCTATATACCTAGGTATATGTATACGTATATATATTTTAATATTATATACAATTTATTAAGTATCTATTATATATATTTATATTTTATAATATAAAATTTATATATTATGCTATTTGCAAATGATCGTACATAGGTTATGGTTGTGGATAGATTGTATTCGAAAGTGAAATGTAAAAGAACACCTTAATCCTTTCCAACATTCTAATTAATCATAGAGTATGACTCATACTATAACTAACTATACTATAACCTAATATTATATTAGCAAGTTTAAATAATATCGTTAATATTATAATTTCACATATAAATAAATATTTCATTTGGCAATTGTTGAGATTTCAAACTAATAAAGTTAATTATATTATAAGCTCATGACGATCCTCCTTTGTAACATGTTTATACACTGATTTCATTCTTTCGTATACATTTTGTGATTTATTGAAGAGAATAATGCTCAAACACATGTATAATCGGATACAACTCACTATTTGCAGATATAATATTATAGGTTATTTCGTGTATTCATAATTGGCATAGTAGTAGGCTTGTACTGTAAATCCTACTATATCTTATACCATACCCTACCCTGTGCCTTACTATACCCCATGCCCTACTATATCCCCATGCCCTACTATATCTTGCACCCTACTATACCCTGTACCCTACTATAATCCGTACCTTACTGATGCTCACTTCACATCACCAACAGCCGAGGATGAGTTCAACGACCTCTGTTTCGACTTCGGGCTCGAACTGGATGAAGTCGTTAGTTAATGACAGACGATCATGCTATAGTATAGCGCCACATCAATAGATGATATAGTAGTACGCTCTTATTTTGTAGCCGTTTAGAAGAGTCGACCAGTGAATTTTTATTTTAATATGTATTATAGAAAAAAATCTAATACATTTTCATTATAATTATTATTATTATGTATTGTTCTCTAGTCGTTTGTCACTCCCTCTAGTACCTTAGTACCTCTCTACTACTACATGTACTACTACCTTACCTCTCTATCGTGATACCACCTATCACTAGACGTCCGAGAAGGAGATGATATCTAAAGAACAAGGCTCAGAGAAAGCGAAGCATGCCTCCGATACGCTGATCTTCAAGATAGACGTGCCTGCCAACAGGTTCAGCACACACATACCACTGATCTCGTACATATCACTGATCTCGTACATATCACTGATCTCGTACATACCACTGATCTCGTACATATCACTGATCTCGTACATATCACTGATCTCGTACATATCACTGATCTCGTACATATCACTGATCTCGTACATATCACTGATATCGTACATATCACTGATCTCGTACATACCACTGATCTCGTACATATCACTGATCTCGTACATATCACTGATCTCGTACATATCACTGATCTCGTACATACCACTAATCTCGTACATATCACTGATCTCGTACATATCACTGATCTCGTACATATCACTGATCTCGTACATATCACTGATCTCGTACATATCACTGATCTCGTACATATCACTGATCTCGTACGTAACACTGATCTCGTACATATCACTGATCTCGTACATATCACTGATCTCGTACATATCACTGATCTCGTACATATCACTGATCTCGTGCATATCACTGATCTCGTACGTACCACTGATCTCGTACATATCACTGATCTCGTACATATCACTGATTTCGTACATATCACTGATCTCGTACATATCACTGATCTCGTACATATCACTGATCTCGTACATATCACTGATCTCGTACATATCACTGATCTCGTACATATCACTGATCTCGTACGTAACACTGATCTCGTACATATCACTGATCTCGTACATATCACTGATCTCGTACATATCACTGATCTCGTACATATCACTGATCTCGTGCATATCACTGATCTCGTACGTACCACTGATCTCGTACATATCACTGATCTCGTACATATCACTGATTTCGTACATATCACTGATCTCGTGCATATCACTGATCTCGTACATATCACTGATCTCGTACATATCACTGATCTCGTACATATCACTGATCTCGTACATATCACTGATCTCGTACATATCACTGATCTCGTACGTACCACTGATCTCGTACATATCACTGATCTCGTACATATCACTGATTTCGTACATATCACTGATCTCGTGCATATCACTGATCTCGTACATATCACTGATCTCGTACATATCACTGATATCGTACATATCACTGATCTCGTACGTACCACTGATCTCGTACATATCACTGATCTCGTACATATCACTGATTTCGTACATATCACTGATCTCGTGCATATCACTGATCTCGTACATATCACTGATCTCGTACATATCACTGATCTCGTACATATCACTGATCTCGTACATATCACTGATCTCGTACATATCACTGATCTCGTACATATCACTGATCTCGTGCATATCACTGATCTCGTACATATCACTGATCTCGTGCATATCACTGATCTCGTACATATCACTGATCTCGTACATATCACTGATCTCGTACATATCACTGATCTCGTACATACCACTGATCTCGTACATATCACTGATCTCGTACGCAGTGATAATACGAATTAATGTTAATCATTATTTATAAATAATAGAATTTATACGCGTGCGTACGATATCCTGAAACTGTATGAGATAATTCTGCACGATATCAGTGGTCAGCCCACACTCGATATCACTGTTCAGCATTCACTCTATATCAGTGGTCAGCCCTGTGGTGAGCCCTCACTCGATATCATTCCTGCTAGCTAACCCAGGCGATGTGTTCTTTCTAGGGTGTCACTGTAATAGCGGTACAGGGGCAGTCAATGGTAGTCTGTCCATGATACAACCACATCACACCATAAAGCTCTACATATCAATGCACCTAAACAACACAACAATATTATACTTGATGTGTACCGATGAGTGTGTGTGTAGTGCATTGATACACGAGTGTATAATGTGATACTATACTATTGATACTACACCCTCTAGGTATGATCTACTATGTCTCGAAGGTTTAACCAGAGGTTTAAGGGTGTTCCAGAAAACGTTAGTGTTACCTCTGCCACCTATCTCCTATATTCTAGTATGTTCTTCAATGACCTTTCACCCCTCTATTAATAAGTTTAATTAGACTTATCTCTGCCACCTCTCTCCTATATTCTAGTATATTCTTCAATGACCTTTCACCCCTCTATTAATGAGTCTAATATGACTTATCTCTGCCACCTCTCTCCTATATTCTAGTATGTTCTTCGATGACCTTTCACCCCTCTATTAATAAGTCTAATTAGACTTATCTCTGACACCTCTCTCCTATATTCTAGTATGTTCTTCAATGAAATCTCACCCCTCTATTAGACTTAACTTTCTTATTCTCTATTAATATATTGTAACACTTGATAAACAAATTATACTACTCAATAAATCTTTACTCCTAATTTAACCATTCGACCCTCTATTCCCTACCATACCCGTCCAATTAGTGAATATCTTCGATATACTCGTACACGAGTTTAACACCCTAACATTTAATACCCTCCTAGTTTACCCTGCTTTCAATAACCCCCACCCCTACAGAATAGCGATTCCTCGCTATAAATGTATCACTCCCGATAAACAAATAACTTTGACCATAGACAGTTCGGTTTGTATTACGCGCTTATTTAGTATCTACTTTTTATATAGCATTCTTATCATGTATATATTTATAATGTATACGTATCCTAAAGAATCACATAATTCACTAAGTATTTATATATATATAATTAATATCATGGTCTTTCATTTGTACAAATATTTATACATATATATATACACATATATATAAATATATGTCATATATGTATGTGTGTTTATATATAAATATGAACATTAATACCTAGACGAAAAGTATCCGTCCATATGCTGTTGCAGCAGTTCTAAGAAATATCACATTTACGAAGGTTAGTAACATATTAGTATGGGTAGGTAATAGCGAATGTTCACATTATTTTAGTAGATCACATAAATAGGTTAGAGAAATTTATAAATATATGTATTAAATCTATAAATGTTGGGTTAATTATAATCATTTAAATTGCGATAAAATAACGAATCCTCTCTGTTTTATGTTAGTCGTATCTCGATGAAAAATGAACAAGGATGCGAATGCAAAATTATTATCGCTATCTATGTATTAGATACTCTATAAATAAACTATGTAAATAACAATATGGTATATATTACTTATATATATATATATATAATATGTATCATTTTACTTATAGATATATCTCACATTTATCGAGTTATGTATATATATATTTTGAATTTGATTATTGACATCTCTATTTAACGATGACAATAATACACAGACAGTGTTATTAGCGAAGTTGTTAACCGCCGCGATGTTAGAGATGCACATCTGCATACTATATCACAACGTTACCATGTTTACCCATCTGCAGTGTTGGGTGCACAACTCTTTAATCTACACTCGCACTCGCACTAGCTCTCTATGCGCTATTCTTACCAGGCTCTTTATATAACGCATCTAATTGTATTTCGGCACTCGCACTTTTAAGTCAACTAATTCTGGCAGCGCTATATAGTGCGGCCGCTGTACTGCATACAATACAGCGTAACACCTCACACACACACACACGCACACACACACATACACACACACACAGGAGAGATACGAGAGTTTCATTGAATTGCAGGACAAACTACACCAGAACATATGTCGGTTTGTTGTCGCTAGCAAAGCAATTCAATATAACTAACCTACACTATATCATCACCTTCATCATCACTATCGTCACCACCATCATTATCACCACCACCATCACCATCACTATCACCACCACCATCACAATCACCACCACCACCAATATCACCACTATCACCATCATCATCACTATCACCACCACCATCATTATCACCACCACCATCACTATCACCACCACCATCACTATCACTATCACCATCAGCAGTATCGTGTGTAAATATTATATCGAGCATAACAAATAATCAATATCTAAAGCTTTGTGCTAGACACGCCTGTCACTGTCATTAATTACCTAACCATGAGTGTCCACTGTCTACTGACCAGTGATACTAGTGGTCAACCACCAATGTACTAGATACAGTGTATGATCACTATCTCTAGTAACCTAGTAACCTTGTAACCAATTTGTTTAGACACCGCGATCAACATCAGTACATCATAGTACAGCTCTTACACAGTTATACATTGAGATAACGTGAACTAAAGCTATACAGTAAAGAATTGCTCGCCCCTACTAAGGGGTGAACGCGTATCTTCCATAGTATAGAAAGGATCGGGGTAACCTATTCATGCAGCTCTATTGCGGTGGGGCGCCCCCATCTCTACCGGTGTATACGGGGTAACTCCGTTACTATAATGTGACCTATACCATACAGTTACTCTTCAATATCACTCACTATTGCAATATGCTGTACTTTTAGGTGATACGTATTCAATGAAGATATTTAATCAACATACAAACAATATTAACAGATAATATCACGATATTAATTAATATTTATGCGTAAAATATATGAATTCGTAAAATTATAATTCACGTATATTTCTATAATTTGTATATAATCAGTTATTCTTTATTCACATACACGCACATATAAGTTTCAGAACATCAAAGACTACAACGCATTCTAAATAGTTATCACAGTAGTAACAGAAGTGATTACCTCTTACAAACACGCTCTCGGTATTCTATAATTCTACAGTGAACACATTATAAATAGTTACCTGATTACCACTATAGTAAAGTTACAAATATGACCTCGTCGTATTACGTAACAGCGACTCTATAGTCATGACCTCTACACCTCCGCTGACAGTAAACGAACCCTGGTCGCCATAGGAACGCACGACCTTGACACCGTACGACCTCCGTTCACCTACTCGGCTCAGAAACCCGCTGACATCGTGTTCCGCGCTCTCAATCAACAGGAATCCATGCCGGCCAATAAGCTTCTAGAAGTCTACGAGGTAAACGCCATGATGTCATCGTGGTGGTGGTAGTGGTGATGTAATCAGACTTCTGGTGATGTCATCGCACTGCAGATGATTATTACCTCATTAATAATTACATATAACACATACACGCACATACATACATACATACCTACAATTTCCTAATATATATATATATATATATATAAGTAATCATATTTAAATAAAAATTAATGAAACCATTAATAATATATGTATAATAAATATATATATATATACACTATGTATCAATGATCACTTATTGACAACAACTAATATGTGACTCATGTGGTAACTAGGTTTATACAGTTAAATAAAGTAACCTATTAATATATATAATTAATATAACTAAAAGTAAGTTAACGTCAAACAGTTATGTATGTCTCATATTATATTAATTACACCATTTCGTGTGTGAATATATTCATATATATATATATCAGAGAATCGTTATAAACTCATTCAGAACTGATAGTAAACCAATAGTAATAGTAATCAATGAATTAGATTAAAGTCACACGCAAACATATTTCCGTGATGATACATGAAATCACACACACAAGCTTTCGACTATATTCACTCATTATTGATTTTTAAACTAAAATTATTCATAAGATACAGGATTACCAGCACTGAGATGCATGAGAGAGAGAGAGAGAGTGTGTGTGTGTTATGCAATCCACTTTCTAAGTGTTACATCATCTCACAGCATAGTAATAGTTATGTAATCCGTGTGTACGTAGTTACATCATAGCGGTAGTAGACTAGCCATACACGGTAACATGTGTTCACTGGAATCAATACCATATAAGACTTGTACATTTAGCTTGAGGGGCGAGTTGTTCTGAGAACCTAATCCGTCCTAAGATTATGCTAGGCCGATCCTTAGCTATCTCCGTAATGTTAAATGTATAATTCTAATGTAATGCTAGGATTATGCTAAGCCAATCCTTAGCTATCTCCGTAATGTTAAATGTATTATTCTAATGTAATGCTAGGATTATGCTAGGCCGATCCTAATCTATCGCCGTAATGTAATGTTAGGATGGTTTATTCTCTCTTAACAATTGACCACAAATGCTAAAAATCTAAATATAGTAATTCTCATTACTGAAATGTTATTAATGCGTTAATAATATCTATTTATAGAATTGATCTTAACGTCAGAGCTTCCTGGTAGAGTTAATCCATAACTAGTATCGTTTAAATACGCAGGCTTTATTGGTGGCCCATCCAAAGATATATCAGCCACATTTATAATATTCTACGATTACTTAATTGAAAAGTATTAAATTCAAGTTTTAATTGTCTTGAAATTAAAAGTTCATTATACCGCTTGGTTCACATTGAACTCGTACACTTTAATACGACCCTAATGACCTTTAATACAACTCCTAATGACCTTCAATAAACGATACATAGATACAGCTTAATAATATACTACATATTTTTCATTATTTACATATGCCTTTACATTTCAGATACACCCGTAGTATATATATATATATATATATATATATAAGTTATACAGTATAATTAATGCTTTTTAATCCTTTTTAACACCTAGTCTCGATGTGGTGTGAAAATAATATTTATTTAAAAAAAAATGTATTATACTTATCGTTATTATGTATTTATTTTATAAATATTATAATTTATACTAGAATTATCAATATATAAAGTAATATTTTATGTTATCGATCTGTATTTATTTGTTTTATGCTTAATTTTTAAATATGTATTTATTCACAGATTCAATATATATTATTTTATCTGAAAAATAGTTCTTAGTAAAAATGTAGACTATGTTATTGTGAAAACATGATATTTAAATACAATTTATTCGCAAAATAATGTTAGTATGGTGACCTTTGTTTCGTGAAATTGTACAACTATAAACTATAACGGCTTGTTATATGTGATATATAAATGTTATAAATAGAATATATATTAATAAAAAATATGATGTATTAACGAAAGTAAGTCGTTGACATCTAGAGGTTGTAACACAAGTAATGCGATCTTATTTGAAAGGAAGTTTATTATCCGTAGACTTTATTGTGTATATATTATATTTATGTATATTTTATATGTAACTATTACAATATATATATAAGTAGTTATAAAGTTTATAATAATTTAATTTGAGCCATATTCGATACAGATCCCTAATTGAATTATCTAAAACTTATATAATATATTTATATATATGTAATTATACTAATTCACATAATAATACATAGACATGTCAATTTCACTATAAAAAAATATCTATATAAAAATTAACTTCTATATATTAATGTAAATTTGTTTAAATATAATTTAAAAATAAAAAATTCACTAGATTAATTCAATAGATTTTAAAATGACTGTAATAATATAAGATGTATATCTATTGTTTTGAATTTATATACATTTTTATGTGGACGCTATATATTCACTATGATACATATAACTATATTCTTTATAATCCAAAAATATTTAATAACATCATTATTTAAAAACTACAATATAACTTATGTTATACATAATTAACAATAATTATCATTTTTACTTTACAATATATAATAATCATAATAATACGTTGTTTATTATTGAGTATATATAGTAATATATACCCCACACATACACATACATACTCACCCACCCACACATATATATATATACGCACCCGTCCACACACACATACATACATATCCACTTACATTAACAGAATGACCTACAACTGAAGCACTATCTATCCATATTGAAAGATTCACCCGTCTACCCTGTGATACGAGATGCAAACAATCTAGTGTTATCCCTGCCTCCCATCATTAATGGTTAGCATGACTCATTGGCCGATATCATCTTATTCGCATAACTATTGGCAGTGCTTAATTAGTTATATAATTAATCTTATTTCCATTGCCTAGTATATTTATTTTAAACTAAATTGCATAGAAATATGTGTATAATTAATTTTATTTCCATTGACTAATTTAATATATTTATTTTAAACAAAACTGTGCAGACATATGTTATGTAAGAATGTAAAATAAGTCAATAGTTAACAATAATAGTGATAGATTACAAATAATGAATTATTTTAATTCATTTGAATAATTTATATGTTTTGTAATTATATATGCTTTCAATATGTATAGAAATACATTAATTTTAACAAATCCACATTAGTGTTACTTTATTTAAAATATGTTGATTATATATAAATAACCATATTTATATTCACATGTTTTTATAAATCATATTTCAAAAACATTTAATTTTATTAAATTATTTTTTTAATTTCTCTATAAATTACATTTTATGTTTATTATATATTCATATAGAATATGGTATTATTATAAATCATTGCAAATATATTCGATATATTTCATTGTATTACATTATAACATTGTGCGCATGTGTATCATATAAGAATACTTATACCAAAGATTTTCCGAAGGAAAGATATATTTATACACTTACGCGAAATCGTGTAATTCGAATTTGTATACAAAATACCCTGGTGCCACCTATAGCGGGTTACTTTTAGGAACTATGCGTTGTTTATAATGTAAATTCGTATTTAACTATACACTTTTAAAATGTTAAATAATATGCTTCAAATTAATATTTATATGATGAAAACTAAGTGTTCATTACTAATATATAACAAACAAATATGATATTTATGTTTTAATTTAGGTTTTAGTAAGTAAAAGTTAATTTATATTGCATGTAATTTAATAGAGCAATGAAAACATTGTTGTATGCAAACAGAGCCGAACCTAAATCTATTTCAGTGATTTCGATACTACTGCTAGCAGCGGCTGGGGATATTACTAAATTACGTTGCATGCATAGGGAGTGTTATATCTTTGCTTCGCAACATCTTTGCTTATACTATATATATATATATATATGTAGATGTGTGCATTACTAAACTTTTTGTTATTTAGTATGCATACCTCATTGCTAAGGAATTCATCTGCATTCTTGTATATATATATATGTTTTCATTGTAAGGTAATTAATTAATTAATATTAATTGATGTATAAAACAATATACTCATTATAAATAATATACAATTTATTATTAGTCAATAAATAATACATTATATAATTATTAATAATATTTAATACATTTATATAATAGATTTATACAAATTTATATTGTATATTGTATAAAGAAATATTAAGAAAATCCATTTTTAGAAATAAATTAAATATTTAAAATAAATGATATAAATTATTTTCCAGTTTATAGTATATCTTTAGAAATATAAATAATATGAATATATTTAACCATATTATATTATTTAAAAACATAAAAAGTGTTAGTTTACTTAGTTTACTTTAATGATTTACTTATAATAGAATTTAATCATATATTTTGTAATTTGATTTTTTTAATAGTTAAAGTTAAAATAAAAAAAATGTGTTTTTGATTAAACTCAATTACAAAATAGTAAATGATTAATATTAATAAGTGTATAGCTATGAATTATATGTAACTAAATAATAAACAATTAATAACCCAATAATAAACAATTATTACCCAATAATAAACAATACATTACATAATGAAAAACAGTGTAGCTAAATAACAGATTGCATGTGAATGATTGCTTGGTTGTATTAAAATGATATTTTACGAACAAATAAAAACTAGCAAACACATTAATTAGAAACAGATTACGCCGTAATGACATAACAATACATGCATGTATTACATAATATCAACACTGTACGTAATAGCCTACATTACTACTTTACGCAATTCTCTTCCCTTGGTACTACCAAAGCCCAAGATACAAGGTCGCCTATTAAGGGCCGGCGTAACCTTCGTTTTTATTTTTTAGAGAAATTTTTTTTACATTGAAATATGATAATGTAATTATTTATCTTTAAAATGATGTATGATATAGCATATATAATTAAACATAAGTGCATAAAATATGAAGTTTAATCATACACCTATTCAAAATGGTGGGATTTAAAAATATCATTTTCAAAAATATATTCGTAATAATATTCAATATGTTCAATATAATATGCTTTAGTATTTTACGTATATTTTTACTAATATAATTGCGATTTAAAAAATGTTAACTGCAATAACAAGAAAATTAATGAATTTATATACTCATAGGTGGCAATACTATGTATTTAATATTAGCCAATAGGATCCATAGCGTCTAATTGATCTTATTGCGTTGTTCTTTTTATTAGATTCTCCGAGCTGTCAACACGTATTTATTTAATTTTATTATGACTTTACCCAATAAATGTGCTAAAATGATGAAAATTACTAAATCTAAGCGTGAGGTTAGTTTATAATATACTAAAATATAATATGTAAATAACTATGTTAGTATAAGTTAAAACAAATGACTTATTTAGTTGTAATCATGATAACAAATTTTATAATTTCCATTTTTATTTTTATTTTAGAAATTAGAATTGTATTGTACATCTATGTTATGAATTACATATTTATATATATATATATATACATTTATATAAAAGGTAAATAATATATAGGAGAACGTATAATAATATGTATAATAATTTATATATTTATATTATCGAATATACCATCATATTATATGTAAATAAATTATTGTATATAATTTATGATATGTAAAATAGTGAAATAAAATATGTATAATAATTTCTATAATATATCATAAATTATTATATATAAAGTATTGTATATAATTTATAAAATACTGAAATAAAATATGTATAATAATGTCTATAATATATCATACATTATTATATATAAAGTATTGTATATAATTTATAAAATATGTATAATAATTTCTATAATATATCATAAATTATTATATACTAAGTATTGTATATAATTTATAAAATACTGAAATAAAATATGTATAATAATGTCTATAATATATCATAAATTATTATAGATATAATTTATAAAATTTTGAAATAAAATATGTATAATAATTTCTATAATATATCATAAATTATTATAGATATAATTTATAAAATATTGAAATAAAATATGTATAATAATTTCTATAATATATCCTAAAGTATTATATATAAAGTATTGTATATAATTTATAAAATACTGAAATAAAATATGTATAATTATTTCTTAAATATGTATCATAGATATAAAGTATTATAGATATAATTGATAAAATATTGAAATAAAATATGTATAATAATTTCTATAATATATCATAGAATATTATATATAATTTATATAACATCATATTGTATGTAAATAAATGACATATTTAGGATGATGATTCTGTACAGTCAGCGTCCTAAGTTAGTCGCATGATGTAAGCCGAAGCCATAAAAGCCGAAGATTCTACCGCGCAGCTGAAACGTTCCACGAGAGCTTCCGACGACGTTCCGAGATCAGCCTTGCGGCATCACTCAGCCCACGTCAGCAACCGACTCGCTTCGCACAACAGCCCAGCTTACGCAGCCCTGATGAATATCCTGAACACGAGTGGTGTGGAAAATGGTGTAAATGGAAGAAGGCAGCTGACGAAGGTATGTATAAAATACATAGATTATTATAAAATTACGTAAAATAAACATTGTCAACAATTATTATAGGTAAACCTATGCCACCACATACTAAAATTGGGATCAAGCTCACTTCTACTGTTGCTCCATATGTAAAGCGTGTTTACGAGAAACTAAGTACGGATGCTCTTGACTCTGGCAGTGACAAAGTCTGTGTCGACTTTCAACTTTGGTGAGAAGGCCTATATTAGGCTATGTAGCAAGTCGTCTGAAATTGATTTTCAACATGTGAACGTGGGTGCTACTATAACAGATGCTAAAAGACTCTCTGGTGCCAATATTCAGCGTACCAAGAGATGTGATGTAGCAAAGGCTTCATCTTCATTGTATGGTGCAGGAAGTGCAGCAGTATAAATATTTTATATATAAATTGCATTTATTTTTATAACTGTATTATATTATATTTTATATATATATATACATATTGAATTTCTTATAAATTTCATTTATGTTTATAACTGTATTATATTTTATATATATATACATATTGAATTTCTTATAAATTTCATTTATTTTTATAACTGTATTATATTATATTTTATATATATATATATATATACATATTGTATCTCTTATAAATATTATTTTATTATATATCCTATTTATTTAATCTCTAGTACTTCAGATGAGATTTTAATTATTCCATATCATATTGTGTGCATTTTATAACATTATATTGTACAGTTATCTATACTTAGCTGAGATTATTATATATTGTACAGTTATGAACATTATAAATATATTATAATACAGTTACTTTTATCAAACCTATTATTAAATAAAACTATAATATAATGTATATAATAAAATATATTTTTATTTATTAGCATAAAAATTCAAGTAAAACTTTAGATGCCAATATCTCTGGTGTTTTTTTTGTTGATTTTTTTTTTTAAATGTCGCTAACTATTGAACTATTATATGAATATTTATAAAATTTTCTGAGAATATACCTAATATATGGTTATTATTATCTAGGTATGTAAGCTAATGTAAATATAATCTATTAATATAATTATTTGATAAATAATCAAAAAAATTGTTGATCAATTTATTTTAAAATTATTTTTTTATTATAATTAACTTTTCTTTAATTAATAATATATTTATTATTTTATGATGTAACTATATAAATAGAGATGAATATTATCAAGATAATTAAAAAAAATTAGAAAAAAATACTAATAAATAGAAATTATGGGGCCTGTTAAAAAATAGCTATATTTCCCTATCTTTTACATGTAAACGCCAGCAAGGTTACGCCGGCCCTTAAGCCTGTGTAAATTGTAATATGTCACTTCACCCAACCTAGTAGAAGATATACTACATAACATGAGTATTTAATTATATCATAGATATTAGTAGTAACCATGAATAGTAAATTAATGTCTTAGGTAAATAGAAATCAGATGAAATTAATTTAAAAATCATATTAGTTTATATAGTATTTATTGTAATAGAAATATCAAATATATGCATATATTTAATAATAATATTACTATTATTTAGAAATAGGTGCATTATTAATTTAGTAAATATTTAATAGGCATATTTCTTGTTATAATAAATTCTATTTTTCATAATAATTATATTTAATAACAAAAGAAATGTATGCAATCAAATTTGTACCACATATTTGATCACAACCTTTGTTTTAATACAAATAAATAAAAACTAAAATATGACTTATATTATAGAATTTAATAAGCCAGGTTAATGTTCCAGTGTTACTAATTGTATTACAATAGCATCAATATACAAAATCTCATTCTCATATCTATTAGTTGATCATAATGACAAATTTGACGATCTAATATTTTTCAAATTATATACTCTAATTGTGCACATAATTATATATATATTTATACAAATATACATAAAATGTATATGAATTGTGTTGTATTCGAATGTTTAATTTTAAATTAATTTAATATTTTTAATATAATACATTATTTTAAGTATTTAAGGAGATACCGTAGTTGATCATTTTCGTTTTTTAATTTTTTTGTATAACATTATTTTGAGCTAATACTGATAAATAATATATTATTTATTTAAATATTAATTTTTATAGCTGAAAGATTCATATAAATATGTTAAAAGTTGTCTTTTATGAAGGTAATATATATTCATTTGTTATCTCAGAATAGCCAATACAATAAATACAACTATATATATATATATATATGTGATGAACATATATTCATCTAAAATATCATATGTATATATCCAATACAATAATATAAATTTTCATACAAAATTAATAAATATTATTGGTAAACTTTGAATGCGTTTTTCTCAGTATAAATATTTTCGCCAATTACCGTTATATAAATCAATGTTTCTGGATCGTTATTTTAGCTACACTAATAATTGTTACAAGATATTATAGATAATATATAAATCTAATATTTAATCTGATACTTTTTAAAAATCTTTATTATTAAATTTTATATGATACATTTTGTAAATTTTATACCGGAAATTCATGAATAAAATCGGTAATTAAGTTCAACCATGAATTAATCAACGAATATATATCATATTCAAAATGCATCAGACACGAATAAAGAGATTATTCTAACAAATATAAATATGTAAAAATTATAAAAATTTGTAATATATTCAATGAATGTTGCTAGTTTGAATATTATAAAAATATCCTATCTAATTACATGTAAACGACGGAATTTAGGGCGTTCTACCTTATCCCCTTAACATTATACGAATCTAAAAATAATTATTTTATCTAATATTTATTATAAAAAGTAAATATTAAATGTACTAAATTAATCTTTAGATTAAGTAATTATATATTCAATTGTATAACAAATTTAAATAAATTGTATGTAAATAAAAAAGAAATTTATAAATATGACCAATTAAATATTTGGTTATAGAGATCATTTTACAGTTATTGCTTAACAGTGTTGTATTAGGCTTTGGTTACGCTTTGGTATTACGCTGCATTTTGAGTCATGGCACATTCTAGAAGAAGTTGCGACTTCATTTTTTACAAATTTAATTTAACATATGTTATATATACTCCACGCTCGTGAGAATTTATAATATGTAAGTATTTAAAAAAAATGATTTCACTGTTAATACTTTGAATAAGAGTTTAGAATTTCATATTCAGGTGTTAGTCTAAATTATACATTTATCCGCATTTCTATTGGTCGAACCTACATCATTCACAGTCTGCATCATCGCCTACACTCTTTCTACTACCACCACTACTACTACTAATGACTAATGACTACACACACACCCATAGGTTACCACAGTAAGATCAGATGCGGTCAGACCAGCAACGTGTTCATAGAGTGTACTGCTACGGACGTGCACAAGGCTAACATCGTTCTGGACACACTGGTCACTATGTACAGCGAGTTCTGCGCTAAACCTTTCACGTTAGTCACTGCTGATCATGTGATACCGCTTAGTGAATGGCGTTAGTCTTTCACGTTATTCTTCGGAGTTGTACACTATATCTACTGTAACTGATCATGTGATACTGCTGAATATGTGATAATGTGACACTGCTTAGTGAATGGCAAGCCTTTCACATTAGTCTTCGGAGTTATACACTATATCTACTTTAACTGATCATGTGATACTGCTTAGTGAATGGCAAGCCTTTCACGCGAGTTGTATTTATAATCGCTGTACAACACACTACATCCACTACCGACTGGTCACTATATACAGTGAGTAGTAGTCGTTGTTGTTGTTGGTAGTCGCTATTGCTTTAGTCGTAACACTCGCTACTTCCGGTTCTATATGACCTCTCGAATAGATGAGAACGCTACAGGTGCTTTCACATCAACAAACAGTAGCCCGGTGTCTGCCCGAACTCATACAAATCGGGCGGTACTGTATGAACGGCTATAGTCATAATAGCGTGTTGATACCTGCCTTATGTGTACATTTATATGTAAAGTACTTATTAAACTTTGATTACCTGATATCGGGTACAAGTTTGTAACGAATAAAAATCATGCTATTTGTATTGGTGTGAAATCATGTTAAGGCATCAGACACAGTAGGATGCTGGTTCAATACCAGTCTTGACACAGAAAATAGCTCTTAGAGAAGTGTTTAGAAGGGATCCATATAAATGTTTATAGAAAATGATCGGCTCTCGTTAAAACATGTACACCTTAACACGAGAGCGGCTTCATACGAAGCCGCATTTCAGACAATTGTTTATAAGTGAACATTAATACTATTTCCCCTGATGTGATGAAAGCACTGGTCCAGCAAAATAGAATAAACTCGCATAGATCTACGATATCACTATACTGCAATACTATCACACCACCACCATACTAACATCCTGTATTACTAGCATATTGTTCGGCATGCATAAACCGAGGCATTTTGTTATTAAATGTACCCGATGTTAATGTGTGTACCATGTCGATTTGGGTATCAATTCATATCTATTTTTTCTTCCATATTTTAGTTTATTTTTTTTGTTTACAAACTATATTATTATTATTATACGCACTACATTATTATACAGGGTCGAGAGCGTGAAGATAATCTATTCGGGAGAAAGTGAGAAAATCACACCAGTTAGTTATACAGCCTAGTGTATCAGTTAGACAATAAAGATAAGATACTGGCCTGTGATATACATCTAATATCTCTACGTGAAGCACTATAACCCTTGTTATCACTCGTTATCTACTCCTATGATAAGAATACAGTTATTGTTATCATATGAAATACACGGGTATAACTAGCTATGATACAGTAGTTTATGCCCGAATCGCTTACTTTATAAACGGATAACTATAGGCGTATTACATGAGCACTGATATCTTATATAATCATATTTCTATGTTATAACATTCTATTATAATATATATATATTACATTTAATCGAATTAAAAATCGTTTATTGAGTACAGACAAAGCAATACAATTCTTGCTCAATATATATATATATATATATATATATATGATATTAACATTACTATAAGAATGAAATAATGGCAGAGTGGTAGTAGTTTCAAGTATTCACGATATGCTACTATAAATGTACATATTTCACTCCAAGTAGCATTATTAAGCTTAGTATTGGGCACAATCAAACCTAATTTGATCATTACGAAACTATCATTCACTATAAAGGATACACTAGCTACTGGATACATTATTATTGCATATATTACCCTACACACTACACCATTATATAGTAACCACTATCACTGCGCCCCCTCTCTCTAGCAATTAAAGTACCGCAAAGAACTGGTTTCCGTTAAGAACATCAACAACAAGATCGGTGTAAAGTTAGCTATTACCATTCTAGTATAATGGCTAAAAGATAGATGTATCATGTAATCTATGCCATTGTCCAATCATCCTTATTTGTTACTCATCAATTTAGATATCATTTAATAATTTTAATTTTAAATAAACAGAAATGCTATTATTATAAATGTAACCCTTAATTATGTTATATATATCCATTAATCTTTAATTATTTATATTAAATAATAAATAAGCATATAATTTAAAATATTATAGATGCATTTTGTAAAGAACATTAAATATAAATTATATCATAAAATACTAGTGTTATTTAATGTCATAGTTTAGTATAATGTTATTACTATATTTGATAACAATTGTAATGCCTAAATAATGTAGTTTATAATAATTTTACTTCTATTATTAAATAAATATTTACAAAATTTTAAAAACTATTCACACACAGTAAAATATAAGTAGATAATCAGTCAAATACTCTATAATTTAATTTTTTAAATAATGAATGCTTTTATTGATTTAATATGACCATTATTTACAATTTATTGAAAATTATCAAGATTTTATAACTCATAGATTCTTAAATTAAAAATAATAATTATATATTGCAATATGGAAATTATACATTTATAATTCATATTGGCACTACAACTTTTTCAATGACTTTTTTATAATAAAGACATTTTTGACTTGAAAATGATTACTTCTCCTTCAATAATAATCAAATTGATACGAAATCTTCATAATATTATATATATTTGAATTCTTAAAATATATTTTGCAAATTCAATTTGTAAGTAAATTTAAAGAAAAATAAAATGTATAATACAAACAGTAAATCAATATAACTACCTTTTTTATAAAAGATTTATTATTAAATTATATTCTAATTAAATTTTAATTATATTACCATGAATTATAAAATATCCATATACTATAATGTATATCATAATTAATAAGATTTGAAAATTAGAGATCACTGAAACATGACTTTAATGACTTGTAAGTTTATAAATTACTAAACTTTTTATAATTTATCAGCATTAAAATATGATATATATATATATATATATTCATTATTATATATTATAATATGAGTATGTGAAACTTAATAGTTACTTTACTCCCAATATTTATAATTTCCCACTATCTACTCATTTGTTTAATTATTATATTAAAATATACATATTAATTTATCATTTATAATATTAAAGTAATTTAATAATCTTCGTTAATTAATCTAGTTTATATTAACCGATTTTATAAATGAATTTATAATACAATATATTATATTATAAATGTAATATAAAAAAAATCAAATTGATAGAATTAAAAATATAATCAATATTTATTATTAAAAATTAACATTAACATATATATCATTATATTCCTTCATTTAGAATATCAATCAAACTTTAACAATTAGTTGATTCATATTTAAAAAATAATAATATTGATATTTTTCCTATGCATTTTATTTATATACCCACCCGATTTATATTATATACCTCGAGAAGTTATTTAACCAGCAATATAAACATAAAATAGAAAATTGCTAAAAAATACCTCAATTTGCTGACCATAAATCACATGCATCGATTACACCAAAACAGACTTTGGTCTAACATTTAACCATCCCAATGCCATTGTCGGTTTATATGATTCCCGCGCTATTCTATTTATATAAGTGTAAAGTAACCTCTTAATTGTGGCGATAATATTCATTTTGAATTATAATATGTGAGCGACATATAAATTACAGATACAGATACATGGGTATGATCAAATATATTTGTAAGTTGAATATATATATACATAGTTGAAATAATCATTTAACCATATTTTGTAACCATAATTCTGAATATATGCGATTATTCTTACTATCGCTACAATAGATTCACAATACCATTTATCTCTTGTCGACAGTCTCACCCCGAGAGAAATAGCCGATCTCCTTACTAAGATGTGCCTGAACTCTGAGGTCAAGGGTGATATGATATCTGTAGAGATCCCGCCCACTCGCCACGGTTAGTCCCGCCCCCTCCCGCGTAGTTGGTTCCGCTTCAGTAGTTAATATAACCATTTTATTTCTATTGAATATGAATTTATTTTTAAATTTACATTTTTTAGATATACCCCTTTTAAATAGCCGTCAATATTCCTTCATTTATGCATATACATATATATATATATATAATACACACCCCTTCATAATTAACCCATCCCCTTTCCTTCACCTATACATATATATATAAGACACACCCCTTCATAAGTAAGCCATCCCTTTCGTTCACCCATACACAGATGTGATACATGCATGTGATATCATTGAAGACGTAGCTATTGCATATGGCTACAACAATATAGAGTGGACTATACCCAAGACCAACACGATAGCATCTCAGGTAGGCTAGCATTCAGTGATCTCCTCTTCCTCCTCCTCCTCCTCATCATCTTCATATTATTCATTATCCCCCTCCTCCATTTGCATCTATTCATCCGTCTCTTCCAATGTATTACCCTCATACTATACTTGTCATCCTCATCTTCCCTCCTCCCTCATCCTCCTCCTCCCCCTCATCCCCCCTCCTCCACCCTCCTCTTCCTCCTCCTCCTCCTCATCATTCCTCTTTCTCCCTCCTCATCCTCCCTCATCCCTCCACCTCATCCTCCTCCCCCTCCTCATCCTCCACCTCATCCCCCCTCCTCATCCTCCCTCATCTCTCCACCTCATCCCTTCCCCTCCCTCGTCAGCTTCCCATGAACAAGTTAACCGATGCACTAAGACTCGGCATCTCTCAAACCGGTTTCACCGAGGCTCTTACCTTTGCTCTGGTTATTATCTAGTCATTGCCTACCTGTAGTAGGTTGATCATATCTATTATGTAATCATCTGTTATGTAATCGCGTAGTCATGATTACTATATATATAATTCTATTACGTAATATGATATATAATATTACGAGTATTATTATATTTTAAATATGTGAAAAATACAATATAATACTAAATAATGTAAGTACAAGTAGTATTGAATATTCATGTTAATAGTTATGTGATTATATTATTTTATCACATTTATACCAATATGAATATTATATTAATTAATATTTTATATATATACATAAAATTGTATATAAATACAAATAATATATATATATATATATATATAAATATAAAATATAATTAAACATTATAAAGTAGAGTAGATATAGAATTAATATTTTATATTTTTTGAAAATTTAGAAATTAGAAAAAATTAAATATATTTAATAAGGTATACCTTTATATTTGAATTATTCAGTATGATTTTTCGTTATTATTTCCTTAACGCTCAAATAATTATTTGTAATTATAATTAATGATAGATTTTGAATAATTCATATTTTTACATGTATTTAGAAAACATATATATGTGTATATATATATATATTTTATAGATTTACATATAAGTGAAAAATATTGTATTTATATGCATATATATATAATATAATTTATATTACTATAAAAACAAGAATACATAATCAATTTAAAATCTCATTAGTATGCATTACATTTATATGAATATACAAGAAAATAAATATAAAAATAAAATGTAAACTTGTAAATTTCTATTCTAAAAATGATATGGACAAACAATCATTTATTTATTTTTATTAATTTTTAGATATATTTCTTTATACATATTGTTGTCGATTTAATATTTCTGAGAAATATATACACTTTACCTTCACCTCAATCAACATTGGCAGTGTTCTAAAGATGATGTATCCACAAAGATGAGCAAATGTATAGAAGATATTGCTGCCATACACATCGACAACCCTAAAACTGCTGAATTCCAAGTTATTGCACCTACCTTTATCACCTATAATCTATCAATACCATCCACATCAATAATGCAATATCGACTGAATTATTATATATAATATAATTATTAACCGTTGAAGTTATATACCCTTATTAATTCACACGTATATCCTGTATACCCCATAACTCAATCGACACTATGCCATATCACTACTCTCTACTAGTGCTGTAAATGAACTCACTTTTTGAAGTATTGATACTTGTTCGAACTCACTTTTTGAATATCGAACTTGTTCGAACAAAATTGTTGAAGTATCGATACTTTTTCGAACACAATACTTGTATATATATATAATATTTTTTAAGTATATTTAATTTACTTGTATATAAATTACGCCAATTATTTTGATAGAACCGTTGGGTAAATGATGCCTACCCGAGACTTTTACTCTACAAGCAAAAAAGGACCCAAGATTATTACGTAATGTGATCAAACCAAATTAAGACTCTTACTAAATATAACCGAGCACAAACGATGCTTTTTATGTTACATTTTAATCATAATATTAAATTATTTATTATAGATATACATATTCATCTATATATCTCTTACATAATATGTGTATAAAAAATGTTATTAATACCATAGATGGCAAATTTATATATCCTAAACCTGCTGTCAATTTAAAGTTAATATATTCCATAATACTTACTCTATCCTACCACTATCCGAATAACTACTGCTTCCCCTAATAAATCTTTACATGCAATCACTACCACCCGTTCTCTTAAGACCCATCTCACATACGCTAAAACCACTCGTTTCTCTATTCCGCCATGATCTCCTTTAAGACCCACCCCCCCCACTGTTATAGATTGCACGTACCACTCTACTGCCAGGTATCCTGAAGACTATCTCTGCCAATAGGAAGATGCCTCTGCCTTTGAAGATCTTTGAAATCTCGGACGTTCTGAGAAAAGATTTCTCTTCAGGTGGTTAAACGTTTATGCTCTATATACAATCTTTATACACTCTATATACACTCTTTATACACTCTATATACAATCTTTATACACTCTATATACACTCTTTATACACTCTATATACAATCTTTATACACTCTATATACAATCTTTATACACTCTATATACAATATTTATACACTCTATATACAATCTTTATACACTCTATATACAATCTTTATACACTATATATACAATCTTTATACACTCTATATACAATCTTTATACACTCTATATACAATCTTTATACACTATATATACAATCTTTATACACTCTATATTCAATCTTTATACACTATATATACAATCTTTATACACTCTATATCCAACCTTTATACACTCTATATTCAATCTTTATACACTCTATATACAATCTTTATACACTCTATATTCAACCTTTATACACTCTATATACAACCTTTATACACTATATATACAATCTTTATACACTCTATATACAACCTTTATACACTATATATACAATCTTTATACACTCTATATCCAACCTTTATACACTCTATATACAATCTTTATACACTCTATATACAACCTTTATACACTCTATATACAACCTTTATACACTATATATACAATCTTTATACACTCTATATACAACCTTTATACACTATATATACAATCTTTATACACTCTATATCCAACCTTTATACACTCTATATACAATCTTTATACACTCTATATACAACCTTTATACACTCTATATACAACCTTTATACACTATATATACAATCTTTATACACTCTATATCCAACCTTTATACACTCTATATACAATCTTTATACACTCTATATACAACCTTTATACACTCTATATACAACCTTTATACACTCTATATACAACTTTTATACACTATATATATACAACCATGATGCACATATCTGAATATATGATGTTACTTATTATAATAATATATTCAATTAAGTCATCGGGGGCCGATTCCTGCGATAACATAACATTGTGCTAAGACAATTTTTAACATTACGGAGATAGCTAAGGATTGTGCTAGGACAATTTTTGTTTACTCCGAACAACTGTCCCCGTTATAACCAGTTTTTATTACAAAGATAATTTAGGATTATAAACAACCATCACCTTGTTTACCACCTTTAATTGATTAAATATTATTCTAAATGGATTCCAAGTTATTAAAATTTAGAATAAATTCTTGATCGATATCTTGTATTAACAAATAATGTTGTATATATTCACTGGTCGGTGTCCTGTGAATACATTCGCTTTTATAAATATACATTATTATATACATATATATATATTACTATATATATATATATATATAGTAATATATTACTTTTCATTTCATTTATATCATTTAACCCTTTGCGTCCGAGCTGTTGATTGATGTTGTGTTACAAAATGCCGAGCTGTTGATTTCTGTTGAGCAACTTTTATGATACTATTACATATCACATTTTAGTCCATTTATTATTTAAATGTATCACAATTATATAGTGAAATGTTTTCATATTATAATATTATAAATTATATTAATTAAAATTGAAAAATTAATATCATTTGTGTTATATAAAAAATTAATTCATTTTAATGTATAAAATAGCTTGAATATTTTATTGTTTATAGTAACTAAAGTAAATACCATTGAAACAGTTCTTTCAATATAAAGCATTTTATATCAAATACAAATTTCAAATTTGATAAAAAGTTAGATAAATATTACAATTAATTATTTATATTGTAACTTTTTAACGAAAAATAGTTATAGCTAATTTGTTCGTAATTATATAAATAAAACCTGCGTAGTAATATTAAAATTGGCGGAAGTATGCGTTACTATATAGTAACTAAATAATATATATTATTTACACCGAAAGTACAGAATTATGGTGTTACTTTTTATTTTTTTAAATATGTTATATTATTTGTTGTGCGCTATTACTTGTAAATTATTCATTAATGACTCAATTTATATAATTTCTTCGGTTTATTGTTGGTTTATATATTGTTACACTTTATAAGAGTATATGCATATACAAAATATTAGTATTATATACATTAATTTAGGTTTGAAATATAATTATTTTATTTTTAAAACTTAATTATAATTGTTAATTTTTAATTGATTATAATATTTGAATAATTAATTAATTACTAATTTATTATCATATTAATAAACTATCTTATATACTAAACTAACAAATTATAACTTGTAATAGAATATTTTTTATATTTATATCCACATTTTCATTTATTAAAAATGTACATACATATTTTTTTTTAAAACACAAACGCTCTGAATTAGGCGACATGTAATTATAAAATCCTCGGATGCAAAGGGTAAATAACATATTAATTTATTTAAATATTATATTCTAATATCTCCCGTTATAATTAATTATTGAATATCATACATTTTTTTTAATATTTTTATAATTATATTAATTATTATATAATATAATAAATCAAGTGGAATTCAAAAAAAATATATATGTATTTATTGATATTTAAAAAAAAATTATAATTGGACATTAATTGTTTAGATTTAAATGTAGTTATATTTATTGTGCTTATTATATTCGCATATACACATATTTATACACACATTAGATTAATAGATTAATATTTATATATAACATATATATAGTTATATCAACATCAATTATAATAAATAATATCTTACCTAGATCATTTCATATCATATCTTCATTTCATATCATAGATCATTTCAATATTATAAATTCTATGTATTTAAAATTCTGTATATATTTTAAATAGGGCATTATATTTAAATAGATTTCTAAATAATGTGTTCATGAATTTACTAAATATTAAATTCATACAAAAACCTGAATTACATTAATAAATAAACATTAATTATAAAGAAAATTGAAGTTTTCACAATTAATATAAGTTAAACTTAAATTTAATATTAATGATTATACATATATGTATATGAATAATAAAGAAATTAATTAATTAAAAATGTATGTTATAATAGTTATAATTATATCGATTAGTAATATTATTAAATATAAAAATAAATATACATTTTATAATATAAGCATGATCATTTGATAAAACTATTTTTAATAAAAAGTAGCAGACTTAATGATCATTTGACTAGTACATTTAGATCAGATATATTAGTTAATATTATTAACTTAATAACTAAAAGTTTCAATTTATATTATATTAAAAAGTATGTTTTATTTCACATAGTCACATAATTACGTATAATTTATTTAAAACTAAACCAATGCTATTTTCGAAAACATCTATTGTATTATACAATTCATATAGTGATATTTGACATCAAACAAATATTGTTCAACTAAATAAAGTCTTTACACACATAGTAAATCTGAATCTACTTTCTACTGCATATGATGTATGCATAAGTTTGTACTGTAGCCTGTAACAACAGACTGCACCAGATAACATACACATCCTTTGTTCCTCAGTAGGCCTGCCTGCCTTAATGTAGGCCTTAGTTCACCAGCTATCTACAGTGCACTGCACACACCATATACAGTTGTTCCCATGTATAGTTCCCATGACCAGCAATAGTGCAACAGTAGCAAACACACACACATAGGGTGAGTGTGTGTGTGTTTATCTACACATGATCTATACAATGGTATTGTTCTGAAGTGTGATACTTGTCAGCACACACACACACACACACACACACGCACACACATGTATCACTGTCATACATACATACATGGATAGGTGTGTCTGTACACATTATAGCATATGTTACACAGCAGTACTTGAATTGAATGTGCATTAGACACAACAATAATATTTAACATTATTGAATTGTAATCACTAAAGCTACAAGCTTATCTTATCAGAGAACCACGAGATAAGAGATAACAATGACCGATATCACACTCCCATAGATAACACCCATGTATACAAACATCCCAATAGGCACTCTGTGTTATCTAACATACTACTACTACAGTCATTATAAGCATACATTTGTATTAGGTTATAGACTACCTATAGACTATCAGTGACATACCGTCTGCAGTAGTAGCAGGTAACCAGGGCTAATACACATGATATGCATAGTTATCACAACATCAATAGCTTGTATCATGTGACCTTGTGACACTGCATGTGTAATACCACCTAAACTATCACACACACACACACACACACACACACACACACACACACACACACACACACACACACACACACACACTAGTACTACCACCACCATCACTACACACACAGACACGGGTTCCGTTAACAGAAGATACGTCTGTGGGGTGTACTACAACACTAATGCTGGCTTCGAAGTCATCAAAGGTTATCTTTACCCTACCCCACCCCCCTCCACCCCTATTGTTAGTCATATAACACCCTACTCTCCTGCAATAGGACTTCTGGACAGAACAATGCAGTTACTAAATGTGGACATCACTGATTCTGCTGAATACTCCATTGAAGCAGCTGATGGTAGTAGTAGTAGTAGTAGTAGTAGTAGTAGTAGTAGTAGTAGTAGTAGTAGTAGTAGTGGTAGTTATATTGTCAATAAGATTAGTGTTGTATAATATAGTATTGTATTAAATAGTTGTCAAGTGTTATAATACAATTTAAAAATTAGATTGTAATTACTAATTATGTTTGTACTCATGTGAAGACAAAGGACTATATATTATTGTTGTTATATAGGCATATTGCACTGTAATTACTGAAACATGTATGCTAATATATATGTGTGTATGAGTCATATATGTTTATCAGGGCATTACCCTATGCTACTACTATTGTCTTTGTGTGCGCGCGCTCGTGGAAACCATATGCTTGTATGTTCTTGTTTGTTTAAATTAAACTGCTCCCCCCACCCCACCCCCATTCACTACTGATTAATTATAGATTGGTGGCTATATGCGCGCGCGTGTGGGTGGGTGGGTGTAGATTATGTAATATACAAAGCATGAAAGAAAAGCTCGATTACAGATTGTGTTATGGTAGCGTGTAAGTCTGTATGTGTGTGTATAGACTCCTGCGCTTGTTACAGTGTGTACTACTGCGTTGAAACTTTGCTCTACTGATGCAGTAGTTATCGCAACACGGTTCAGTGTATTGATTATGATGTAATCGTGTTCGCCGCGCCGACCAACTTGAATCGTATTACATAATTAATAATTGACAATTCCGCAGATGCTACCTATTTCAGCGGACGATGCGCCAACATCAAGCTTAGAGGACAATGCATCGGAAGAATGGGAATCCTGCACCCCGATGTAGTGAACAATTTCGAACTGAGCCAACCCTGTTCTTGTTTTGAATTCGATTTACATTATTTCCTCTAATTTATTCAATATTAATTTATACACACATATATATATACATATATGTGAACTATATTCTGTGTAATATAGCTATTGTTATAAACGTGCAAAGTAGGATAAACCTACTACATATGTGAATATATATATATATATATTCGTTTTATTTATAATAATATTCACAAATAAAACGTGTCATCATATTAAATTTGACATTTACTTCTATTGTGTCCAAATTAGGTGTCAGGGGTATAATTCGTGTCATTCGCCGGTAATGTACAGTTAAATTATACGTTCGCTAATTAGACCAGCAGTCAGTAAACTTATATCGGGGAGTAGCCAGCTGCATATGATAATGGGCTTTGTGTTATTTATCTGTCAATCAAGTTGCGTATGCGCCAATAGATGATCGTGTGTTGGTCACGTGCCAGCTCGATATGTTATTGTTGCGATGACAGATGCTGTTATTCTTTGTTTCTTTAGCGAGTAACTCATTTTTCTTGAGTTTACGAGTGCAATACCACCTACCCATTAGTTATTTTATTTATATATATATTATTTGTATTCGTATTGTTACAATTACAGTATTTATTACGTTTTTATTAACTCGAAAGTATTACGTTTCCATACGATTGCGCACGGCGTCTGTCAATAAACAAATTAAATTTAGTCATCATATATTCGTCGTTTCTGTTAGTATTCAGCATTTACTATGGAGTAGATCATCTAAATATCGTACATATAGTACCGTAGTAGCAGTATACTTAATATACTCAGTACGTATCATCAATATAACATACGAGCTTAATAACACGAAATGTTTGTTTATGTGTTTACGAATCGATCACGCTCTACGTACAAATTTGTACGTTCATTTTATAATATTTTGTTGTTTACAATTAATGCTTTAGTGATAAATCGCTAAAATTAGTCTAATATTTAACTATTTTTGTGTAGTGTGTTAGTGATTATATATATATGCAAGATAAATTATATAATTTAAATTGATAAATTGTTAATTATCGCAAGGATATCATTAAATGAGTATATTTTTGAAGAAAAAAAACGAGTAGAAAATTCGATCATGAAAATGTGATATTGTTATATTATATCATATTATATATAAATTATGTTATAAGCTATATAAAATAATATATATATATATATATTTATATAATTATATACATAATATTGTATTTAATTATTAAATTATTTAATATAATATGTTATATATTTAGTTAAAATACACATAGGTATATATAGCAAAATATTTGTTACAAGAAGAAGAGGCATCACAAATTAAAATTAAAATCCGTCCCCATGAACATGGGCCAAAAGGTTTTTTATTTATTTATTATTTATAAATATATATTTTACACACACATTCAAATATAAATATATTTGTATGGATATTTAGAGTATTTATAAAACTACATTTCATAATTTCTAATTTGTTTACATAAATATATATATTTATTTTTATAATTTGTTTACATTAATATTATATTAAATATATAGAATTATTACTATATAATATATATATATATAAGTATAAGTATATATAAATGAAAAGTAAATAAATTATAGGATTATGTTATTTTATTCAATTTACAGTATTTTGTTATAACTATTTTCAAACACACTTATTTGTATACATATATTGCGTATTCACCGGTAAATTCAATTTTTAGCAGCGTATGAAAGTAAAATCATTCTTTGACCTGGTTAGTGTGAGTTTGAGGCAACTTTAGGCAGCGGGACGTGCGCTTGTTTTATAATATAATACGGTTAATGCGCTCTCCATGTAATCGGTGCTTACTCGCTCGGCATATAACTGGTAACGATGCATTTATTGATTCTTATACGCTTCTACTAACACCCAGCCACATTATATTTGTATACGGAACTATTTCACGAATTTAAAGTTTATTATAAAGAGAATAATTTGTATTTCATTTTTCTCTCTCTTTTAGAGAAACCTAATATATACATATTTATTTGTTATATTCTCACTATAAATTACATATTTATAACTGATTATAATTAATTTTACTAGCAATGTTGATAGAAAATAGTCATATAATATATATGACATTATATATTTTATAAATATATAAATATGTTTACTAAATATTAACGCCTTATTGTGATTATTTTGTTTAGAAATTCTGAATAGAGAAAATGATTAGTTTTCACTGCATTTTTATTACCACACATTAATGACCTTATCAATATTACTTTTGGTATGTAAATGTATATATATACATATATATATATAATAAAATTATTAAACATATACACAATATATATTTTCAATGAAAATTTTTATTATGTAAATAATCATAAATAAACTCAAATTATTATTTTAATTTACTACAATTATAATCACTACTATAACATTATTTACTCGAATACTATGAATGATACCGTGTTAACATTAATCTGCTTATCTTCTGATATGATCTGTGATGTAATGAATGACAGCTTGTATTCTGCTTAATTTATATATTAATAATTATAAATACTTTATATTTAGTTATGTTATTGATATAGTAAGTATTAAATAACATTTTTATTATATCAATAATGCCTGTAATATTTGTAACTTTTATATACGTATATGATATAACCCTATCGCCTCAGACATATTACACCAGTTATTTGAGAATTACTACCCCATTAATCTCAGACTTATCATAGTCATATCGGACATATAACGCAGTCGTGATGACCCAGTCATTTCAGATATATTACCAAAGTAATCTCAGATATATTACCCCATTCACCCTAAATATTTAACTTGTATCACATCGACGTCGCATCATTATAATAGGTCGTAATGGTTATAGTGTGTAAAGTATAGAAATGATGTAGTGAAAATACGGTACCGATTGTTATAGGGTGTTCACATGATACCCCAGCGTTATTGCTGCGTGAAACAAGCTTTGCGAAAGTATCACTCGACAAAGCCAGTTTTCCTATGTTTTACGTCGTGCGAAACCAGTATTCGATACGGTAATCATTTACGGATTGTACCAATGCCCCATTAGGAGTGTTAACATAACAGTTGGGAAGAGTCGGCCAACTATTTATTGATAACGTGAAATAAAGTCGCGACGATTTCTTACGATATCTATGTTCTGTGCGGTGTTATGTTCTGTGGTGATTGGGTGCTTACGTTCACGCGCTAACTCGGGGCAGCCGGAGCTAGACGTTACTATCGGCTTACGGTAGCTGGAACGTCGGTCAGGGGACATACAGACACGTGTAGATATAACCGTAGACTCTGACTGAACAACTTTCCACGCTACAAACATAACACCTTTAACTCCTCCGCTGGTTTACCTCCCCGACGCTCCACCACCCCCCCGTCTCTTATTCACACGCCCCCTTTCGTTCGGGCCGCAGATCTCAGGAGGGGTGAAAACAATGACGAATCGCCACGACAGCAGCGCTTTCAAGGTCGTCTCGCGAAATAACGCCACCGCCACCGCAGCCGCCACTCAAATTATCACCATCGAACACCGCTATAATAATCAAAGTTTGTAGTGTACTGTGGTCTCTATTATACGCAAATGTGTATATAGAAATATAAATATATACATATATATATATATATATATATATATATATATATATATATAATATATATAATATAAATATAATATATTTAAATGTACATATAAATATTTATATATATATTTGTAAAAATATAAATGACTAGATATATTAGTACTAAATACTATTTACACGTATAAATACATATAGATGAGAAAGCCTACCTAGTTGTGATATATGGTGTACGGTAGTGACATCTAGTGGGGAGTCACGTGCGTGAGTGACATGTGATATATACATGAGCGACACTATTCTAGGTAGTATAATAGCTGACCTATACACATACACCCACATGCGAGCGATCACACATTTATATATACACTATTAATTATATATATATATATATATTTGTACTGTTTATATATATATATATATCTTATTTCACAAAATAAATATCATCATTAATATTTATATATATATATATAAATATATACAGATATATGTGTATATATATATATTTATGTATATATATATATATATATATAATGAAAGAGAAGTGATACTGCACACACACACATACGCACACACACATGGATATTAACCCACACACACTACTAGGCTCACTCTGCTCAAACCCTGTGATACGAAACACTGTATGCGCCGCAGACTTTCAGAAACCCAGTCGGTTAGTGTGCTCTCTCTCTCTATAGAGGTCACGAGCGAGGTTATCTAGAGGTCACCGGTAGTATTCCATCGGTGTACGTTCAATCGTGTTTCGAATCGATGTACTGGTAATTTAAAACTGAAACTAATCGATACTTAAATAAATTAATAAATTAAAATTCGAACTCGGTTTCGAAATGATAGTTTTCAACCCTGTATACGATACAGGGTTGAAGCTGGCCCATCCAATGCGCGGATAGAGGTAAACAGTGGTTTCCTGAGGTATAATGACCTCGACAAGTGGTAACATCAGTTACATCTACCGCTACCTACTACCATCTTATCAGCCTCCCTATCATCATAGTCCTCTAGATTCCCGCCCCCTACATTATGGGATATATGTTTAGCCATTCCTTCATATATGGCTGTACCTTATACCAATTCCATGATCCTATACCTATTCCTTGTATCGTATACCCATTCCGTGTACCTTATACCAATTACTTGTACCTTACACCTATTTCCTATACCTTATACCCATTCCCTGTACATTATACCAATTACTTGTACCTTACACCTATTTCCTATACCTTATACCCATTCCCTGTACATTATACCAATTCCTTGTACATTATACCTATTCCCTGTATCTTACACCCATTCCCTGTACCTTATACCCATTCTGTGTACCTAATACCCATTCCCTGTATCTTACACCCATTCCCTGTACCTTATACCCAATCCTTGTACATTATACCCATTCCTTGTACCTTATACCCATTCCCTGTACCTCACACCTACTCCTTATACCTTATACCCATTCCTTAAACTCACTAAATCATTCCTACACTACTATATATTACCCCTTTCTCTCTTATATTGTATTATCACTCCCTAATGTATGTCTTAACCTTATCTTCTATATACAATGCTCTATATAATACACCAGCTATATTCCTTCCTCTATTTTGCCTACCCCATACCTATACTCCTATCCTCACATCCTTCTCTCGTATATCTCATCCCCTACATCGATTGGTTGACTACTTTTATATCATAGTATGCGTATTGAGTAAATAAGTGCAATTAATAATAATAATATAAAAACAACAACGTAGAAAAATAGTCGCAGAATAAACGCGCGAACTTGTCTAACGAGCGTTGATAACACCCCGCCCCGCCGCGCCCCACCCCCCCCTAGACTGGACGCCCTACTCGACATGCCCGCCGTCAACAAAGAAAGTCAGATGGATCACTCTTGGAACACCGATGACAGGAGTCTCAACATATTCGTGAAAGTTTGTACTCGACGTTACTTGAGCGACCGCCGCGTCTTTCTCGCCTGCGTCTTTCGTATATACGACGACGATGATGATGATGATATCAGTTTTATTAAGCACTAAAATAGGGTCACCGTAAATATAATATACTGACCTCCCCCCATACACACACACACCCACACACACATTTGTGCGTATTGCATTAGTTTCTATAATATGATTAACTTTTATGCATGCGCGCGTGTGTGTGTGTGTGTACATTACATTACTGTGTGGCTTAGTGGTGTGTGTGTGGCTGTGTGGTGTGTGTGCTTTACTTCACTGATTCACCACCACTGTTCTCAATATCATGGCACACAATGCAGCCATTGTATTCACCTTTCATAATCACTTTACATTCTATTTAATACTCATATATACACACACATAAGTTTTGCTTATATGCTAGTGTTATAGATATTCATTTAATTATAGACCTATACTTATAATACTAATAACAACAGTTTATCTAGTTTCACTTCCCAGGTAGTATACAATACTATATAACCATATATTGTATTGCTTGTGATTTCAGTACTTTTGTCAAGTTCTAAAATATTGTACAATACTTGATTCATATGCGTACTACTAGATAGTAATGCAGTCATATTAGTGTAGGCATATTTCTCTATACCATACCACCACGGGAAAACATGACTATCATTGGTCAACTTTAGTAGTATGTTTGGTAATCAATGTGGCTGTTCTAATACAATATCATATACTTACCGAATATATTACATAATCGTTGGTTTCCGTACGTTATTTAATCGTATGGTGTGACATGTGCAGTTGAATGTCCGGTATTTGTAACCCGGACAGTCGTACAGGACAGTGGAGGACCACTCTCGTATCTATAAATAAATAGTTATACATTTTTAAATGAATTCTTTTAAATTAAAAAAATTCTTTTTCACATTTTCCATCGGATTGCATATCGGATATACACGGCTTGTTGATGAGGTTGATATGTTGTGATGTAATCATGACTAATCGTATGACGTCAGCGATACGTGTGTGATTGTTCAGCGTAACTGGATTAGTACTAGCTTGACCGCAATACCTACATGGTCAGTTGGACATACTGTTGATATGCAATGTTAAGATACAACGCTAGACTCACTACAAACATCACACCCTTAATCATATCTATTACGCGATTATATTATTAAATATATGTAATAATTTATTGGCGACCGATTGATATTGATATTAGTAAGTTATATAATAATTTTGAAAAAATATATTTATTTCCTGTGATTTATTTAAAAACTATAGCGATCCGCAATTTCTCCATCATTGGCACGACGGTATCGCCTCAGGTCCATCATTGTATCGCTGCTTTAATGTTATGTTTAATAACCTTAATTCACAATAAAATAACAAAAATAAACGTAACTTGTAGGTGTTTATTTAAATAATTATTAATTTATTTAATTTATTCATATTGTTTAGATAATTATATATTTTTATTAAAATTTTAATTTTTTTCTTCCATTTTATTTTACTTTTTTGTATTATCAATATATTCTCTTTTCTACTTTTCAATCTTTATTAATAGGTTGCAATTACACTGATAGTGAACACACCCCCTTTATACTATTATGTTCACATCTCTAATACGATTGTGGTCACAGTTACTAATTAAGCTTTTGTTAGGTTCGTTCTATACCTGTTACATAGTGTGTAGTGCCTATATATAGGATAGTGTGTGTTAGTAGGTGATGATTATATGAATAATGTCTATTATAATGTCTATAATATATATAATTGTGATATCTGTTTAGAAATAAAATCATATAGTGTAAAGTTAAGAGGCCCACTCTTGTGAATAATCACTCCTGTTTTTCTAGATAAAACATGTGCAAATAAAACATTTGTAAATATTGCCGTAAAGTATGTCCTCCTCCTCATTATCACAACGATGATAGAATACCAATATCCCATACTCATCCGATGTGCTTTCATCCTCCCTGAAGTATCCACTCTATCATCCTATACCTTCTTCTCCAACATCTCCTCCTCCTCCCCATATGCTACTAATTCTCTCGTTGCACTACCTCCATCTCAGTCTCTTCCTCCTGCTCCTCCCCATACTCTACTAATTCTCTCGTTGCACTACCTCCAACTCAGTCTCTTCCTCTTCCTCCTCCCCATACTCTACTAATTCTCTCGTTGCACTACCTCCAACTCAGTCTCTTCCTCCTGCTCCTCCCCATACTCTACTAATTCTCTCGTTGCACTACCTCCAACTCAGTCTCTTCCTCCTGCTCCTCCCCATACTCTACTAATTCTCTCGTTGCACTACCTCCATCTCAGTCTCTTCCTCTTCCTCCTCCCCATACTCTACTAATTCTCTCGTTGCACTACCTCCAACTCAGTCTCTTCCTCCTGCTCCTCCCCATACTCTACTAATTCTCTCGTTGCACTACCTCCAACTCAGTCTCTTCCTCCTCCCCATACTCTACTAATTCTCTCGTTGCACTACCTCCAACTCAGTCTCTTCCTCCTCCCCATACTCTACTAATTCTCTCGTTGCACTACCTCCAACTCAGTCTCTTCCTCCTGCTCCTCCCCATACTCTACTAATTCTCTCGTTGCACTACCTCCAACTCAGTCTCTTCCTCCTGCTCCTCCCCATACTCTACTAATTCTCTCGTTGCACTACCTCCATCTCAGTCTCTTCCTCTTCCTCCTCCCCATACTCTACTAATTCTCTCGTTGCACTACCTCCAACTCAGTCTCTTCCTCCTGCTCCTCCCCATACTCTACTAATTCTCTCGTTGCACTACCTCCAACTCAGTCTCTTCCTCCTCCTCCTCCCCATACTCTACTAATTCTCTCGTTGCACTACCTCCATCTCAGTCTCTTCCTCTTCCCCATACTCTACTAATTCTCTCGTTGCACTACCTCCATCTCAGTCTCTTCCTCTTCCTCCTCCCCATACTCTACTAATTCTCTCGTTGCACTACCTCCAACTCAGTCTCTTCCTCCTGCTCCTCCCCATACTCTACTAATTCTCTCGTTGCACTACCTCCAACTCAGTCTCTTCCTCCTGCTCCTCCCCATACTCTACTAATTCTCTCGTTGCACTACCTCCATCTCAGTCTCTTCCTCTTCCTCCTCCCCATACTCTACTAATTCTCTCGTTGCACTACCTCCAACTCAGTCTCTTCCTCCTGCTCCTCCCCATACTCTACTAATTCTCTCGTTGCACTACCTCCAACTCAGTCTCTTCCTCCTCCCCATACTCTACTAATTCTCTCGTTGCACTACCTCCAACTCAGTCTCTTCCTCCTGCTCCTCCCCATACTCTACTAATTCTCTCGTTGCACTACCTCCATCTCAGTCTCTTCCTCTTCCTCCTCCCCATACTCTACTAATTCTCTCGTTGCACTACCTCCAACTCAGTCTCTTCCTCCTGCTCCTCCCCATACTCTACTAATTCTCTCGTTGCACTACCTCCATCTCAGTCTCTTCCTCTTCCTCCTCCCCATACTCTACTAATTCTCTCGTTGCACTACCTCCAACTCAGTCTCTTCCTCCTGCTCCTCCCCATACTCTACTAATTCTCTCGTTGCACTACCTCCAACTCAGTCTCTTCCTCCTGCTCCTCCCCATACTCTACTAATTCTCTCGTTGCACTACCTCCAACTCAGTCTCTTCCTCCTGCTCCTCCCCATACTCTACTAATTCTCTCGTTGCACTACCTCCAACTCTTGTTCAGTACTTATCCTCAATATATATATATTCCTATACCTCTTGCACATCCTACTCTTTCTTACTGTGCTATCATCACCTCTTACCCCTCGTACTTTACCCCTCCTACACAACCCCCCCCCCCAGGACGAAGATAGACTCACCTTCCACCGACATCCGGTAGCCCAAAGTACGGATTGCATAAGGGGGCGGTACGGCTATACGAGAGGACTTCACGCCTGGAGGATGAACTGGAGCTCGCGACAGGTCAGTCAGTGCTGCCGGTGGTGTTGTACATTGGCCTACATCCATCCATAGCAGCACCCTTAGGTGTAGCCATGTGTGTGCTTGTGTGTGCGCGTGTGTTGATTTACAAATTATATGTGCATAAGATTTAGTATAAGATTTATACATATTCATATATATATATATATATATCTATATATATATGTGAATAATGTATATAATGTATATATTCATATATATATATTTGTTTAGGTATTAATACATAGCCCATACACAGTCTGTACGGAGAGCGTACATATTGATTGCACTGCTATGACTCATGCCTAGCAGAGTTGACCTACTTACTGATCTAGACACAAACACACACACACACACTTCCACCCACACACGCACACACACACCATGCCTTATTCCTCTCCGTTCATGTCTTAACTCGCTCTCTCTCTCTGTGTCTCTCCCTCCCCCACAGTAATAGACCCACCACCACTACCAGTCTACCTATAATAGATAGATCAGTACTAAGGCATTATAATCGAGCTGAGTTCCACCTTTGTTGTTGTCATGAGTGACCTCTACTCTAGTTCCGGTGAAACTATCCACTGAATACGATAGACTTTTTTGTAATTTATTAATTTATCTATTTTTATTTCACCCGTAATACGTACGTCTCTAAAGATATCGATAGCGATGGTGGGAATAGAAATAGACAATGCCTACTTCTATTGTCTATGACAACCTGGTCGATGTAAGTAACAATCGTCCAATCAGATAGATTTAGTTATTAGTTTATTTATTTTAATTACTTTTAAATTACCCCATGGAAACTTATTGCAAAAACGACATTTAATAAAATATAAATCGTATACAAAATATTCGTTATTATTAATATAATAATAACGACATAAAATGTTAAAGGTTAGTTGAATATAGTAATACGATGAATTAAAATAAAAATATTCAAGTGACAATCATTACATAGTTTAACAATCACCTTATATAGATGCGCGTACACTGTACATTCGCTACACCCCGCCGAACCCTAACCTAATACCCACCCCCCGTTTAGAGGGGAACGCATGCAGTTGTAGGTGTTGCCACTAAAGAAGCTCCACTCCACTGCGTCGGGTACCAATCCCTAGTGGGGGCAGGCAGTGAGTCGTGGGGCTGGGACATCGGTAGAGGTATCTATCATACACGCCTGCTATTAGCTTATGTTAACCTAATCACCTATTATAAGATTATTAACTATGATTTATTGTGAATATTGGTTAATTTAACACTTTAGAGGTATCTACCATATACCTGCTATTAGCTACCCTAGTTTATGTTAACCTAATCACCTATTATAAGATTATTTAACTATGATTTATTGTGAATATTGGTTAATTTAAGACCAACAATTATATACCGTAATATAGGGGTATGTATAATCCTATATAGTGTTAGTCATGTTTAATTTTAAAGAGAATTATTTTTATGTATTCGCTATTTTTAATTATCTTATAAATATACTCTTATTTTGGATTATTATTATATATGAACAAAACGTATAAAAATGTGATTACGAAAAATAATATTTAATTATTTTATATATTTATTTCATCAAATACATAATAAATGTCATGCCATATTAATAGTAAATATTTATTTTAAATGTAATTATATTTTGAATTTCTTATTATTTATTGAGTCAGTTGTCTTAGCCATGTATTAAAATTAATCATATTAATATTCTTATGGAAATTGTAATAAAATGAGGTATATTAATTAATATTCAATTATATTTACATAAGTATATTCTGCCTGTATATAATTTATATATATATTATTCTCATTAATATTAAAATTGTATATAATATCATAACTTTTTAAATTATTTGTTGATAAAAAATGTAATTATAATTAGTAAAAAAATTAAAAAAATATATATATAATTTGACAAATTTATAAATATGTCATTTAAATATACTTGAATCAATTTAAATTTGATATATATAAATGATTTTAAATAAAAACACTTATTAGATTATTCTTATAAATGTTATTTATTTTAGATAAAAGTATCAAATAGTTAATGAATTATAATATCAATATAACCATAAACAAGTAAAATCTTGTATTTCTAGTGCTAATTATTCTTTTATTTCAATCTTTTATTGACTAGCTGCCTGATTACATAATATCTCATTTATTCGCTTTCATATTAAATTCAAATTCAATGAATAAATCAATAAATAGTCACTATTGATCAAGAAGTAGAAACAGAATTATTTCATGTATATCTATTATGAATATTCATATACCTATATTATATATAGGCTATATATATATAAATATATACTAAAATTTCTATATATATATATATATACACATATATTTAACCTGTATCTAACTTAGTAGACATGATAAGCTGGGATTTATTCGGTAGCCTATTGTAATAGAAGACCTATACTTCTCAGGTAAACTACACCATGACTCGAAGAACAACAATGGAGGAGATTCTATTGTTTCGCCGATATATCCAGCCGGTTTAGCATACACACACTCGCACGCATTATGTCTCGCCCTAATAGTATACACGATAATAGCATAAACGATTACGAATAATATATGTATAATAATAATAATGACCATTTATTAGATATTTTTATTTATAAAAATATAACAAATATAAATAGAAGTAACATTATTCAATACATTTTACTACATATTATAGCGCTTCAGTATAGATAATCTTTACTATTTTGTCGCCCGGTTACATAAAACTATGCGTAATTATTTGCTGCCATTGTATCTGTAATGTCCTTCAGTGTTTCTTCATTCGATGTTAAACCATCCACTACTATCTTAATATCAGCACCAACACCACACCGTGATACCACCATGCGTGGTGTTATTGATTCGTTCACATTTGTTATTAAGGAGTATAATATTAGATAGTCATTATAAAAATACTATTGTTATTATTAATATGCTTTTTTATATTTACAAACATAATTCTATTATTAGTTAGTTATATATATAATATAAGCGAATATATAACAATAGAAGGAATACGCGGGGGGCAAGCATAGTTTCCTTACATACCGTTGCCCCCTATCACCCATACACCCCATCTCACCTCTACCTCACCTAAACTCAGGTACAATATCGGGCGAAGACGGATTCGATGTTCCCGATTCGTTCATCGTGATCCTAGACATGGACGAAGGCACCCTGAGCTTTATGATCGACGGAAAGTTTGTACTCGCTAGGCGGAGCCACCAGTCGTAGCAACCGCGTATATATATATAGATAGATAGATAGATCAAAAGTTTATTGTATTACTGGTTATATATAAAGAAAGTTATAATTATATTTAAACATAATAATTATATAATATATATAAACAAATATATAAATGTGATAACAGTAATACAAAACGACACGATACAAAAAATAAGAAATAAGCGGAGAAGTATAATAAAAATAAAACATTGGATTATACGAGGAGCCGTTGAATATCTCTCACTATCTGTGCGCACGTGGGAGTGGCTAACTATCGCATACAGTATCTGTGTGTGTATATCTTATCTTTAGTATCTATTACGCTGTGATATTATCTCATATATATATGTATGTATGATAACCCATATTGTTGGTGGGCTACGTTTATATATATATATATTGTATTTAATATAAACAGCGGATACAAATGGACCGCTTAACAAGTCATAGACTTGTGTATACGTTATAAATAACTGCGAGGGCCACCCCGGACATTAGATATGTTGTCTTCATCTACATGATGTTTAATTAAGTCTAGAGACAGTATTAATTAATCGCTTAATTAGTGATGATTTGTGGTGCCTGAACGTAGCGACGCCCCCTTTGTAACGTGATACAACAGTACAGCACCAGCAGGCATACGCGCGCGTGTATTCCAGATAGATTGATAGATACACATTTATTTTAAACTAGAGAAATTAATACGTTGTTAACGAAATCGTATGATAATGATTCTGAATTAGAAATAGAAACGTATGGATAACGAATTTAAGGTGATAGGAGGAGGAGCAATACACCTGTAATTAAACCACTCCTTAGACAATGCTATAATCACATGTGTAATACTATAATATCTATGCATTATGAATATATGTACATTGTACAACTACAGTCAATATGATGTTGATGATGATGATGATGATGATGTTGATAATGTTGTTGATGATGATGATGATGATGATATATTTTCTATATCAACTTATATCACAATAAATTAAATATCAATATTTTAGGCCGTGGCTTAAACCATAGAATCCAGCTTTTTTATATAATAATCTGATTGTATGACAGACCTTTTGTTACAAATAATGCCTTAATTATTGATTCAATACATTATAATCTAATCTATGGCGTTTAAGTAATACCTAAATCTAATAAATCCCTGTATAGAAATGTTTTATTATAGGTAATTTAATGTATTATTATTATAAACAAATTATTCATATATATTAGGTAATTATATTATAAACATGTTTGGCAATATTTAATTGGTTTCATTTATATTATTAGAAACAATTAAATCTAAATAACAACATACTGATTAGTATCATATTATTCATATATATTTATTTATTATGCAATATAGTTTATGATTGTAATCATATTTTAAATCAAACAAAAATTAACTATATTTTACAAGTTTACCAATATAAAGTATATAATTGACATATGTATCATATATAATATTATATATATATATATATATAATACATATATATATAATATTTTATGAGTATGAATATGTTATCACTAAAATGATGATAATTTCAAATTTCTTGACAATATGACCTTCAAAACTATATATTATAAAATCAATTTATATAAATTTACATAATTTACCGATAATCGAATAATTCACATTTCACATGTGAATCGAAGCTCTCATATCATGGTTACTTTACCATTATAGTGTTGTATTCTACAATGTATCGGTAACCTTTGCTTATCTTTGATTGCCCTGGTAACTTATCTTTGGTACACACACACACACACATACACACACACACATACATATATATATATATATATATATATATATATATGTATATGTGCATACTTGTTTACTCTGTTAGAGATAACTTTGTGTGCATATAATATAATATTGGTAAATATGTGTTTGTTTGTTTGTTTATGTGTGTGTATGTATTTATATTTATGTATCTGTGTATATGTGTATGTTTGCATGCATGTATTCATGTACTGCTGACATCACTATAACATTTCCTTCAGGCGATTCACAAACACCTTAGTTCTATTGTATGATATCTGTTGTGTGAGTTGTTTATATGTTTGACCACCCGTGTACCCTCACCATTACATAATCTATTATCCTTAGAAACCTGTAGTTACTGAATGATTCACCAGTAGTAATCATGATTCATCATTAATGTGTGATTAAGAAATAACCACTACGAGAGATACCAATGATGCATATATGCATTAGCCGAATAAGTATAATAAGGCGTTCACACAAATAGTATACTGTTCGTATACAAGGAATTTTTTAATATTTTTTCTGTATACAATGATGTCCGCATCTAAGTTTGCCGCGCGAAACTCGTCTCGCAAAAGTTTTCGCGAAACAAACTATATATTTCACATATGTTTTACATAGGTATTGCGGAATATATTCTATTGTAGTGTTGAACCAGTATTTTGCGCATCGTATGAACCCTGTACGCATAATAATAATAATGAATTATCATAATTGTTTGATTATAATAATATAATAAATAGAAATAAAAATATTCAATATATTTGTACTTCTTCAAAGGACTTTGAGGTAGTATGTGAAATGTTCAATATGTATTACGCCTTCAACATCTAGGGCTGTTTGATGTGTAATTTGTACACAACTATAGCCTATTGTACATGTAATCTACATTATTGTTTGCATGCGACACCATACCCAGACATCCCGGAACTTGGTGACTTTATTTAATCGAAATGTAATAATATCAGATACAGTGAATATATGTACATATGATTTCTATTGTTTATTTTATATTTAAACTTTATATAATTATATGAATGAAGTAGAGTTGAAATATACACTACTGATATATTCATTACATATATATATATATATATATTGACATAATATATTTAAATAAATAACAAATTATACACACAAAATGGTAAAGAAATTATGCAATTTACACTTAAAATAAACCTAAATCAATATGTTTGCATTAATGATTATTATATATCATTAATAATGAACTATGCAGTTATTACTAGTTCATGTATACAACTATGTAGTACATAATGCTAATATATTATATAAGTTAAGAATATATTATTAGAAAGTCATCGGGCATAAACATTATATAAATGTTATTTTTATTGTTATATATATATATATATATATATATATATATATACTTTTGCTACATTATTTGACTAACAATTCTATTATTAATTTGATTTAATACAAGAAATTATAAGCAAATATATAACAATAGAAATTAGGAATATATGGTGGAACATTGCATAATTTATAATTAACAAGCTAATTATAATACTTAATTATAATTACTAATTATTATTGCATAACAATTATCTAGACATAATGTAATTATCAAAAAACATGTATCTACATTTGCTGTTATATTATTAATAATAATATCATGAAATGATAACACATGTATTTAGGTGCAATTAAAGATATCAAAACATCTCAATGTAATAGATATTATATAGTATAACATGTTTATACATATACATATATATATATAAATATATATATATATATATTTGTGTATGTATGTATATATTTATATATTATTTTATATTTTTTAAATTATTAAAAATTAATTTTTCAAATGAGTATTTATTCATGTACTATTCATATAAAATTATAGATAAACTTACTTTTGACATTATACAATACTACTTAATATGTGACGCGCTGTCACAATTATGATGTATTTCATTCATCTAATATGAATTGAAAATATATTAATAAAAAACAAAATAGTGTATTAATTATTATTTATTATTAATTATTTTCCGGACAGCCGATTGAAGCAGCCTAGTCATAAAACCAGTAAAAGTAAGTAAGTTAATGAATATATGTGTATACTAGATATACAAATTGTATATAATAGTTATAAATTTATTAATATATAATATTTGTCAACAATTACATTTTTATGTCAAAATGTAATAATGATATATAGTTTTTTATGCCATTATAATGATATATATATATATATATAAATATTAGTGAACCTTTAGTATAATATATATTTATATATAACATGTTATTATCAAGAATATAATAAATCAAAGCCCAAGTACATCAAATGTCGCTATTAGTATGTATTGTAGTGGGCCCACCGCAGTTATTCATAATGTATGTATGTCTAAAGCAGGTGTCACACACACACACACACACACACACATACATACACTAGACATATGCTAGATTCTTGTCTTGCCAATAGTAAGTTGATTATCAAATGGAAATTATTTTATTTTATAAATAATTACATTTTAAATTATAAATTAATATAAATCAATTAAATCTAACAAAAACAATATGTTAATTCAATAAAATGTTGTATGATATATGCAGATATGTATATATATATATATATATATCAATTATACCTTGCAAAATAAGGTATCTAATAATTATTAACAAATAATATTAGGTATTTTAAAATATATAATATGAGTATAATCAAAGACTGAGCAGTCTTTGGTAGCATAGGTATATAGGTAGCACTACCTATCTTTTCATTTGTAACTTATTGTGCTCTGAAATATATACTTTACATTTGTATATATATAATTATATTTCAAAGATACATGCCATATTTATTTATTTCAATTTTTTTTAAATGTTATTTAAAAAATTATTATTTAAAGCTATTATATTATATGACATTAAAAATACGAATTTATTTATTTATCAGTTTAAATTGAAAGATATTTGTCCGTAATATTAATGTCGACATCCTAAATAATATATTATGTATTACATTATATTAAGATTTTAATTAAAATCTTATTTATTATACGATTATACAATTATATTAATATGATCATTGAATTGAAATAAATGATTTTAAAATGATTTTTTCATTGATTTCTTTATCAAATATGTACTCTCAAATATTATTATTAGCATTAATTTCGAACACAAATTCTAACGATATTAACGTTATTTAAATTTTATTTTTATTTAAAATAATAATATTTTTATTTTTCTATTAATTTTGTTACTATTGCCCACTGATTGATTAACTGCCCTTTTGGATGCATAAGCAATTTAGTAACATTGTTATGTATATCATCAAGAAATTATATAAATTTATAATGTTAGCATTCTTAAAATAATGCATATTAGATATCTATGTGTCTTTAAGGGGATCCCGCACATTTAAAGTGATGATCATTTATTTATTTTCATATTTTGTTATTCCATAATAATACTTATTGTAGTGTTTTTTAGTATCTGTAAAAAAATTAGACATGAATTCAGTCTAGAAAAGGCAAATATGTGTTTTTTGACGATACTATTAAAAAAAAGTAGCTTATTATTTTATTTATAATGAAATCAATATTCCTAACTAGTATATTATATTTTATAAAGTTTTATAACTTATAATTTACCGATTTATAAAAAATAACAAGTATTTACCGATTTTTTACGTTAAATTAGTATGTTATTGTATTTATATAAATACAAAGTCATGTGATATTACTGTCGAATTGGAAGGCAGAAAACAGACGCATGAATTATTAATTTATATATAAATATTTTCAGTAATATAATGCACATTTTATTTTATTTCTAGTGTAATTATGTATATTTATCAAATATCTATTTATACCCGAAATTGGCAAATGGCGTGTTATGTACGGGATCCCCTTAATTGGTATTATTTGCGCGACACTTGAATACTGATGATTTCACGCTGGTGTGCTACTTTTAGACTAGCAGCATTATTTTCTAATAAATTAAATATAAAATAGAAACATTCATAAAAAATACTGCCCAATTGACCGACCATTCACTTGATCACACCAACACAGAAATGTTTCAACTATTTGGCCAACTGTCAACCATAGTGCCATTACTACCAGTGTAAGAATTGTTGTGGGCTCTATTTGTTTCCGTTACATGTATTGTATAATATGTATATAATATATATACATATTTTAAATTAGTATATATTATATATTTATTTAAATGCTTTTGTATAGAATATATATATATATATATATGTTTTGTTATGATAAATTATATAGTGATGTTATATAATATTTAATTATTTATTTAATTTAAATTATTGAAGATATTTATTAACGTATTGTTATTATTTTAATATATATATATATAATTTATTATGATTGATTAATTCCATTATTATCTAATCTAATTACTACGAATTAGTGATGAATTCGATAATATAGATATGTAATAAGGTAGAATAGGGCACGTATAATATATAATAGTAATCTATTCTTAACTAACAAATTTGCTTTCATATATTTTTCATGTATTTTCAGATTAATACTATAGTTTCTCCGCGTATGGAATTACATTTTACTTTGATGTACGCGTCGAAGATGTTTAGTATCTACACTTGTTTTTTTAGATTTTAGTATTACCACTAGTTTTTTTACATTAACACTATAGTTTGTAGTCTCTATACGGCACCATTAAAGTTGACTTTGATGTATGCCCTGTCGTAGGTGTACACTAGAAGACACCGCGTGCTCGGGGTATTCAATTTCACCCCCCGGGGCTTATAACCACCCCCACCGCCGCCCCTAAATCTGAAATACCTGTCATCGTCATTACTTTATAGTCACGTACGGCCGGCTATCGTGTCCCGTCCTCTCTTTTATCATCCCTGTATAGGATTATGCAACCATTATGTTATCGTTATGTTATCATTATGATATGGGTCTATTATAATGTATAACGCACAGCCTATACTGGCCAACAATGATAATATAGAATACACTATAATTTTGAAACTTTAAAAAACAATTAATTACAGTATTTTTATTAATAAAAAGCTAATAAACTTTGCTAACAATTATGATTATCATACCGGCATAACACGTTCCCGTAGTAGTCTCATAACACCCGCACCGCCCCTATATCTCACGCGCACCCCTTTCTCTCACGCCGCAGGTATCTGGGCGTCGCATTCCGAGGCCTAAAGGGTAAGAAACTGTTTCCCATCGTGAGCGCCGTCTGGGGCCACTGCGAAATCACCATGGAGTACATCAACGGACTCGACCGTTTGTAGCGCCACCTATACTATAACACTATTACTATTACACTATTACTACGTATCTCTATCTATGTAGGCAGTATATATCAATGTATTCGACTCTTTGTAGAATAGTATGCCATCTATATACATATACATATATATATATATATATGTGTGTATGTCAATAATAAATCTCTTTATGTAGTCCGTTGTACTATTTAAGTAGTGCGTAAATCAATGGACTAGACAATTTGTAGCGCTTCCCCCACCTCAACCACCACTAGCGCCATATATATGTCATTAATACATCCTTCTCTATCTATGCAGCTAATTAGTACGGACAGCAACGGAATAGACCCTATTTTTAACCCTACCCCACCCCCCCGCCCCTCAACTACTACCACTCATAGTGCCATCTATATGCTGTCTCTCTCTCTCACTCTCTCTCTCTTTCTCTCTGTCTATTACCATGACTATTTAAGTAGTGCGTACATCGATGGAATAGACTATTAGTTACACTGCCCCCATCCACCCGCCCCAGTGCCCCCGCCCACCACGTTTACCTAACCCTATCGGTGGTCAATAATTCTCTATAATCATGATATCTATCTGACTACCTACTGTCAACGATAACTAGTGCCAGTACATAGGATATGTTGTAGGTTAGGTACCACCAGTACTAGGTACCCTACACATAAGCACTACTAGAGGTTACTAGATTGCCTACACGTAATTCTGGTCACTACGTTATGTATATATATATATATATATTATAAAGTATACCACAATGCGATTACTTTTGAATAATGAGATGCTACTTTAGAAACGATTGGTTTCCTGTCATCCGTTTCCACCTCGTAGTAGTGTTCTATTATGAGTGCAATTAATTAGGCGTTGCTATGGTTGTCTAATAGCTAGGTGACTAATGAAGCTGTGTGCTTATGCTTTGTCGTGTGTATCATTTACTTCATCGAGGAAATGGTAATGGAGGATCTTTGTAGGATTTAAATATACACTATATATACTATTCCTGATAGTCTATTGGTATTGTCCATTGTTTACGATGACCACCTATTACCTTATAATAGGTGTATGTATTACAGTATGCATTACATTGATGTTCATACAGTAAATCAATACGCTTATCTAGTACAGAGTAATAAGTGTACCATATCTCTACAGACTTGTATCTAATCTCTATCTCTCCCTACATGCTCTCCTACTGCTTGTAACTCTTTCTATAATAGCTGAACCACTCCCCCTGGTGGATATCTCCATCTCTCATCCTCCCTATCTCCACCTTACCTTCCCACTCCTCAATCAATACCTCACATCTCTATTACAGCTGAACCTATTCATTTAATGTATATTATACATATATTTCTCCCTACTTCCCTACCCACTCCAACATACTAAGATATCCCTCCTTCCTTACTCACTCCCCCATACTAACACCTACCCCCCTACTACAGCTGAACCCCTACCCACTCCCCCATACTAACATCTCTACCCCTACCCACACCCCCCACACTAACATCTCTCCCCCCTACTACAGCTGAACCCCTACCCACCCCCCCCACACTAATATCTCACCCCCCCCCCCCTATTACAGCTGAACCCCTACCCACTCCCCCATACTAACACCTCTACCCCCTATTACAGCTGAACCCCTACCCCTAATGGACATCTCGAGAAGATCCGTCAGACAACAACTAGGTAAAGAACGTCTTCACGAAGTCAACAATCTCCCACTACCCAATCCCCTGAAGAGCTATCTTTTATATCAATAGACCACGCCCCTAATCACGCCCCTGCCCCGCCCCCCCGATACCAGGACAACATATTCTTATCATATACACACACATATATATATATTTACAATGGCATCATTATTAATCTATTTATTATTATTATTATTATTATTATGACTATTATTACTACTATCATGATTATCATCATCACATCATCATGATCATCATCGAATGAGTATAACTCCGAACCTGAACAATAACGTTTTATACCGTTTTAGGTAGAATTAATGTGCAATCTATTATCGTTGTTGTCATCATCGTCATTACGTCATTTACCCCTGTCTCCCCTCTCGCCCCCCCGCTCCCAAAAACCACCTGTATTTTGTACCTGCCATACGCGCATATGTTTTTTAGCTATTTCGTCAGTATTTATTATTATAATTATTATTATTTATTTTAATTTATTTACTGCTATACAATTTGTTGCATGTAGTTATAATCGTTGAATTACACAATTATTTATTATTTATGAATTATAATTTATTTATTTAATTAATTAATTAATTGTACAAAGTAATGTATTGATCTCTCTATTGTAATTGGTTCATTCAAACTTTTAATAAATTGTTTATTAAATCTTATTCAATAATTAAATTACAATATTTAATATGTATATATTTATTTATATGTATTTTAAATACAAAAATGTATTTTATTATATATATCATTATTTTATTTCAAATTGTCACAACAAAAGTACATAATGTTGTATTTTAAATATATGTGTTAATAAATGTATCTATTTATTGTATATTTTGTATATTAAACTTCTCCTTATTTAGGGGTATTTAAAATTACTAAAACTCATATTTTTGATAAATTAAAATCTTATATTTATATGATATATTATAAATCTAATTAGTATACTTAATAATTAGTATCACTTTATTTATTAAATATAATGAATCAATGAATTCTGATCAGTTTTATGTATAATTTAGTATAATAAGGGTCTCGCGTCAGTACTGTTTTAAATGTGTCGTCCTTAGAATTGATGAATTAGCGATTTACATTCTCCAGGCTGCTGAAATTAGCAGATATCTATTCTAAATAGATATCATTTTATAATAATAGACGTCACTACAGTAATTTGAATAACTTTAATGTCTATTTTATATGAATCTCGGTTTATTTAAATATAGATGGCTATATAATATATAAATATATTCGAAAAATGTAGGAAGCCATACTATATGTACGATACAAATCGACTGTATTGATATGAGAGGGTACATAGTTTGAATCTTTCAATTTCACCAATCATTAAGAGGATGAAATTTACAATTCTTCAATTCGATGTACCTACAATGGAAAATGGTATCATGTGAAAGCCATATAACGGTTTTAATTTCTAATTATTTATATTGAATATAAAATAGAATTCACTATATACCCTCCTTATATGTATATAGTGTAATATATTCTATTTAAAAGAAGCATGTGATATATTGTATGTGTATGTTATCTACTTAATGACGCAATACTTATATTAGCTATTCATATTTGAAAATAGTATAATATTTTCATATATGAAATATATATTATTAGTGTTTGTATTTAGATAATTAAATATAGAATTAAAATAGTACAGTTATACATTTATTGATTGATAATCTCTTTATAATCCGGTACACTCGCTTAGTACTCCTCTGTTATGAATTTCTTGAACTTGATTTATTTCACTTGTTGTGTTTCCTCTATAAATGTTCCAGATACGTTGTCATGAATGGTGACACAATCCACATACTTGCATATACACACGTTATACCATGACCTCCTATGACTTTCGAGGTTATAGGACACCGGTATAATAGGATGTATTGGTTATAACCGTATTTATATATACATGGTGTATATCATGGCCTCCTTTAGCTTCAAGGAAAGGAGGCTAAAAGAAGCTAAAGGAGGCCATGTGTATATGTGGTACCTATAATGATATCGTTATCTGATCTTTGCCGAACTACTTCTTACACAGTCTACACCGGTTTAATATCGATACTGAACATTTCGACTAGTCATTCAGCCTCCCAGTGATCCACTGTATTTGTGAAGATGCTCGTTGTTAAATCAAGTATAATTATAATTACTGGAAATATCCAGTAGGATATACCAAGACCTTCTATAGAATTATATAGAACTATAGAATATTATATATAACCTTGGTTATAGGAGGTCTTGGATATACTCCCATCCAACACTAAATATAATGAACGCAATAGTATGAATTGAAGCGTATCTCACTATCGTATATATATATATATATATATATATATATATATATATATATATATATATATATATATATATATATAGATTACTATAGATCATAGATTCAGAGTACCAGTTACTCTAAATCTATGCTATAGATGTACATAATTGTTGATACTACTACATCAAACAGTCTCAGACGGATGATTGTCGCTTTGGCATTTATTGCAGTCGCGATAAATTTTAAAATTAGAGATCTTTGCAATTATTTATTCATCTTTCTATTAGTGAATTATCACCAGAAAGCTGTATACCATTTTAATATTGTAACTTACAATTTGTAAGATTATCACTTTTCTGAGTTTCGAATTAGTGATCGACTTTAGCATAATGAATGTTCTATTGCTATGATTGATGTTGCTATAATGAATGTTCTGTATAATGTTCTGTTGTAATTTATTTTCCTCTTTCAAATCGTCTTCACTTGCAAGTCATGACTTGTGCTCTTAACAATTACTTATTATGTATGTCTATATTTTTCTGCATGTTCTCAACTTTGATAGTTTGTGTTAAAACATGCATTCACCAAGAGCGGATGAAGATCATATGATCTCAACGGTAATATGTACAGCGTAAAGATGCCTTTACTTGAGTATATTGTACAATATACTATCTATAACATAGCGCCTACCTATAGAGTTTGTAGAGGAGATGTTCTCTCCAAACCTTACGTATCAGTCGTTAGGATATATATATATATATATATATATATCTTCTATACGCTGTGTAGTTGACTACTTGACCGTTGAGGTCATATGATCTTCATACGCTCTTGGTTAGCTAATAATTCTTCTGCGACAGTGTAGGTTTCACAATCTATCAGATTAGTCCACACGCTGAAGTGGTTAGCATGGAGTGGCACGATGAGCCGTAATGCTAGTTGAGAGAAAGAGAGAGAGGGAGGGGTGTTCTAAAATAGATAATCCTTCTTGATTAGAGATTAGAACACAAGTTAAGTAGAACAGATATGCATAATCCTCCATTTCCCAACCCTCTATAGAGGGTTGGGACTATGTGACTATATGACTATAGTCATATAGGTAAGTAATCCTATAGTAATATCTCCTATAATCTTGGTGTTATAGGAGGTATTGTATATAGTCCTATCTATATTACCATTAACCATAGATACTATTAATGTAAATATGTTTAAATTTAACGTATGCAATAATATCGTATCGATCAATAATTAAACCAAGTCAACACTAATTCATAAACTATATAGAATATTATCTATAATACATATATATATATATATATATATATATATATATATATATATATATATATATATATATATATATATATATATACAGGGTTCGAAAAAAATCCGATTTTTTTAAAAAAATCAAAAAAATCCGATTTATTTGATTTAAATCGGATTTTTTTGATTTAAATCGATTTATTTGATTTAAATGCAAATAATATTTAAATTGTAAAATAATATAATAAATAGATGATTAATTAATTATAAAAATTGTATAAATCATTATTCTACTGCTAATAGACTTAGAAATTTAAATAACTATTAATGTATATTTAAATTTATAAAATTATATATAAATATTAATTATCTATAAAATTAAGTAAAGATATATAAATAAATAAAACTATATTATAATAAAAATGTGATATTGTGTATGTATGTCTTGAATTATCTAAATTAATGTATACATTATATTATATGCTGTTGCATAATTCAACATTAAATAATTATTATTGAATTACTTGTATTTTGATATTATACTGACTACTTTATTATCTAGAATTATATTCAAATAATTATACTAAAATTATTAATACAAGAAATCAAATAAAAACGTTTTTGATAATTATTTAAATAAATTACTTTATATTAAAATATTTGTACATAAATACAAACTTTGCAGCTTTATTAACTCCGAGTCTATTTCTTAATTTTGAATGCACCAATCTTTTTTGGATTTTATATAGAAACAAATAAAATTATATCTTACTCCAATAATGTCGATGATATATATAATTCTTATTTATTTAACATTATATATTTTTCCTTTGATGTTTATGAATCATAATTTATGTCAACTCCCGATAAGTCGGACTCGCAAGTGACCAGGAAAAGTGTCCGACTTAGCGAGATGTCCGACTTATCCGAGATTCAGAATATCATACAAATAAGACATGCGACGCGCAGCGTGAGTTAAATGGTTACCAAAATGTGGAATTATGCAATAATCAATAACATAAAATGTTTATTTCAATGATATTACTTACTAAAATTATAATATACATTATTCAAATTAAACATTTCTGACATTTTATAAAAAGTCCGAGTTAACCAGTATAAAAGTCATAAAATGTACTATAATATGTGTCGGACTTATAGAAAAGTCCAACTTAGCCATTCCAACTTATCCGATTAATTTAACATGAAACTAGATACAAATCCAACTAAACCAACTAAATGTGTCAGACTTATCCGTAGTCAGAATTACCGAGAATTTACTGTATATATATATAATTCTCATTTATTTAAATATTAATGATATAACATAGCCTCCTATATTCTTATCATGAATATAATTATTATATTATAAAAATCATGATCTAATAATTATATAATATACTTTGAGATATATTGATTTAAATCAAAAAAAATATGATTTTTTTAGGCTGATTTAAATCGTGATTTAAATCATTCGAACCCTGTATATATATATATATATATATATATATATATATATATATATATATATACTTAAAAATGTATCATATAATGTAAAACCTATAGCAACAGCTGTTGCAACTACTAGTAGTACTTAATCCTCATATTGCTATAAAATTAATAAATGTATTGGTTTATAAAACTAGTTGACTATATTACAAATACCAATATTTATTTAGAATCCTATAGGCGGCCTTTTACATTATTTAATATAACATATATGGCTATTCAATACAAATTGTTAGTACAATCATAACGAATACTATATTATTAATACGTATAACTTACTTGACTTAGTTGCGTAGGATTTCCGTTCCCTTGCAGAACACATGTAGAACACAAATAAAGTGTAGGCCTCTCGGTCTGCTGCCCTTCTTTCCGATGTTAGAAGTGGAACGCCACTATTCTCTCTGATGCTATCCGCCCATCTTTTTAATAGAAGTACTCTTGGTCTTGGATTTGTGAAATTTAACTCGTATACGGTAAAACTATATAGGTATAGCTAGCATTAATCATATATCGGTTTCTTGCTACATGACTGAACCAACGAAGTTATCTTGTCACAATTACATCTTCTATAGTTGTAACAACGTTAAGTGATTTTCGAATCGCTATATTACTTAGTCTGTCACTCCTTGTAACTCGCAGGATAGCTATTAAACACTTCATTTAGAAAACCAGCACGGAAATTATCTCTTTTTACCTAATTTTACCAATTTCTCTACCCGTATATAAATATATATATATATATATATATATATATATATAGTTATAACATAAGTCATATAATAATAACTATAGTTATTGGGAGAATGTAGGCTTAATATAGACTATATTATATCTTGAGTTTTTTAGATACGTATCTGGAAGTCCATATTGTATCTCTCAGTCTACCAAAAACCCAGGACGCCATCGAAATTCTATGTAGAACATCATATGGACAGTTGGTGACGAGACTGCCAAGTAACTTGAACTTGTTAACTTTGGGGACAATATTATTGCCAATTTTGATGTCTTTTATTTCAGTTGCCAGAACTGTACATTTAAGTGGATGTATCTTTAGTTAATCCATGTATGACAATCTTTTTAAAACTATGAAGTTGCTATTTGCAATTTTTTAAAAACAGCCGATACTAAAGTTGTGTCATCTGCATACCTGATATTAATTGAAATTTCATCATCCAGTCGGAGATTTCTATCTAAGCATGTGAGGACCTTCATTAATACTTATTTTACAAATTGTAAGTTACAATATATTACTATAACTAGCTATATATATAGCAATATAGCTATAATTGATTCACCGTATAATATATGATATATAGTATACTGAATCCCTATATCCCTATTATAATAATAATTATTCATATTATTCCTATATAAATAAAATCAATATACAACATATATAATGCCGATACTACTAACCGATGTTGGCCCGATGCTTTCTTAATACATGTGAACTCGGCGGCGGAATATAAATAACTTCCTTACCTTATCCACATTTACCGGTTGCAATTATTATCATAACTGACTGTGTGGCTCAGTGGCTAAGGCGTCAGACACACAAGCAGTAGGACACGGGTTCGACCCTCGTCCGGACCATTAATTAATTTTATAAAATGGGTCTTCAAATATTATTTAGAAGTGATCTTATATAATTGTGTATAAATAAATGATCGGCTCTCGTTAAAACCATGGATGCCTTAACATGAGAGCGGCTTCGAAGGGACATTAGAGCCATATATGGTTATAAGTGAAAACTTCATCTAAGTTCCTGGATGGGATGAAAGGACTCCACAAAATAAAAATAACAATAACAAATAACAATAATTGCCGAATTCTTAAGTTTCAGTATGCGCATATTTCTTAACTCATAGTATTAACCCCCATAGTCAGGGCCGTGTTAAGAAAAAATCTACTACCGGGCACCATATTTAAGTGGGCCCCTAGATGGACAATATAATTTTTTATATAAATTATATATGTGAGAAACCTATGTAATATATCTAATAATTAATTGCTAATGTGTTTATGAGGAGTGGGCATACCTATAAATAATCACCGTGAAATATATAGGGGATAATATTCATAAACTATTCAATTTAGAGATAATGATAAAAAATTATAATAATATATAAAATAATTAATACATTAAGCGTTTATATATTGTTTCTTTATTTATAATTTTTTTCGAGTTTTCATATTTACAAAAATATTTTTAATTTCTGTTGTATTTAATGATTTTAATATATTGTTTTCAATAGATAGATTCCTAATAATGCCAAGTTAGATAATTTATCTTGAGCTAAAGAATTTCTTAAATATGTTTTTATCAGTTTAAGTTTTGAAAAACTTCTTTCTCCAGTAGCATTTGAAATCATCAATGTCAGATATATTCTAATGATAATGCACATATTGGGAAATAATTCTGTTATTTCCTTTGAAATTAATTCCTTATAAATATATTTGATTCAGATTTCATTCTTTGGAGCTTTACAAATTCAACAAATTGAATAAATTCATTACTGAAGTTTATATCGATATCATATTGGTAAAATGATGATAATCTAGATGATATCTCAGATATTTGTTCATTGGATAGATTATCAGGTTCACATAAAAATCCGAATAAGTTGATTGGTTCAGCATAAGTACAAATTATTAGATCTAAATAGTCTAAATCATTAAATGTATATTATTTTAATAATATTATTTACAATCATATTTAATACTTACGTAGAAGTTTATCAATAATAGGTAAGAAATTATTAATTAAAAAATGTTTTGATGGAGTCTGTATATATTCATCTGGTTGGTCCGTTTCTTTAAAATGTAATTTCCGTTTCCTATGTAATATAGATTATTAATTAGAATAGGACAAATTATATTGTTTAATATACCTTGCTCTTTTGGATGAATATGTTAATATCTTACATAATTGTTTTGCCTTTTTCTCAAGATTATTAAACTCTTAATTTATAAATATAGCTGTGCAGACTCTTTAATATTATAACGGCATTATTGAGATCAAGACTTGTACTTTGAAGTTCTTTAGAATTACGATTTATACGTTCTAATATAGTATTCCATATCACAGTAAATAAAGACGTTTCCAAATTATAAAATTTATTAAACAACCATTTTGCTTCATTTAAAGAAATAGCATTTAGATAGCAGTCTTTATTTTCAATCAATTGCTTAATTAACTCTTTGAAAATTAAATATCCATTCATTAAGGCATCGGTTGCATCAGCATGCGAAGACCATCTTGGTGTGCACAGTCTTTTTGGTACTTTTAAATATGTTTCACTTAGTTGTTTTTTCATGATATTCCATCTTCTTGGTGGTGTGAAGAATATATATAATATTTTCATGAAATCAAAATAATCAATGATTGAAGATGTCTCTAATGCAGAAATTCTAACTAAATTAAGTGAATGTGCGGTGCAAGGAATACATAAAGCTATTGTATTAACTGCAATGATTCTTGATTGCATACCTAAAATAAATAATGTATATTATAATATATATAATAACATACTATTAATAGCTATATTATATTAATTAATAATTTTATAATAATCTTTATACCTTTATATCGGCCAGACATATTTGACGCATTATCGTAACTCTGTCCTCTACAATTTGCAATATCTATGTCATGTTCGTTCAGGAAAGATAATAAAATATGTGCTAAATATTCTCCAGTGTGAGATGTTATAGGTATAAATGTTAAAAATCTTTCAATAATATCATCTTTATTTATATATCGTATTATTATTGTTAGTTGATCAATATGGCTTATGTCGGGTGTTGAATCTACTGATATATATATAGTATACTATAGTATTTAACCTTTTTACATTCATTGATTATGGTTCCCAAGCAACCAAACGCGTTGCGCGTCAACGTAAAATATATAACAACGTTCCACCAGTGTATATATTATGGGTCAAATAAACACTTTGGATATAATTATTTTATTTATGCAATATATGTTCCAATTTTGTATATTTTTTAGGTCAAATAAACACTTTGTATATGAATATATTATGTATTCAATGTATGTTCCAATTTTGTATATTTTATAGGTCAAATAAACACTTTGGATATCATTAATTTATATATTCAATATATATTCAAATTTGTATATTAATATATACAATTGTATAAGTCAAATAAATACATTGGATATTACAACAGCGATATCTATAGTGAAATATTATATTTTATAAAATATATCTCTTATCAATAAGAATTATTATTAATAGAATTATATATCAATATAATTGTATAATATATACATACGCACATACATACACACACACATACACAAACATATATATATATATATATATATATACCATCTATTAGTGTTAATTTATACACTTATTTCTGTTTAATATTTCTGTGATTTATTTCACATCCCACATTAAAGTAATAATGCACTAATGAACTAATTAGTTCATTAGTTTGTAAATATACATTATTATAATGGAATATGTATATAAGATATAATTAGGTAAAATAACTATAAATAATATGATTAATACGCAATAAATATTAGATATTTTCTAGTTTTTCTACTACATACATATAAATAAAGGTTCATAGCATTCCACGAATGTATTATATCATACATGTCGTAAATACTGTATGAAATGAAGCATTACGAAAAGTCACGCTAATTGCGTCACCCCACATCCCACATTAAAGTAATAATGCACTAATGAACTAATTAGTTCATTAGTTTGTAAATATACATTATTATAATGGAATATGTATATAAGATATAATTAGGTAAAATAACTATAAATAATATGATTAATACGCAATAAATATTAGATATTTTCTAGTTTTTCTACTACATACATATAAATAAAGGTTCATAGCATTCCACGAATGTATTATATCATACATGTCGTAAATACTGTATGAAATGAAGCATTACGAAAAGTCACGCTAATTGCGTCACCCACCACACCCAGTGCGCAGGTAAGTGTGTTCATCGATATATAGAAAGTGACTTTCTTTATATCGATGAGTGTGTTATTGTGGAAATTGTGTTTAGCGCGAAAATTGATATTAACGGTATTGATTAATTACTTCATTATTTGATAATTATTCATATGTATTAAACTTCCTATATTGACAATTTATCAATATTTAGATTGTTTATTACAAGTTGATTTAATAAGGTAATATAAAATAGTATTGTTAAATATAAAAATATAACATATATAATTGATAGGTGTTATACTTTATCATAGAGCTAGAGAAAAGTAGTACTACTAGAAAAACTCTCTAGATCTATATCCTTTATGCATAATTATATATTAATAGTATGGGATGTACTAAAACGGAGTTGTAATCCAGTTGTAATTTTATAAAATGTATTTGTATATATATATATATATATATATATATATATATATATGTATATTCACATGCACAGATACACACACAAACACACACACATATATTATAGATATACATATATATTACATAGTTGTTCTACCACATATCTATAAATAGATGTACATAGAATAACACGATTGTATCATAGCATACATGTCGTGATAATGTATGAAATTAAGCGTTACGACAAGACACGCCCAAAGGGCGTCACCCATTGCATCACCCATTGCATCATCTACTGCGCAGGTCATCGTGTATGGCGCGAAAATTGAAATTAACGGTATTGTTTATTTATTTTCTTATATACACTTCCTTTTATTCTACTTCCTTTAAAGACAACGTACAAATATTTAAAGTATATATCATATATACTACGAGGTGATTTAATAAGGTAATATAATAATCTTATTGTTAAATATAAACATATATACTTATATAATTGTTAAGTGTTATCTTTTATCATAGAGCTAGAGAAAAGCTCTCTAGCTCTATGTCCTTTATGCATAATTATATATTAATATTATGGGATGTACTAAAACGCAGTTGTAATCCAGTTGTAATTTTATAATATTTATTTGTATATAATATACTTAATTTTATAGTTTGATACTATATATATATATAATATATATTATATTTTATAATTTATATATTATAATCAATAATTGATATTACATATTCAAAATAATAATATATTTATAGTACAAATTTAGGTTTTAAAGATTGTTATTAATATGTTGTTGCTCAGTTATAATTGTATAACAATGCATAACCTTGCATACATATACCAGTAGTAATTTAAATACATTCAAAAGTAATGTGTTTACTGCAGTAATAATTTAATAAGTAGTAATATATCCTGTTATAATATACATAAAGCATTAGTACTACATGTATATTATAAATCGGCATTCAAGTCGTATATATAATTAGTAATTAAACTTAATATTTTAATATAAGGCATTTTTACTCAATTTTGTAAAACGATTTACAAACATATATTAAAACATAATATTTTAACATAAGGCATTTTTTTAGAAATAATCATATTAATATTATACTATATTATACCATATTATACTATATATTATATATAATATCAAAGTGTCAAATTATGTTTAACATGTGTAAATATGTATTATTCATTATTATAAAATTACAACTGGTTTACAACTAGGCAAATACAAATTAATAACAATCTTTAAAACCTAGAATTTTACAATAAATACATTATTATTTTGATCATTTAATATCACTTATTTATTATATTTCACGGTTGGAAATTTCACGAAAGATAATTTCACGGTTGTTCTTGTACGGTTTGTAAATTTCACGGTTGTTCCTGCACCCATATATATATATATAGTATACAAATATTAAAGTAAGTATATTATATACAAATAAATATTATAATATGTATACATATATAATATAAACATTATTATATGGGAATATGTGTATAAGTTATAATTATAATATCTATAGATAACATACAACTATTAATAATATGATTATATATATATATATATATATATATATATGTATATACATTAGTGCTGTAAAATTATTACTTATTAATTATATAGTATTTTAATAATTATTAATTATTCAATTCTAATTTACTAATTAATAATTATTTATTAATACTTATTATTAACTAATAACACTTAATTATATATTAATAATTATTAATTATATATTATCTTAATAATTATTTATCAATAATAATTTGTTAGTAATAATAATTAATTGTATATTAGAAATTATTATTTATATATTATTATAATAATTATTACGCGCTAAGTTAGGTGAATATTCTATATTTAACTATGATCATAGTCGACTTACGAAACATGAATAATGATCATAAGATAATTTACTATGCACACAGTTATCTAGGTCAGCAAGGGATTATAATTATACAATGCTTGCTTGATTACTATGCATTTATATTCACATATAAAAACATGTGTACAGTATACGTCGTACATACACATATATGCGTGTAACCATATATGGTATATTAAGTATATAATATACAAATAAATATTATACTATGTATACTATTATTCAATTATAATTATTAAGTAATAATAATTAATTGTATATTATTAATTATTATTTATATATTATTCTAATAATTATTCAATTATAATTTACTAATTAATAATTATTTATCAATACTTATTATTAATTAATAACACTTAATTATATATTAATAATTATTAATTATATATTATCTTAATAATTATTTATCAATAATAATTTTTTAGTAATAATAATTAATTTTATATTAGTAATTATTATTTATATATTATTCTATTATATTATTCTATTAATAATTATTACGCGCTATAGCGCTATAACTTATAAGTTATGTGAATATTCTATATTTAACTATGACTCAGTGAAACATGAATAATAATCATAAGATAATTGACTATGCACAAAGTTATCTAGGTCAGCCAAGGATTATAATTATACAATGCTTGCTTGATTACTATTCATATATATTCACATATAAAAACAGGTGTACAGTGTACGATGTACATACACAGATATTCGTGTAACCATATATGGTATATTAAATATATACTATACAAATAAATATTATACTATGTATACTATTATTCAATTATAATTATTAAGTAATAATAATTAATTGTATATTATTAATTATTATTTATATATTATTCTAATAATTATTCTAATAATTATTCAATTATAATTTACTAATTAATAATTAGTTATCAATACTTATTATTAATTAATAACAATTAATTGTATATTATTAATTATTAATTATATATTATTTTTATAATTATTAATTAATATAGTATTTTAAATTTTACAGCATTAATATATATATATATATATATATATATATATACACGATTTATTTAGTATCATTATATACGAGTATACCGCCACTTTTAATTATTATAAATAAAATATATTTTAAAACTTTGAAAAATGTTTAACAATATTCTTTAAGGGCATCCTAGTATCATCAATAATAACGCCAATATGTACATGTAAATATGTTCAAGATCATTTCCATTATCGCTCTAGATGTCCTCCGTATGCTATCCGGGATCGCCTCCGGTATCGTCTTCGTGAATGCCATGTATCTAAACTTGTTGGCCAGCTTCTAGTCCGACAAATTGAATAGTCAAGATGCAGAAGTTAGAAGTTAGTATACATATATAAATATTATAGTGTCATGATAATTGATTTATTAATATACAATTTATAATTTCAGGATAATTAAGATCATCAGTAGTTTTCTTCCTGCTTAGCTAGATGAATATCTTCATGAATATGTTCAAGATCATCTTCGTTACCGCCCTAGACGTCCTCCGTATGCTATCCGGGATCGCCTACGGTATCGTCTTCGTGAATGCCATGTATCTAAACTTGTTGGCCAGCTTATAGTCCGACAAATTGAATAGTCAAGATGCAGAAGTTAGAAGTTAGTATACATATATAAATATTATAGTGTCATGATAATTGATTTATTAATATACAATTTATTATTTCAGGATAATTAAGATCATCAGTAGTTTTCTTCCTGCTTAGCTAGATGAATATCTTCATGAATATGTTCAAGATCATCTTCGTTACCGCCCTAGACGTCCTCCGTATGCTATCCGGGATTGCCTCCGGTATCGTCTTCGTGAATGCCATGTATCTAAACTTGTTGGCCAGCTTCTAGTCCGACAAATTGAATAGTCAAGATGCAGAAGTTAGAAGTTAGTATACACATATAAATATTATAGTGTCATGATAATTGATTTATTAATATACAATTTATAATTTCAGGATAATTAAGATCATCAGTAGTTTTCTTCCTGCTTGGCTAGATGAATATCTTCATGAATATGTTAAAGATCATCTCCGTTACCGCCCTAGACGTCCTCCGTATGCTATCCGGGATCGCCTCCGGTATCGTATTCGTGAATGCCATGTATCTAAACTTGTTTGCCAGCTTCTAGTCCGACAAATTGAATAGTCAAGATACAGAAGTTAGTATTTAATGTATACATCCATACATATATATATATATATATATATATATATATATATATATATATATAGTACGTGCAATGCATACGTCGTGCATGTATATGTGTGTAATTATGTAAAATCTATATATATAAACTAGTACCGGCCTTTGTCTAATTTTAATCCCCTGATGACCTAGATTAATATACACTATGATGTAATATAGTACACATGTTAAATAGTGTTATGTTGATATTATTACATTCGTATATATATATATTTAGTAATAGGGTGTACATGATATACCTAAGTGTATATAAATTCGCATATATGTAAGTTATAGTATAAAATGACGACCTTGCCATTACCAATGATGCCCTCATCTTCACACATGATTCCTGTAATAGTCACACCTCTACTTAAAACCACCATTGGTTCAACATACACCTATATTCAGTTGTAAATTACCTCCTACACACGATGTTCATTTATAAAGTATGCCTCCCGTCACGTATAGCCATATATACATATATATATATATATATATATATATATATATATATATATCATGTTGATATCCGTAATGGGCCAGTCCGTACAGCTTAGCATAATGGAACGTTCCATATCATGCTAACGAACTAGATATCGGACTTCCCATTATTTAACATGTTTACTGCTTTAGGAATCAGGTTGACGCACGGCGTGTGTGCCTAGGGAACGCAGACCTCCCTGATTGGCTAAGGGATAAATGTACCACGTGATACCTTGCACCTGTTACTTGTATGTTCCAGCTAGTCTATTATTCATTATATACAACTAGTTGCTTTATACATATATACATATGATTGTGTCATCATAATTGATTTATATTAATATACAATTTATAATTTCAGAATAAACAAGATGATCTTCCTGCTTGGCTATGGTGAATATCTCCATGAATATGTTAAAGATCATCTCTAGTCTTCGTGAATTTCGTATATATATATATATATATATATATATATATATCTGGAATTATACACTGTGCTATTTAATGAACAGAAACCTCTATATTCGCATACTATATATGTATATTATAATCATATATGAGCATATATGTATACATACTTGTATTATTATCATTATAAATATACCCTTGCATTCCCAGTTTATTATTATATATATTATTCACGTGTTATATCATATCCGTATTTTGTGTATTGTTCCTTGTAATAAATGAATGAATTGTTTTACGTTTCTTTTTTACTGTGTATGGGTAAAAATATACGTTCCACTTGGTGTTTATTTATGGGTAAAAATATACGTTCCACTAAGTGTTATTTATGGGTAAAAATATACGTTCCACTAGGTGTTTATTTATGGGTAAAATAATACGTTCCACTATTGATTTTTTGTATGTAAAAGGAAACCGTTTATCTGATCACAAACTACATATGGTTCGACCACCTACTGGAACATATTATTTGACCTATAATGATACGTTGCGGCAACTAAATTCTTGTTGCTTGGGTTGATCTTACATTATCACCTAATAGTGAAATAACCTCATCACATATTGTTGAATATAGATAATTAACATTTCATTTTCCACGGTTTCCATATTTTAATAAATTATCTGCTAACAAGTTATCATATTTACCTAATTCAATAGTTCCAAAATAATTTCCATTTCTTGTTGAACCAAATCCTGATTATCACCTTAAAGGCAGTCCACGTGAAACAAGGTATTTAATGACATTTATAACTCTCTCTATAACTTTAAACCAATATAACTTCTCATTCTCCAATTGATTATCCAGGGATGCTTTAATTTTGATAACTGAATTAGTTACTCTATTAATCATTAGCATGTATGCGTTTCGATGCCTACTACTATTTTCATGTGAAACAGAATCCTCGTGAATATGTTTCCAGTTACTATAACCAGTTATAAATTTAAATGTTTGACTAGGTGGATGGAATAATATGCCACTTTTATGCAATTAATTCATTAATAGGATTGAATCAAATTATTTTGCAACAATAAAATTAAAAATGTAATGGGAAAAAAAAGTATATAAAGTATATAATTAAAGATCTTAAATCATATATTAATCAATACATATATATTAAAATAGTGCAATTATTTGATCAAGATTTCCTTGATCAAAAAATTTGCTTTAAAAAATGATGGGCCCCAAATTCTGAGTGGGCCCCCGGTCACCGTGCCCGGTGTGCCCCCCCCCCTTAACACGGCCCTGCCCATAGTTATAACCCCGTTAACTACGTTAAATAATGTAAATATTCAAGTTTTCAAGTAATCTACAAGGGTTTCATATATTATTAATTTTTCGTATCGGAATATTAGGGGAAGGATGGGTAATGTGGTCACTTAAGGTCAGTTTACGCCAATTGGCGTATCTCATAAACTATTAATCCAATCAAAAAAGTGTATACATGAAATATGCGCATTGGTATGCATTATTTAAATAAGTAAAAATAATTTGTAAATCTATTAATAAAAAAAATGATATAAAAAAATACAAAAAAAATCGATTTATTTTTACCTACTTTTTAAAAAATTGAAATAAAATTTTAGTAAAACATATATTAAATCACTAATATATAATATAAATTGAAAATTAAAGTTGGATGTTAAAGAAATATTTAATTATAACAAAGTATGTAAGCTATTTATTTTAGTGAGTAATATTAATTATTATATAGTGTATATAGCGTGATACCTAGAAGTGGGTAATATGTCCACCTTTTAGCGGGTAATGTTGTCACTTCACGATGATTTAAACCAATCATAAAATATATGATCTAAATTAAATATGTTTATATATTGATAAAATTGCATGCGTCATTATATGAAAACATTGATTGAATCAACATCTACTACATTCTAACTATACAAATATATTTCCATACATAATATAATATTAAGATATCGTGGTAGGAATACAATTTTAAATTTAACGTATACATTACATTTAAAAGTTACTAAAAAAATACTATAGTATATTAAATATATATTATATATATTTAATAAATAATTTATATTTATATTTTTTTCTTTATAATTGTTTTAGATAGTTAATAGTAAATTAAATATAATACATTAAATTTAAAATGTTATACTACGATTATAATATAAAGGTAAGGTAAGGTAATGATTTATTTATAAACTTGTTATATTTTACAATCTCACAAGCGTTAAAAATATATAAAAATAAATAAATAAACAAACAAATAAATAAATAAACAAATATATATATAAATAAATTAATTAAATGTTCAACAACAAAATTCGTAACTTTTTCTTGAATTCAGTACGAATCCTAGGATTCGTAAGCTTATGCATCGTAATGACTTAGGAAGATAAGTCCACATGATACTAGCAGTTCTGCCGAACGATCTTTTCCCAATTCTTATTAGATGTATATTCGGCACTGAAAACAAATTTGAATATTGCAGACGAATGTTCCTCATTAACTCTTCATTTAGAAGTTTATTTAAATATGTATGATTTCTCAATATAATAGTTTTATGAGTTATGATTAATATTTTAAATTGATACTACAAAGACTATAAATAGCAGAAATATAATATTCATAAATAATTTGTAATTCAATAATGTGTATATCTTAAAAGTGGGGGGGGGTATGTCCCCCTTACCCCCCTGTTATGATGCCCCTATATGTAGGTTACACGAAGGATTTTCAGATTATAATTCGTGTTGAAATGGTCGCGGAACACTTCTCTATGGGTGTACGACGGGTGTTTATCCTATTCATTGGTAGCACAAGTACACATATATAGGTGAGACCAATTCACAGGTTACGAAACAGTATACGAATAAATAGGGTTGTTATATCAAATTTGTATAACAATATATAACTGTGTTTGTAATACATACACTAAGTAATATATATATGTATACTATAACAGCGTATACGTATATATATATATACGCTGTAACCTATATGTGTGTGTGTGGGTGTGTATGTGTGTGTGTGTATATAAGTATTATGATCTCGAGATCCGTGTGTGTGTTACTAGGTGTATTATTATAAATATATTTGTTAACTTTAATCATCACACATAATAATGTATTATGTATTGATGACTATGTAGTATTTGTCATGTAATATCATGTAATAATACAACTTTCTAATAACGCGCTACTTTATGTTGTTATCCATATTTACAAAACTTGTTTATGTTCAGGCGAAATTAAATTTCTCAAATATTATAAAAAATACAATTATAAATATAATTATTAAGAAATAATAATATGTAAATTAAAAACAAATATAATTTAACAAATATATAATTAATAGGTTGTATAGGCATTATAATACATAATACCATTTCGTAGTTACGTTGTAGTTTATATTAACTTCCAGTGGTAGGTACTACTTCCTATCTACTCTTACTATACAATTCTTAATTATATGTTATTATAATAAATATATATATATTTATATATATATATATATATATATATATATATAATTATATACAGTACCTACTTATATTACATTATAATGAATACATGTAGGTATACCTAGTATATATTATATATAAATAGTTATAAAGTATACTTTATTATAATATATATATCCTATGTATTATATCATACAATTTATATATGCGTATATCATAAATTGTGAACGCTTTTATCAGCTATATGCCTTATGGGGGTATCTCACTACCAGTTTAATTTAACAACATTTACGGAACTAATGTCCGGAGATTTTTGTTAGAAAGCGATTTTCTAGCAAGTTGTAATGATCACTACTAGGTGAATAATTTACTGAGAAATATAACACCAGCCGAGAAATATTTACTTGAACTCTTGGTTAGACACGTGACTTATTAGGGCCGATGGAGAGATTTATATTTTACAACTATAAATCTATGGACCGATGTCAGTATTCATCGATAACATAGTAATTTAGAAAGATAACTAATTTATATTATCTGACTTCTATATATATATGTATATATTATTGTTTTATCTAATCTATTATTTGTATTCTATATATATATATATATATATACACTTTTGAGAAATAATTTATGATTTATATATATATATATATATATATATATATATTTATATAGAACCATTTGTATATATATATATATTATATATAGATATATATTGATTGATTGATTGAAAGTTTATTTAAATACTTAAATAAGCCTACCGATACTTTTTTTATGGATCGCGATCCTGATCCCGATCCCGACCCTTTTTACTGATCCGGATCGCCGATCAATGACCGCGATCCTTCCCATCACTGTATAGAGTATATATGTATATATATATATATGTCACTATACACGATATTAATAGATAAATAGCGATGTCATATAACATTAGGATACCTACACAACTTTTAAGATTATTATTATTTATTTTATTATTGTTATTTACAAAAAACTTGTTTATGTTCAGGCGAAATTAAATTTTCTAAATAATATCAAGAATATAATTATCATAATTATAAATACCTAAATATATTAAGAAATAATAATATGTACATAAAAACACATATAATGTAACACATATATATATAATGAATAAGTTGTATAAAAGTTGTATACAACGTATACTATATATAGTAGTACTGCACATAGTTGTAGTATATACCTATATATATACACTTTTTATAAGAAAATTATCACGTATCAAATATAATATTTATTTGAATATATAGGTGCAGAATTGTATAAAGTGGTATCCCACTACAAGTATTTCCGGAAATAATGTCCAGAAATGTTTGCTAGAAAGCGATTTTCTAGCATGATGTAGTGGGATATCCCCTAGCTTTCCGGCAACTTGCCGGAAATATAGTAACTCTAAAGGGGATAGAAAATCTACTATAATATACTATCATTACAACTTGCAATAGCGATTTTCTATATATAGCAACAATTTCCGGACATTATTTCCGGAAATACTGGAGGTGTGATACCCCCATAAGGTATACAGCTGATAAAGGCGTTCATGATTTATAATATACGCATACATATAAATTATATGATATAATATATAGTATATACTTTATAACTATTTTTATATAATGTATACTATAGTATATAATGTATACTTATATGTATACCTACATGTATTCATTATAATGTATATATATAAGTATTATAATAAAATATAATTAATAATTGTAGAGTAAGAGTAGATAGGAAGTAGTACCTACCACTGGAAGTTAATATAAACTACAACGTAACTACGAAATGGTACTATGTATTATAATGCCCATACAACGTATTCATTATATATTTGTTAAATTATATTTGTTTTAATTTACTTATTAATATTTCTTAATAATTATATTTATGATTGTATTTTTTATAATATTTGAGAAATTTAATTTCGCCTGAACATAAACAAGTTTTGTAAATATGGATAACAACATAAAGTAGCGCGTTATTAGAAAGGTGTATTATTACATGATATTACATGACAAATACTACATAGTCATCAATACATAATACATTATTATTTGTGATGATTAAAGTTAACAAATATATTTATAATAATACACCTAGTAACACACACACGGATCTCGAGTTCACGATATCATAATACTTACACATATGTGTGTATACACACACATCCACGCTGTTATAGTATATATATATATATATATATATATATATTACTTAGTGTATGTGTTACAAACACAGTTGTATATTGTTATACACATTTGATATAACAACCCTCTTTATTCGTATACTGTTTCGTAACCACCTGTGAATTTGGTCTCACCTATATATGTGTACTTATGCTACCAATGAATAGGATAAACACCCGTCGTACACCCATAGAGATGTGTTCCGCGACCATTTCAACACGAATTATAATCTGAAAATCCTTCGAGTAACCTACAGATAGGGGCATCATAACAGGGGGGGGGGGTGAGGGGGACAGACTCCCCCCCCCACTTTTAAGATATACAAATTATTTTATTCTATATGAATATTATATCTATGCTATTTATAGTCTTTGTAGTATCAATTTTGAATATTAAGCATAACTCATAAAACTATTATATTGAGAAATCATAAATATTTAAATAAACTTCTAAATGAAGAGTTAATGAGGAACTCTCGTCTGCAATAATCATATTTGTTTTCAGTGCCGAAGATAGGTCTACATCTGATGAGAATTGGGAAAAGATCGTTCGGCTGGGCTGAACCTATTGGTATACCATGTGGAATTATCTTCCTAAGTGATTACGATGCATAGGATGCATACTGAATTCAAGAAGAAGTGACGAATTGTGTTATTGAACATTTAATTAATTAATTTATTTATATATTTATTTATATATTTATTTGTTTATTTACAAATTTATTTATTTATTATTTATTTATTTATTTTTATATACTCAAAACTTGTGAGATTGTAAAATATAACGAGTTTATAAATAAATCATTACCTTAACTTACCTTTATATTATATTCGTAGTATACAATTTTAAATATAATGTAGAATATTTAATTGACTATTAAATATCTAAAACAATTATAAAGAAAAAAATATAAGGGAAAGTCTCTGATTACCGACCTCTCCTAATAGGTATAGTAACACACACACGGATCTCGAGTTCAATATATCATAATACTTACATACACACACATACACACATACACACCCACACACAACTCGTTGTTTTAGTATATATATATATATGTAGCAAAGATTTTTCGAAGGAAATCGCTTTGACAAATCTAGGTATCTTTGTAGGTATTCCTATTATGGTAACTACGTATATAACTATATGCAGAGCTGGGCAGTATCGCCGATACAGTATCTATTAAGGCAAAAAAGCAGTATCGTAGATACATTTGTATTTGTATTTGTATCTATTATAAAAATTAAAAAAGTATTTGTAATCGTATCTATTAGTCATAAATAGTATCTACGATACGTATCTACTAAGACAATTATGTAAACAAATACAAATACATTTAATTACATAATATATCATTTGATAGTATATGTATTTTATATCAATATTTTATAATATCATTTATAAATTAATTTTAATATATATAAATCATTAATATATTTTTAATAAAATATCTTTTGTAAATATTGAAATCAATTCATTGTTAAAAATTATGATATATAAATATAGTGATTTATTCTCAAAAACCATTATATACATTTATTGAATACAAAGAAATTATTTGGATAATATATTTGATAGAATAATTGATTTATAATTAAACTACTTTCTAATAAATTCATAAAAATCATAATTATGATAATTTAAAAAATGCAATATTTATCTTTATAATTTAAAAATATATAACTTGATCGGCAGTTCATTACACGTTACCTCCATTCCTTTCTATCATTCATCGCTATCGGTAATTCCTCATTTGTGCACATCGTGTAATCTCTTAATTAAGACTTAATTGGTCTAATATGTTCTCATATGCCTTCCTCGAGAGAGTCGTCAGTGTTGTGGATTCCAGAGTAATACTACACTCACTATTTCGCTTATGTTTCTCCAGCAGTGACCGTATAACCTCAGTCACTGTTCTCGTATTGTAACTGTTATTCTTGGAATGTTGCTGTACAACTCCTTATTTGTAATGTGGTATCTACGTAGTTTGTTTAGTACAGCACACAGCATGCGTTTATAGGCTCAATCAACTTTTTTGTATCTAATGTTGTAGTTAGAGTCCAAGTGATAAAGCCATATACAAGAACAGTCTCAACTGTAGCTCTAAAGAAGTTTCTTTTGGGCTTACTTGAAAGGTTGGATTTCCAGAAGATGTTCAGGCTATTCAAGGCTGCCCACGAACTCCCGATTCTTATGCTTACGTCATGTTGAGTTGAACCAATATAACTACTTAGATATTTGAACTCTTCTACATATTTTATATCATGGCCTGGTAGGCTTTTTATGTTTATATGTTTTTCGTGATTTAAACACATGTATTTCGTCTTGTATGAGTTTATATGTATACAGATATCTTTAGCCGTATCTTCAAATTTGTTTAGTAGTTTAAATAATAAATAATTTTAATAAATATTAATACATTTTAATAATTATTATTTGCATCTATCAGACTATTAATTATTACAGATATATTATCAGCATAGTCAATATCGGTAATGTGTACATCAGGGTATCTATTGATTTTTCTTTTGCAAGAGTGAAGCCGGGATATAAATTGCTATCCACTGATTTTTTCTATATATAGTGAAGACATATAATGCATATAAATTGTGCAAGTTTATCTCTGTGTAGTACTCCAGTAGTTATATCGAAGAAAGGTGTGTCACCATCAGGCGATCTTACCATAGAGCGAGTATTATTGTATAGAATAAATATGACATTTATGATTTATATGATTTATATCTGACAAGGTATGCTATATATGATTAATATATCTTTCATCTTTTCATGATGTATTGAATCAAAACCTGTGAAAAGTCTACAAAGAGGAGAGTAGCTGGTAGATTTTTAGACGTTACTCCTTCTATTATACGTTGAATCGTAAAGATTTTTCCTGTCATTTATCTATTTATTCGGAAACCATTTTGATTTTGTCTTAGTGTAGGATACATCTCTGGTATTATCCTATTTAATAGCATCAGGTTATATATCTTATCTGCAATTGGAGTTAGTGTGATTCCTAGATAGTTTTTTCGTGATAAAAATAACTACTTTTTTAGGAAAAGGATGTAAGCATCCTTCCACATGTCTATTGGTTCTTGAGAATATACACTATTGCACTAGTTTAGTAAGATTTCTTGACATTCTCCTAGTTTCCATACTTGAGCTGGTATTTCATCTAAGCCAACAGTATAATTATAGGTTTTCCATTTGTTATGCTTTTCGTAGCTATCTTTAATTCATCTATTGTAAAATTCCTTTTTTGATATCTAGTCCATTTTGTATAGGCAATGTAGTTTCATCGTTTTATGTGGGAATTAATGGTTTACTGAGTAGTTCCTTGAAATGGTCGTTCCATATTTGAATTAGTTCTTTTCCACTGTTTGCTTTAAGTTTTGCTCTGTTTGAGTTATGTCTTCCACTAACTTAATTTACTATTTTCCAGGCTAAGGCTGATATTTTGTTACACATCGCATTTTGAATTTCACTTATTTTATTCTGAATGTAATATGTTTGTTCCTTCTCATATATCGTATACGATTGTAAAAGATACTTGTAAGCTTCGTTGAAATGTCTGATATTTTCTGGTGTCGGTTGATTTTATTTATGTTGCGCTGCTTCGTGTAGTATTTTACAGTATTGACAGATATTATCTGTTTCCCAGGGTATTCATTTTTTCAACTTAGGTTTCAATGGGATTACTTTAGCAGCAGTTTCATTACATACAGTTTCAATGGGAGTATACCTTTTGCTAGAAGATAGCGAAGCTGTGGTGTCATGTAGAGCTTCGAATTTAGTTTTCACTTTAATATTAAAGGGGTTTCGGGTTTCTGTATCTGTCTTTAATCTTGCCCAATCGTAATGTTTGATGTTACTAGATTTCTTGTTATTAGCTCTAAGAATAAGTCTTATATTTACTGATACAATACGATGATAAGATGCAACACTGATAAATGAGTTATAAGCTCTACATTTTTTAGCATTTATGATATAATATATATATATTTGATATAATTATAATGTATTTGTATCTACTAAGATGTATCTATTAAGAAAATTCTGTATTTGTAATTGTATCTACTATGATTTTTTTGAAAGTAATTGTAATAGTATCTATTATAAGAAAGAAGTGTGTAATTGTAATTGTATCTATTATATATTTTTTGAGTATCGTGCCCAGCACTGACTATATGTAGGTATACCTTGTATGGTATATATAGGGGAAATTAACACAATACGGACACTTTAACAATAAATGGTCTTAACATTTTATGACTCAGTATTTGTATTCAAAAATTATAATATATTAATATTACATGATTATAGATATTATTGTTATTTTAAAATTGTATTTAATCTTTTTATACAGTAGATAACGGGACATGGGTACCGAATACGGACACCCTGTATTATAATACGGACACCTATATTCAACTAGATAAACTATAAATTATTAATGAATCAATCAGACAAATTACAATAACATTATTTATAATTAATTTTATGAATAATTTAATTGCAATTATCATGGTTAATAATTTATTTATTTTCATTATTTTTTTAATTAATAATACAATGTAAGTATCAAAATAATAAACATTTTAGATTTAGCTTTATTGGTGGTATAAATATTATAACACACGCGATTTTTATGAAATCAGATTAGTTCATATATGAACGTATACGTTGCGCTCTGATTGGTTATAGGGTGTCCGTATTAGGGACTTATATTACCTATAGATATATGCTTATAACATAATGAATATTTGATAACAAATATAGAAATCATATATATAATTTTCAGAATGCTTTATTTTTTAATAATATAGTATTCTATTTTATATCGATACATTTGTATATTCTTGAGAAGGTTTTAAGTTGAATTTTTTTTTCATAAATTTAAAAACGTAATACAAAAATCAGTTTATTGGATATATCAGAAATATTATGAATAATTAAAAAATAAAAAATATCTATTTAGAATATTTATATAATTATGAATAATTTATTCATTAAACATTTTTTGTAGGATTTATGGTTTCTGGGATACCGAGAGTGTCCGTATTTGGTTACTTTCCACTATAAATACAACTTTTTTAATATACGCCCAATATAAAACTAATACATATACATCAACCATTTGTATTTTCTTAATTATCAATATAATCATGATTTTTGTTCAAGGTGAAACTTATATAAGATAATTGTGATTTTATAAAAAAAGACTATAATGATTATTCAATAAAATAAAAATTTTAAATAATAACTTATTTATTAAATTGATAATATTAACTTAAATATAGAATTAAAATAATAATTTATAATTAATTTATATTAGTACTAATTTAATAAATATATTAAAATAAAGAAAAAGTAAAATATTATAATAATTAATAGTAATTAATAGTAAATATATATTATTTATTTAATTTTACAGTGCATTAAAAATGAATAGTATTACAAAGTATTACACCTATAAACTATAAATGGTGTATAATATACACTGTATATACATAAATATATTTACACTATATATATATTATATTATCTCATGTATATTATAGTAAAAAGTATTATAGTATAATTTATAGGTTATAGTATTATTTATAGGCCTATAAAGATTTTAGTAAATTCTTTCCAAATTATATTTTTCTTTCAGCTAGTTTATTAAATAAATAACTTTATATAATATACATAATCTATACTATTATTAATAATATTTATACTAATATTAAATGATACTATAGTATTGAAATTAATATTCATTCATTTTATATAAAAAACCAAATAAATTAGCCAAAAAACAAATTCAAAAAAACTGAACAACCATGCAACTCATTCTTAAAGTTTGTGATATAAGATGTACAATGTACATTGTACGTATAGGGGTCTATATATATTAAGGGTTTAAAGGGGATGTAAATCCACATCCAAGTACTACCTTAACCTTCACGCGGTATACCCTGTTTAAACTAACGGAGTAGGTCGAACGCGTCTCGTCCAGCGCGTCAAATCTGGCACTAAGTCCCCGCTACTGACTTGTAGTCGACTCGGGAGAGCCAAAGTCTATGGGAATACACCCACTAAGAAAAACACAACTTGGCCGGTTGTAAGCGGTCGATAATCCTGAGCAGCAAAATGATAATTATTGGAAGAGGCGGATGAACTATGAACTATTACATGGTCAACGACAAATCCATCCTAACTCCGAGGCATTGTGGAAACCAATATATGGCTCGGATACTGCGCTAGAGTAGGCAACGGGAAACCACTCTTATCCCAAGAAAATAACAATGACAGCTATATACATACAAAACGCTATAAAGTCGAAGAATGATCATTCTCGACTCGAGTCCCCCAGATTGGACGATTTTAATATTACTACTGGGGAAGGGTATTCCACTGTCACGAATAAGTGCAACGAGGATGACGTTGATGCTCTAAAGCCGAAAGGACGAACATCAATCGATAATGGTACAACAAGCCATAGATTAGCAAAAGAAAGAGTAAGAATCGGTACATGGAACGTAAGAACATTACATACTATTAATTTAGAAGTAGTCAAGAGAGAAATGGAAAAGACTGGTGTAGATCTTCTAGGAATTAGTGAGATGAAATGGACAGGAATAGGACACTTTACGTCAGATGAACATGAAATCTATTATTGTGGACATGATACCTTAAAACGTAATGGAGTGGAATTTATATGTAATAATAAACTCCGAAGATATGTGATGGGTTTGGACCTAGTAAATGAAAGAATTGCCACAATACGCATATAGGGTAAACACATAAACATAACCGTAGTTCAAGTATACGCCCCGACATCCAGCTTAGAGGAAGAGGATTTAGAAGATTTTTATGAGACAGTACAATCTGTAATATACCAGACACCTAGTGGAGATAGTATTTATATTATAGGAGACTGGAATGCTAAAGTTGGTAAAGATATATCAAATGGCATTACTGGTAACGTTGGTCTTGGGGAGAGAAACGAGCGAAGTGAGCAACTTGTAGAATTTTGTAGTAGCAATGACTTTCGAATCATGAATACATTCTTTAAGTTACACCCACGGAGGCTTTATACATGAAGATCGCCGGAAAAAATTACTAGAAACCAAATTGATTATATGTTATGCAATACTAGATGGAAAATAAGTAAAAGATAGTTACAAACGTTTTTAAACGAATACAACGATCAAAGCAAACTCCAATATACGATGTTGAAAAAATCGGATTTGACTACAGTGTAAAGATAAAAAATAGGTTTAACGAGCTAATTATACTATAGCTACAATAAAATATAGAGAACCTGAAGAACTTTTGAATGATATTCGAAATATACTAAAAGAGACACGTATAAAAAGGTCCCGAAATTCAAAAGAAAGAAAGTTTCTAAATAGCTATCGGAGGAAGCTTTACAAATTGCACAATAGCGAAAGGAACTGCGCAGTAAAGGAAAATATAAAGAATATAGAAAGCTAAACGTAGCATTCCAGGAGAAAGCAAGACAGGATAAAGAGCAAAGCATCATAGATAAATGTAAACAAATTGTATATAATAATAAAATGGGTAAAACAAGAGACCTGTTTAAAGAAATAAATAGACAAGATCACGCAGCTCAAGTTGTGGTGCTATGGAACTAAGTACTGGAAGGGTGGTTTCAGAAGAAAAGGATATAAAAAAGAGATGGCAACAATATACAGAAAATCTATACAGAAGAGATTCTAATATAAGTGCTATTTTTAATGAGAATTTATATGAGGACGAACCTGACGTATTAGAAATAGAAGTGAAAGAAGCACTCCGAAATATATCTAATAGAAAAGCTCCAGGCTGCGACGGAATACCTATATAATTCCTAAAAGCAAGAGATGATGAGGCTATAATTGTCATGACGAGTCTGTGCAATAGTATATGGAAAACAAAGATATGGCCAAATGACTGAAAGAAATCAATATATGTTCCTATTTACAAAAAGTTTAATAAAAAAGAATATGGAAACTACAGAACAATCGCCTTAATATCACATGTAAGTAAGATACTTCTGAGAATATTGCAGAAAAGACTTGAGAACTTCTCATCCCTGAACTAACAATAAAACAAGCCGGGTTTCGAAGAGGTAGAGGAACTAGAGACTACATTGCTAATTTGAGATGGATGATATAAAAATCTAGAGATCATCAAATAGAACTCTTCATGTGCTTCATTGACTACACAAATTCGACTGTATAGATCATCAAATACTATGGTGCACTCTCAAAGACATGGGAGTACCCGTCGGGTATTAACCGATCATCATATAGTAGTGATGAGAAAACTATACACAAATCAAGAATCGATTCCAAGGACAGAGTATGGTGAAACAAGCAACATCCCGATTGGTAAAGGAGTACGGCAAGGATGTATCCTATATCCATTGCTGTCCAATATTTATGCAGAACTAATAATGCGAGATGTCCTGGAAAAGTGGGATAAAGGTATTAGTATAGGTGGAATGAAAGTTACAAACCTTAGATATGCTGACGACACTACATTGATAGCAGGAAGAAAATATGACCTCACAGAGCTAATTACAAAAGTCAAAAGAGCAAGCGAAGAAGCCGGATTATATTTAAATGTCAGGAAAACAAATGTGATGACTACAGGTAAATTGGACCATATAATAGTAGATGATAAAAATATCGAAATCGTTGATAAATTTATCTTCCTGGGAGTTATAATTACAAATAATGGAGTTACGAATAAGGCTGGCAATGGGAAAATGTGTCATGGGAAGTCTGAAACGTATATTATAAGACAGAGGCATTAGACTAACGAAAAAAATAATGATTGTTCAAACACTGGTATTTCCAACTATCCTTTATGGAGCAGAAACCTGGACTATCAAAAAGGTAGATAGGAAAACAATTGATGTTTTTGAACTATGGTGCTGGGGAAACTGCTCGGAGTTACCTACTTAATTAGGAAGAGAAATACTGAGATAATTGACATAATACAACCTAAAAGAAGGCTCGCATCCAGAATTGTCAAGCTGCCCTATCATTTTTAGGACACGTTGTTAGATCAGATATGATGGAATTGCAAATGATGCTGGGAAGAATGGAAGGTCGACGAGGAAGAGCCAGACTACATTGCACTTGGCTAGACAATATACAAAAATATCTCTCTAAAGGGTCAGTTTCCACTCGACTGCACAAGGTATATATATATATGTATATTTATCATTATACAGTATTATATATTATCGATTGAAATAATTATTATTATTACATATACAATTTTATATCTGTAATATTGAATAAATATATGCAGAATGTCATGTTTTCTAACTTTTAATGTGTAATATATAATTGTAAAAAAATATTTATATTTATTGGGGGAGGGGGGCATATATAATAACTGATATTTCTTTATATATAAAATAAATATATTGTAAGTATATTAATATATTAATTATAGCTGTTAAAAACTTGTTTTAAGAAAATAATATATATTACCATAAGTATTAATACAATAATATATTATATTTATTAACTTATAAATATAAAATGTAATAAAAATATAAAATAGATACATTGAATACAATTCACAATGGTAAAAGGTAATAAAACATGGCGAGAGATTATTATATTTTAAATGAATATAACAAATAAACGGAGACATACAATGATTTTCTTATATAATAATTAACTTAGAATTATATAATTAACATTTTGCTTTTATAATATACTATAGGTACCTCGTGATGTACAGATAATACGATCTATTTAATGATTATTTCTGTAATAATTGTAATGTATATTAATATACATGTGCTGTTTACTATATCACTTGATATATGAATAATTCTTAATGGCAATGACATGTTAAGTTTGTCAAATATTATGTAATAATGCATATATTAAAACTGTCTGTGTAGCTCAGTTGGCTAAGGCATCAGACACACAAGCAGTAGGAGGTGAGTTTGAGCCTCGTTCGGACTATTAATTAATTTTATAAAATGGGTCTTAAAATATTATTTTGAAGTGATCTTATATGATTGTGTATACATAAATGATCATTGAAAAAATATGGTTATAAGTGAAAACTTCATCTAAGTTCCTGGATGGGATGAAAGTATTCCACCAAATAACAATAACAACAACAATAATAACAATAACAACAACAATATCTACAAAGCATCGATATTACGTACTGTTATATACTTGCGATATAAGCTCACATATTTTCTATTGAATTTTAACCTAGAATGTGTTGCATAATATTATAGATATAAATAATGGCTACTACATATTAATATTATATAATATTTATATGCGAGGACAGGACGTAGTCAGCTTACGATTATTATTAGAAACTTTCATTCGTTGTATAGTGATTTTATCATTAGAATGTAGAGTTTTTATAATCAATGATTCAAAAAATGATATACCAATGAAAAGTATAAAAAACAATAAAATTAAAATTTCCGTTTCTCATGTATAGAATATACGTCCTGTCCTCGATATCTACGTAACATTATACAATAGCGGAACAAAATAACGGATAGATCATAATTCGACGTTGAAGCTTTTCCTATTGCAATTAGTGCACATCGGTTCCAGCTTGCCGTAGGTTATACACTGAGAGCCCACGCATTGGCAGCACCCGTTTATGTGGAACCACCTGGTGGAGGTGTTATGTAATAGTGGGCGGGGGTATTGCGTAACATCTGTCATCATCGATTGTTATGTGAGACTACGGCGGCGGCGCGCTATAATCTAATATCAATAACTGAATATATTATATAACCTTTATGTTATATTAGAATAAGTTTATTGAGTTATAATATAAAATATCTATATAACCATAATCTACTAGGTAAAATACTGTTTCATTTATAAAAACCTCGAAGAATAATTGCGCAATATTTACCAAATAGTATCTATAACTAAAACTAGCTCCGCCCACTCTCGAGGGGCGTGTCTACTATACTGACCTCATCTTACTGGCGCCCATACTAGAACAGTAGTCGCGACATTCGTCTAGACTCTTACAGTCGGGAATGAAGGCCGTAGTACACTTGCTTTGAACCAATGACCCTGCGGTGGGTAATGATGCGGATTTCATAAGCTCACAACTATGTACGCGGTATAGTACAATGATGCTAGTGAGACTTACACTGATACTGTGTGTTTGTCTATGTCCTTACATGATCATGTACGTAATACACCAGTAAATGTTGATAGCTGTACCTTGGCCTCGATAATATTAATACTATTTACTACTACTACTACTACTACTACCACCAGCACTACCACCAGCACTATTACCAGCACTACCAGCATAAGCTATAATACCTATATGTTCAGTATACTGCTGGAGATCACTGACAGAAGGATAACTGAAGGTGTTCCAACGTCCGACTGCATTCTCCGTTAGCATGGTGAACAGTTCCTTGAATTCATCGGCTACCTAGGGGTCAGAGGTTAAGGGTTGTATTGTTGTAAGGGTTAAGATGTTATCATTTTAGGGGTCAATGCTAGTATTATCGTAGGGGTTAAGGGTGTTGTTATTGTAAGGATCAGGGGTTAAGTGTGATGTTGGTGTCGGAGGTTAAGAGTGGTATAGTTAACGTATCTAGCCTGTTAGGTTATCACTAATAGTAGAATGTGCTATTACAACCATTAGCTAACCTATAACATATACCAGTAGTAGTAGTAGTAAACCTACTAGTAAATAGAAAGTCTATCTAGCGGAATATAAAAAGTCTCCATTGAAATAGACAGAGATGATACATATCGGGGTCAGACATAGATTTAGTATCGCTTTACGTTTATAAATATCACTAACGAGTTGCTATCGTCCAATCTATACATATATGTATTACATATATATATATATATAAATTAATAGTCTTACAAATTATAATTCAAATATAAATTATAAAAAATAAGTTTTCCGCCGATAATATATTAATATTTCTACCCATGATAATATTCCTAATACATAGCTTTATAATCGCATACTAACATACTAACAGCACTGTTAACTGTCACACGAATAACTACGAAAAAAGCAGACTTGACGTATCACAACAACTGCATACCTTCGACTATTTATAATGTGTTACAATGATGTATAGATAATACACACGCGCTATAAACACGCACGTATTCGCTGTATTATGCACGCGTGTACGTACTTAGTTAAGCTGGCATTACTAACTAGGTACTACTGTATGGCTGATACACGGCAATATATGTCAGCGCGCAGTGTGTACTATGTAAGCTAAATATAGCGTACAGTTCATATTCACATGTATAAGTAATGTTGACTTGATAGATTATCAGGTGTAAACGACATGCCGTTAACTGATATATGTATTATTCATGTGCTATTATAAGATTGTATTTAATATTTGTGAGTGTGTATTACAATAGTGTTTATTAGCATGAGATCAATAATCACATTTAGAGAATAGATTAATGGGAGTCTATTTTTAATTGTAATGTATTAGATAGGCAAAAATGGGTCTACTAAAAAGTCTACTCCTACTTCAATATTTAATATTTTTTTTAAATTAAAAAAAATAATATTAATATATATTGCTCTACAATAAACCTAACTACGAATTATTATATAATCAACAAAAAAAAGGAGATATTAGAATAAATAAATATTTAAATTAAAAAATTGAAGTTATGATTACTCTTTAGTAATAAATTTAGGATATAATGGGCAAAAAATGTAGTTTAAATATTAAAAAATAAAACAAGAGTAGTACTTAAAATATTTAGAATTTGAAAAAAACATGAAACTGAGAAATAATGGTTTATGGTTTAAAGGATAAATAATGATAAATTATATATGTATATAAGCTAAATATTATTTTTCTATAACTTCAATAATATATTATGACATTAATCTAGAATATATAATTATAACCACATTATAAAAGATATATATGATCTTATATAATTGTGTATAAATAAATGATCGGCTCTCGTTAAAACCATGGATGCCTTAACATGAGAGCGGCTTCGAAGGGACATTAGAGCCATATATGGTTATAAGTGAAAACTTCATCTAAGTTCCTGGATGGGATGAAAGGACTCCACCAAATAAAATAAAAAAAATATACATGTTTTAGTAGTTATGTATGATCAAATATTTATTTCTATTTATTAATATTTATAATTAACAATAGATCTCTTGTTTCTCGATTCTAAATATATTAATTTATATTATCATTTTATATTAAATAAAATTACAAGTTAAATTGTATTTAAATACAAATAAATAAATACACTCATTAAACTATTAACATGCTCCATGGTGATATTCAGAGTACCATTTCATAGTTTTTTTAAAACTAAATTTATTTATTATTATAAGTTCATACACATATATTTTATCAATTATGTTATAAATATAATGATATATTAATATATGTATATCTAAATTATAATAATATAGTATAAAATATTATTAATATTATTTTGAAAATAAAATTTTATAAAATATTAATTATAATGTATAGCATAATAATAAAGTAATATACAATAGATTTATAAATATTACAAACTCAATCCACATTCTTATATTTTTCTATGCATAATGAATACTTCTTTCTTGAAGAAATTGATTTTGTAGATAGTTTTAGTATAATTAAAGATAATATATAATTATTTAAAATTAAATATATTGTAAATTCCATATTGAGATAGAGTTATATAAGTCATAATAAAGTAATACTTCTTTATACAATAAGGCATAACTTTAATAACAGTAAATTTGATATTTTATAATACTTTTTCAATTATTCAATAATATAAAATATATCAAATTTTATTAGATATTTAAATTATGAAATATTTAGTAATTATTATTTTTATAATAATGGTGATTTTTTACATAATGTACTTTTTTTTAAACGCTTGTTATTAATAGATCGTTTTATATTCCAATTTTTTGACATATTTATTATAACATATATATCTTACAAAATTTATATTAAAATTTAAATTTAAAAAAAAATGTATTATCAAAAATATAGGCGCACCCTTAATTATAGGACAACTTTCATAATGTAATACAATAATCATAGTAATCATAGGATAAATACTACTAAGGTAAGTAGTGATAAAATGGGGGACATAATCACCCGATTACATGTAAATATATAATTTAATAAATATTTAATTATTAAATTATAGTTTTTAAAAATGGTACCTCTATGCATATATGTATTCTATGATTATAATGAAAATTTCAACAATTTATAAGGAATAAATAAGTACCATACTTTTTGGTAGAGTAATATTCATAAACTTAATATAATGAGAAATTAGCTGTGGAAGTTTAGTACAATATTTGTATTATACTATAATGAATGTTTATGAGGTAGAATGTTTTATTTTAGTAGGTATTATAAAACATCATATACACTTATTAATAATCATCAAATATGATATAATTAAGGTTGATTGTTACATGAAATGATAGATAAATTAGTAATTACATAACAACAATAATATTTGTTATATAGATGGAAACTATGAAGAATATCCCCTAAATAGCATTAATAATAGACTAAATATATAATATAATTGATGTAATAAGGTGAATAATACATAGAATGGCTGACCTGGAAATCTTCAACGGTACTAGTATAGGACTTGGGGCGAGAGTTTAGTAGTTTATCCGGACACAAACCTTGAGGTATGACAGTTGAGTTAATGGTGTTAGTGGGGTTTAGAATGGTGTTAGTGGAGTTAATACGGAGTTAGTGTGTTAAGTGTTCAGCTTTTAGATAATATTATTGTGTTAATTACTAACGATTTAGAATCTGAATACCAGGGTTAGTGCGGCAGGTAAGGGGGTTAACAGATATATAGCTCAGATGGGGGGTCCTTAGTCTCTAAAGGGGTTAGTGTAGCGGGTAAGGGGTTAACAGATATATAGCTCAAGAGGTTGTTCTGTTAGCCTATCCTTGAGAGGGTTAGGCTGGTAGTTTAGAGGATTAATAGATATATAGCCTAATATGGGGTTATTTACGGTCTGGATAGTTCTTAAGGGGTTTAAAATATATATATATATATATATATATATATAGTTTAAGAGGGGGTTGCGGCAATCTCTCCGAGAGTGTTATACAAATAGTTTAGAGGATTAACAGATATATATGCCGAGTGACCTTCGTTAACCATTGCAAGAGGGTTAGACTCGAGGCAGCACTAACCTACACACGAGCAGCACTCGTTGTACGCATGATCCAGGCACAGACTACACTTGTCGCAACACTCGCATCTCTTCGCCGTCATGTCGCATTGACACGCCCCTGTCAGCTGACACTTTGACACTATACTGTAGGGGTCACGGGTTCACGGTTATGTCGTAGATAGGTCAGCGCGGTCGAATAACTAAATGTGACATATACTTATGACAATATTTATATAATAGAGTAGATGATTTAAGTAGTATCTACGTTATTTAGTCGAATCATTACCGAAATGAGATTCACCGTTATAAAATAACACTATGCTGTATATTCGCATTATTATTAGTCGCTAGGAGATCTGACTCGCAATCGACAAGGGAAATATTCCACATTCTTATGGTACACATGAGTGAACTATGTATCAAACAACTGTATGGTATCGAGGATATAATACTGTGGGTGGTGTATATGTATATTATGACCCATTCGTAAATGAATAAGTGATAATAAATATATTATATATTGATTTATATACCTATATATATATATATTATTATAATTAATCATATAATCAATTGGATGTAGTGTATGGAACTTGGCGATAGAGGCACTGAAGTCGAAACTTACTACTAAATAGTATTTAGTAAATACCCACTACATTTTTAATTATTAATATTTATTTATACATATATATTGATAATTACGATCAATTGTAATGTAATATCTATACTAAAAATAAAATTATATATTTAAAATATATAATTTAATTAACATATCAACATTCATGGTATTTATGTGTATTTAAAGATACTTAAATTGAAGATATCATACTATTTTATTGATATTTATAATTTAAATCCAGATATTTAATCTGAATCTAGATATATAGTCTATATATATATATATATATATATATATATATATATCATTAAGGTCAAATACCTCCAAATATTTCTGTCTATTTTATTTGTCCGTTTATTGTTTTTTTTTTCTTATAATGATTACAATATAAAATTGATCTTATATTATCATATAGAATCTATAATATATAGAAGTATTTATATGATTATCATAATCATTGATAAATATATAAATTTTGAACATTATGTTCTATCTATTTCGACGAAAATCATGCTGTTTTAATATTTAATATTCATATTTAATAATATATTATATTGACATATATAATATGACTAATATCCAATCAATTTCACTGATGAAATTTTATTAAATTATCGATAAAAGTGATATTAGCTTATCTATATTTTACATGTATTGTCGCAATGATTTCGTGCGTCAATTTTAAATTAATTTATTATCCACTTTCTTTATATGAATTATCTGAATTCAGGCCGCCGATTATTATTATAAGAATGTCCAAGTTCTAGGTGGCCGGTACTTATATATGCACTACTGCACATTATACGCATTATGAGATATTTTATAGTAACAAAATGGTGTATATGCCCACTTGGGGATATAATGTAGATATAAAACAGCAAAATAAAACCAATCCAAAGAAATCACACAACCTCAAAATAAAAATTGCACTATGACCTTAACGTCTATAATTCTAATAACAATAATCGGCGGCCAGCTTTCAGATTCACGATTTATATCGATGGTTTAAGTTAGGTACGTGTACTATATTTAATAAATGTTCATATTTTTCTCACTCAAATATGAATCGGTTTTTTAGCATTTTAAAAAATATGGATTATTTAAAATCGATTTTTTATAATAAACTATTTACTAATCATAACAATGTTGGTATCGTTGGAAAGCTAATATAGCAGACTATATAACGTAAATAAAATATTCTAATTAGCACTGATAGAAATTAAAATATTGATATTTTAAATTATAAGTAATTTATGATTTTTAAAAGTGTCTTATTTTAAACAAAATTAAATTTCAAGAAATACAGCGTTATTATCATTAAATTATTAGCTAAATATTAATACTATACATATTATGTATGCATATGCATATTTTTGTGAATTGGTATTTTAAAATGAGTGCTTGATTTATCTTTCAATTATATTTTATTTATTTCTTTATAGGGAGGATAATTAATTTTTGTTATGCACATTTTTAAATAATTTATAATTAAAATGAATTATTCATCACGTATTTAAGAACAATTAGTAATAAAAACGATCTATTATATATATATACATATATTATCAATTATATCTTTAATATATTACATTCTAATTAATGTTAATACATATATAAAATTCACTTAAATGATATTAATTTGAAATTTTATTATGAAATGTGGATGAAATAAATAGTAAACTTAATATATATATATACTTGTAATCATAATATCATGTTTTAGTATTTACAATTAATTATATTATTATTACATGTAATTAGCTGCAGCTAATATTTAATTAATTTAATTATTATAATTTATTATATTATTATTATAACTAATAGTTATTAAATGAATTATTTCACCTACACTAATGATATTACATAATGTGTGAAAATGTCGTTGAAATTGGTACATTATTTAAATAGTTATAGTCATAGTAATATATTAACTTATAAAAGCGACATCAATTCTTATTCTTTGCATGTTCAAAATTTACCACTTTTTTTGGCTTTAATAAGGGCATAACTTTTTTTCTATATGATATAAAAAAAAACTGAAATATACATTTGCTTAGTCTAGAAATAACGAATCCAAAGATATATAATACATCAATAAATAATCAATTTTCATTTTTTATTTGCATACCTAGGTTTAAGTTAAACCAGGTGACACCTGAGGTGTAACCCCTTTTATTAACCATTTCAGAAATGATTTATAAAATAATAAGTATATGAGAAGTTTATTTGACAATTTAATATGGTATTCAATATTTCAATATATTATATTAATATAATATTACACAATATATATGTATATGATCATTATTATAATTATAATAATAATTAAATTTAAATATTCAATAATTTACTGAGTAAATATTAAACTTTTATTAAAATATATTTAATAATATATATAAACAAATACCTTCCACATATATCATCATTACAAGAATATATTATGTTTATAATATTCGATAATATTATAAATATTATACACAACATCCTTATCTTTGTCATTATAATCAAGAATTATATTATATATATTTATTATTAAAGTTAAAAATTTCAAAATTATATTTATAAATTATTATTTATCATAGACCATAAATACGATCTACTATTTAACAGAAGTAATCCAAAGTCGCGAATAACTCGTGAAGAATCAACACAAGTATAACCTGCAATTATAATTGTTCAACTATCCGATCACTCCCAGCTAGTGATGTAAATAATTTCATAATGATAATCATTTAAGCATATGCTTAAATCTAAAGATTGATGCAGTCTCAGTCTCAATTACCTAAAGTCTCAACTCGACTCGGGCTCGATTTGTTAGAGTCTAGGCTTGTCTCGGGCTCATTTGGCTAGAGTCTCGGCTCGGCTCGAGCTCGTTTTTTTCCGAAAATTAAAGTCTCGGCTCGGCATCAAAAACTCGGTATTATTTACACCACTAGATGAAATTTACATTATTATTCACTGAATCGCGAAGTTGGCGCAGATTATTTTTTTTAATTGATGTAAATGTGAAATATATTAAAATTAGTATTCAAATATAATTTCAAAAAAGCATCATTTCGGATAGGTAATGTTTTGTAAAAGTCTAAACTAGGCTCGGGCTCGTTTGGCTTAGAATCTCGGTTCGGCTCGGACTCGTTTGTTTTTCCGAAAATGAAAGTCTCGGCTCGGCATCATTTACATCACTACTCGAGTAGTTGTAGCTGGGATCCCAGCTAACATTAATAGCCTCATAATAGTAACATAATAGCATATTTAATGGCCTCAAATGTTTACATTAATGTTAATAAAAATTTTAAATTGTGCTATTATGCTGCTATTATTTTGCCATTCAATTTCCATCATGCTGCTATCAATTTGTCATGCTATTATGCTGCTGTTATGTTGTATTTAAAGTATATTATTCTATTATTATACTGCTATTAATTTTAAGTAATGTTAATTAATTACCGAAGTATGGAAATCTGGTTATTTCAATGACCAGTTACTTGAATTTTGTAATGATGTATTCTCTCAAAAGCCCATATAATACTGGACAAAAGGATGTATTTTACCATTCCCAAAGAAAGGTGACCTTTCAGTAACTGATAATTACAGAGGTATTACTTTGACATGCATCGCTGCAAAAATATATAATACCATGATTAGAGAAAGAATCCAACCTGCCATAGACGAGATTCTTAGACCAAATCAAAATGGTTTCAGGAAAAACAGGTCAAGAGTAGGACAAATACTCACGGTTAGAAGAATAATTGAAGGAATCAAAGAAAAAAAACCTAGTAGCATGTATAATATTTATTGATTTTTCCAAAGCATTTGACTCGATACATAGGTAAAAATGGCAGAGATACTGAAATCATACGGCATACCCATAGAGCTAGAGAGAAATTTATCTCTAGCTCTGTGGGCATATCAAACAAGATTATCAACGAAATTATGATTCTATATAGTAATAACAAATCAATGGTTCGATCGTCAGACAGATGGGGACACTGCACACTTTGAAATTAATTCAGGTGTACTTCAGGGGGGTACTCTTGCACCTTTACTATTTATCATAACATTTGATTATGTTTTAAGGACATCCATTGACCTACATAAAGATCTAGGGTTAACACTTCAGAAATCAAGAGGAAGAAGATACCCAACAGTTACAATATCAGACGCAGATTATGCATATGATCTGGCACTCTTTGCGGATTCATGTAGTGATGCGGAAAAGCTTCTACATGTCTTGGAAGAGAAAGCAAATTCAGTAGGATTAAGGGTCAATATTAGAAAAACTCAGAATTGTAATATCAACACTGACCATAAAGTAAGATCTGTAAATGGAACACAATTGAAGTCTGTTGATAACTATACATATCTTGGAAGTGAGATATCATCAATGGATAAGGAAATAAAGATCCGAATAGCCAAATCTTGGAGCGCTCTTGACAAATTATGTTCAATATGGAAATCAAATCTTACGGCAACACTCAAAAGAAATTTCTTCAGAGCAGTAGTAGAATCGGTGTTACTTTACGGATCTGAAGCGTGGATACTTACTACAAATTTGGAAAGAAAACTTGACGGAACATATACAAGAATGTTGAGAGTAGTATTTATAAGTACTTTTTTATTTATAAATATTATAATATATCATGGAAACTACACTTAACAAACAAGAAACTATATGGAAATATTATTACTCTCTCCAAGACTATCCGGGAAAGAAGAACACGATTTGCTGAATACTGCTTCAGAAGCGAAAATGAGATTATAAGTGGTGTACTAATGTGGATGCCTGCTCACGGATTTACAAAGCGTGGACGACCGAAACGAAACTATATAAAGAAACTAACTGATGACACAGGCCTAACAGTAGAAGAAGCGAAGATAGCGATGAAAGATAGAAACATCTGGACAAAGATTGTAGAATATGCTCGGGAAACTATCCCGATCTGGTAAGGTAATTAATATGAAAAGTATATTATGCTGCTATTATGTTTCTATTATAATGATATTATAAATATTTGTATACCCATATGGATGAGTGTATTTTATAAATCTGCAATTTAATTTATTTCACTATTTGAACCATATAGCCATAGAGCTAGAGAGAATATCTCTAGCTATATGAACCGTAGGTATTTAGTAAGGACTCACTCTAGTGTATATGCAATATATGCAAGAGATATTGTCTCTAGCTCTAGGATTTACATTTTCAATGAATACATCTATGGGAATAAAGGGTAATAATAAAATATAAGTCATGTGACTGATAGTAATGTCAAAATCCGGGTTAATTAGGGTTAAAATAATGAAAGGTCTTTGTTATTATCAAAGATTTTCCGAATGCTTCCCAGAATCTTTGTTATTATTATGAATTCTGAATACAATCCTATAATTAAGTTAGTTGTAAACCTAATTAAATCGAGGTATTTCTAATTAAATATAAGTCGGTAAAATAAAATTAATAACTATGTGGACGTTAGTTTGATCATTAAACGCAGATAATACACTAACGAACTATGAAAACTTAAACCAACACATTAAATATATAATTAAATTAAATGTTTAATATTATTATCCATTATATATGTAATTATTATATATAAACAAAAACATTTGTTTATATAACAATTATATCTTCTTTATAAAATTTATTATTTGTGAATGAATATATTTAATATTGCTATATTTAAACAATAACATTTGTTTATATAGGATATTTATAGCATATGTATTACATTTGTTATATGTGAATATTCATATTTGTTCATATCGGGTTGATATAATATAGTTATCATTATTATTAAAATGTTAAATTATGTATATTAAATATATATTATATAATATACTATATTAAATATTAATATTGAATATAAATTAAACATAAATATATATATATATATATATATTTAGACACTTATCATAAATGATTTCTCAAAAGTGTATATATAGAATACAAATAATAGAAGTAGGTAAACAATAAATAACATTAATAATAATAAAATTAAATAGAATAAGCCGTACGGAAATTAATAATGACAAATAATATTAGTTATATATATATATATTTATTTATATAAAGAGTATTCGCAAATTTGAATAGAAATTTCTTAAAAATCCTTTTATTGAAATAAAATTAGCTCTATCACTACCTAGAAAATTACAAATATACTATATCCCGTTCAAAATCCATCTGTTATACTAAAAAGATAGCATTGATTTCCTCTGATCCTTGCAAATTATTTAAAACGGAAAATAAAATTCTCTCTATAGAGTAGCTATAGGTGAATCCTACTCCAGATGAAAAAGTCCTCCCCATTTTAACAAACACGTAACATTTTCAACTAAGCTCTCTTTTTGAAAAATTCTTTGACAATAAAATTACTAACAACAATATTATATGTGCGACGCATATTGTGCGTCTACTTCATCCATACTCAATCCTACCATCTATATTACACATCCCACTGACTCCTAATTATATTCACTCTCACTTCACTGTATGAAGTAAATGATCTACTCGTGACATATCCATGTACCTCCCCCACTAATCCCCTACCTATCTCGAGATAGGTAAGTTGTAATGATCATTACATCACAAACTGTCACCCTTATTTTCTCCTATTTTTTGTTGGATATTATTACGAATTTACTAAACTCTGGCCTGGTTTCACCCTTCCTCAAGACTGCCATAATCTCTCCTATTCTAAAAAAAAACAAAACCTTGACCAAAACTCCTTAGCAATTATCGCCCGATCTCCCCCTACAAAATTGATCGCCATATAAATAAAAATAATCTTTTCGACCCGTTTCAAAGCTCTTTTCGTAAATGTCATTCGACCTAAACAGCTCTCCTCCATATCACTGACATGATATTGTCTACCTTAAATAGCAACACGTGTTTACAGATAATATTACTTGACTTCTCATCTGCTCACATGATGGGTATATCTGGCTTAGCACTAAAATGGTTTACTTCATATCTAACAAACCGCAATATCTATTAAATATCGTAACTATGTATACAATTGTATACAATTGTATACAAACAAAAGTGTACGTCGTACACGTACAATTGCGTATACATATGGTATCAACACATATACACATATAATCCCTTCTTATATACATACTATATTATAATATATAGACTATAGTCTATAGTCTATATATATACTATATATAGACTCTTGGTTATTTTATAAGTAACATTTTTAAATTGAATACACTATACAATACACGTATTATAATATTCATTACACTATAGTATAATGAATATTTCTTTTTGGTATTTAAAAACTAATTAATAATAACAGCTATAGTTAGATATAACTATAGCGGTAGCGTATCTGTAACCTACAATGTAATACATGAATAGATGATATGACGAATATATTCTACGATCGTAGAATATATTCGTCATATCATCTATTCAAGTATTATACCCTCGAGGGTTCTGTAGAGTGGGAATTGTAGGGGTAAATAGACATAATATATATATATATATCGATTTATAAATTAATATTAACATTTGCAAATATATGCATACATGTATAATATAGTATTTGTTAAAGCCCCAGGGAATTCCCGGGAATCAAGGAATATTATATGGTGTAATGTTTATATGAATGAGTATTAATATTAGAGGACCATAGTATATAATTGAGTGTCTACATGTTTGTGTGGAAGATTAACAACAATTGATTAACAGTAACTAGATAATAGATAATAAACAGATAATATAAATTAAATATGAATTCATCAATAGTATTATTATAAATGTCAATACTGACACGTAATATACATACTTTTGATATTATTGTGGAGCCGAGACGAGAAATTTCTGATTAAACGAACCCAAGCCGAATAGAAATATTACCAGAGCCAAGTAGGGGAAAGATGGGTAATATGGCCAGGAGGGTAATGTGGCTAGCTAGCGTATTTTATAAACTATAAGTCCAATCAAAAAAAAAGGTAGGAAATATAAAATACATGAAATATACGCATTGGTATACCTTATATGCTTATAAGCATTGTTCAAATAAGTAAAAATAATTTGTATATCTATAGATATTAATATAAAGTTCTACTATATCAAAATCTACTATATCCATAGATCTAGAGAGAAAGAGTATATCTATATATATATATATATATATATATATATATATATATAGTTATAGCTCTATGCCTATATCCTAACTATACACATATACTTTCATGAATATCATAATAGTGGTATAAACTTTTACATTTAATCTAATATATATTTAATTATCCCTTAAACACAATTAAAAAGAACAATACATAGGTACCTATATATACATTATTTATTTTAAAAATATATATATATAAATCAGTTAATATACATTAGTTATATTTACTATTACTTTTTTATCTAGTTATTGTATCGCCACATTGTTATTACATACATTCATTTGCGTATGCAAATGATTTTTATATTTTATATATTTCTACATATATAGGTACATATTATTAATTATAGTAATTTATAAAATTAAACTGAAAATTAATATATCACAATTGCGTGTATTATTTAATATTATACTTGATGTGATATCATTGGACTAAACTTTATGTAGATTCTAGTGGAGTAATGCCTGGCAACATCACCCTCAAAAAGTGACCATACTTCGATATAAAAAGGCCACCCCGTTCTTTATATCGATGTGGCACCTTAATAATTTCAATTTGATACGCTAAAATGAAAAAATGAGTCGGCAGTATTCTTTTATATCATAAGATGTATCTATAGATACATCTTATAGATAGATAATATATATATTAACAACATTATATAATTATAACTAATATTTATAAAGTTATACAACAATATCTAAAAGTGGCCACATTACCCGCCTTTCCCTTATATGAGATATCTCATATATATATTAATCATATATACATACGGAATATATAGGGGAAAGATGGGTAATGTGGCCACTTTTAGATAATGTTGTATAACTTTATAAATATTATATCTAATACGATAATTTGTTCAATATAGATACATCTTATGATAAGCAAGAGGACTGCCGAATCAGTTTTTCATTTTAGCATATCTTATTGAAATTATTAAGGTGGCCACATTACCCTCCATGGAGGGTAAGGTTGCCACCTAATGCGGGTAATGTGGCCACCTGAAAATGTGGAATTAATCCACTAGATGGCGATACTTTGTATCAAGTTTAGTCCAATGATATCACATCAAGTAAAATTTACAAAACACACGCAATTGTGATAAATTAATGATTTTTATTTTGACTTTATAAATTACTTTATTCATTAATAGGTTATATCCATCGATATAAAGAAAGTGGATAAGCAATTGACGCACGCAATGCATGTAAAAGATAGACACGTGAATGACACTTTTATCGATAAATTAACAAAATGGTATAAGTAATTTTGATTGGATATTAGTCATATTATATATGTCAAATATTGAAACAGTAGTCTTTTCGTCGAAATAGATTAAAGTGACTTCTATCTATATCAATGGATTTAAATTATAAATATCAATAAAATCAATAAAATAGTATTATAACTTCAATTTAAATACACAAAATTACGAGGAATGTTGATATTATGTATTTTAAATATATAATTTTATTTTTAGTATCGATAGTATATTAAAATTGGTAGTGATTATCAATATATATATGATAAATACATATTATTATAAATAAAAAGTAGTGGGCCAGATAATGGGTTTCGACTGCAGCGCTCGTAGCGGAAAGTGCCATACACTACATTCAATTGCTTATCCACTTTCTTTATATCGATGGTTATATCCTAGAAGTATATCCTATACCGTTAAACTTAATTATTATGTTATTAGTATGGAAAAAGTAATTTCAGCAGTAAATGACTGTATACAGTATATATATATATATATATGTCATAACAATATGGCGATATAATACCTAGATAAAATAGTAATTTAGAAAGATAACTAATTTATATTATCTGATTTCTATATATATATATATATATATAATATATATACCATAATATATAGAACCATTTATATATATTATATATATATATATATATATATATATATATATATATATATATATATATATAATTGTATACATATATTAAATATATAACACCAACATGTTATATTCATACATGTTATATACATCAACATGTTATACCATATGCATATATTAAAATCATATCATATCAATATTAATACAAATTATTTTTATAATTACATAATATGAGGTAAAAAAAGTGAAATGAAATATACAAATAAGCCAATAAATAAGTATAAATGAAATATATAAAGCACAGTTAAATTAAATACATAAAATAAAATTAAGTTTATTAAATTCTTTAAAAATCGATATCGAAAGTAAAATATATTATATAATGTATTAACATGAAATTGATTTATTTATTTTAAAATCTTGTTTAATATATCTCATGATAAATATATTAGTATATAATACATATACAGATATACAAATACAAATAAAACTGTATGTATAAATAAGTTTATACGCATATGTTGTATACATATATATATATATATATATATATATATATATATATATATATATAGGTTTTCATATCATAATTGTTATTCATCATCTATATATTTATATTTAAACATATGTTTGTAGTACGTGTAAAGTATTAAGTATATAGTATAGTATTAAGTATATATAATGTAATACACACACATATATATATATATATATATATATATATATATATATATATATATAGTTATAGTATTGAGTAAAGTAATTGTAATGCGTGTAAAGTATTAAGTATATAGTATAGTATTAATTATATATAATATAATACATATATATATATATATATATATATATATATATATATATATATATATATATATATATATGTGTATATATGTCTTTATAATTATGTTAATAGATGATTAAATATACTAAATTAAATTTAAAAGTTTATACTACGATTATAATATGTATGGAAATATATTTGTATGGTTAGGATATAGTAGATGTTGATTCTATCAACGTTTTCATATAATGACGCACGCAATTTTATAAAAATATAAAAATATTTATTTCTGATCATATGATTGGCTTAAATCATATGGCTGATCATATGATTGGCTTACATCATAGTGAAGTGGCCACATTACCCTCTAAAAGGTGGCCAACTTACCCGCTTCGAGGTATCACGCTATTTACATTATATAATAATGAATATTACTTACTAAAATAAATTGCTTACACACTTTGTTAACATTAAGTAGTTCTTTAACACCCAACAATAAATTTTCAATTTATATTATATATTAGTGATTTAATAAATGTTTTACTAAACTTTTATTTCAATTTTTTAAAAAGTAAATCGATTTTTTTGTATTTTTTACATCATTTTTTTTTATTAATAGATATACAAATTATTTTTACTTATTTGAACAATGCTTACCAATGCGCATATTTCATGTATATATTTTTTTTTGATTGGACTTATAGTTTATGAGATACGCCAAGTGGCCACATTACCCGCATGGCCACATTACCCATCTTTCCCCTATTCCCTAAAAACCTGAGCCTAGTCGATACTCTTATAAGAGTTATATCTATATATAACAAACACAAACACGCAATCGCACACAAACATACACACACACACCTATATATATGATTATAATATTAATGATTATTATGTATAGCTATTGATTTTTCACTTTATATTTTATTTATATTATATTTTATTATTTATTATATAGTTTTTGTTTTATACTATATATTTTGTTATATTGATGTTATTATCATTTTTATTTATGTTATTACCCTTTTAACTTATAATTTAATTTTTATTATTTTATGAAAGATGATTTAGATTATGAGGAATTTTTTACTATTATTATTATTTTATTGTTGTTGTTGTTGTTTTTTTTTATAAATTTGTTTACTTTTAATTATTTAAGATATTCAAATAAAAACAAAATGTATTAATACAATTTAGATTATTTTTGGATGCGTTATATTGAGTGTCATTATTATCGATAGTGGTATGTAGTTGGGAGTAAAGGTGCATTTAATGACGGTAAATGTTGTCAGTTTTCATACTCTTGGAACAAGTATGATCCTTAAGGCATAGGACTTGACGAACCCACACCTTGAAAGTTGAGACGCCATTATCAATATGCGTGTCACCAATATGAATTACATGTCAAATTGATAGCCTACTTAACAAAATATATTTTTTTTAAATTTAAGTTTTGTTTTTATTTAATTGTGTATTAATTGTTTTCATGTAACTATTTATATACTTATTATTTCTAATTTTATCTTATCGCTTTATTTTATATTTATTATAATTATCTATTTTCTCATTATAATCTATTGGGTGAAAGTCTCGACAAGCCATGCTTTTTCTTTCATCCAGCTGGATATATATATTCCCAAGAAACCATGTAGGTATATTAGCAATATCTCCTATAACCTCGTAGGTTATGGGAGGTATTGGTATTAGGTTGCAATGTGTTGTACTGAGTTATAAAAAGGAATATAACATTGAATATTTACAAAATTTATTTTGTATAGTTGTAATACGTTTTTATTAAACCAATACAAAAAACTATGATTTGTAATCCGTTGTAAAAGTGAGTATGACATAGCGTATCTACAACACTCATTTGTTATAGTTATAATACGTTTTTATTAAACCCACAAAAAAACTATTAATTTGAAATCCGTTGTACAAATAGGTGTAAAATAGTTGTAAGAAACGTTAATATAGGAATATCTCACATGGGAGATTAAATTATATTATTAATATATGTGTATATTATTACTAAATTAATAGAATTTATAACCTAATATAATTTATATTTTAGAATAGGTCTTACACAACCTACCCTATCATATATAAAATTATGGATATTTATAAATATGACTATATATAGTTTATAAACTATAGTTTATTTATAGATATTAGTTTTTTTCTTTGGACACGAATATATTATATATTGATTTTAATTCTAAGAAACAATATAAAGTAGATATATTTGTTATGTAAATAGAAAACAATTTAGTTTATATAATAATTTTATTTTTACATTATCTAATTTTATTTATTATTATTTATTTGTTAATCCATTAGGTTGTATTCTGTTCTATTGTAATCTATTGATTGAACAAAATGAATATGAATATGAAAATGAATATGAAAATGGACAACACTACTAAAGATGTTAGTCTATTATACACTTAGGTTACATTACCTATTAGTTTACATTAGTGTTATGTTATAATTAGTAATGTATTATATCTATATATTGTATTCGTTTAAAACTAATAGAAAACTATATTTTTGTTATTATTATTTAATATTATAATACCAAGACGAAGTTATATATATATATTTGATAATATTTTACATATAATTTCACAAATGAATTTTTATATATTGATTATAATATATTTGTTAACTTATAAGTATATACTTGACCTAATTTAAGTAATCTGACTTCTTTTATATGTAATAGGTTAGTATATACAGGAGTATAGTTTTAACCCATATATAGTAGAACCAGGGTATAGGTATTAATATAGTGAATTTATTTATATATCTTAATATCATAAACTCATACGAAAACCTATACGACTTAAAGCAAGATGACCTCCTATAACCCGATGTTATATAACCTATATAGGAGGTAGGTTTGCTTATAAGGACGAATAGAACGATTAATACACGTCGTGTATAAATGTAGGTAGGTATAGTAATATATTAATATATATATATATATAATAATTATTATCCTATATCCTATAGGATAGTAAAAAAAATAGTAACTATAGTTACTATTTTACAGTAGGTACCTACCTACTGTAAAAGTTCTACGTAGAAGTTTAAATTATTAACTTTACTATTATATAATATAACTTAGCTAATAAGTTGGCAACTAGTTGTATAGATGGGAAGTAGGAGTAACTTATACATCCCTTAACACATGTAGTGAAGCCTATAGTGGTGTTAGTAGTTAACTTATACCAGGGAGCTCCCTGATTATACCTATATGTATCATGTGTGGATACAAGAGGATTGCATGTGCTTGTCACTGATCCCACTCTAGATATTCTGTATTTTTGGGGAACCCCCTTTATACATTTTGGGTACGACCAGGGTCAAAAACTTGCCTGTTTTTATTTAAGCCTGCATTTTTCAAAAAACAATGATTTTTATATAAATTCCATATATATTACAATAAGTACAGATTATTGTAAATGATATTATGTTCATTGTATACATTTATAGAATATTATAAAAACCGATCTCAAGCATGGACTCCTTTAGCTCCTTTAGCTAAAGGAGGCCATATCTCAATATATATTCGTTCATATAAAATATATGTGGGTAATATAAAATCTAGGCCCAAGGCGCCACACAAACTAATCAATAATAATAAACCCATGAATAACATCCGGGAAATCGTACTCTGTTTAATCACGTGACTCTGATTCCATATTGGATTTTTTCACATTTCTTCTTTTTATATTTGTATTACTATAATATCACGTCTAATTCACGTATGTTTATTGCATATATGTATATAAATATAAAAAATAATTTATATATTTTTTTTACGATTTGTTATTATTAATTAATTTATATATTTATATTTTTTAAATTACATAATTATTGACATGTCTGTTTGTTTTACTATTATTATTAGTTGCTAGTTTAGTAATATTTAATATAATTGCCTGTCATTATAATTTAGATTTTAGTTAAATACTTGTATTTAAAATACATAGATTATCGTGAATAAAAATGGTAACTCAGCTATCATATAATTCACATTATTTATATATATTAATATATATTAACTAGAAATAAATCATTATTTTATTTAGCCCCTAACCTTATATGTAAACCCAAGTATTAATATTAAAATAAGTTTATAAAAGGTCATGTTATAAGTTGAAAAAATTATATATATAGTTTATATAATTTTATATATATTTATGCATACTATTATATGATATATAGATTATATATAATATGCATTAGTTCGAAACATTATATATAACATATTTTATGAATTAATGTACCATTACCAATAATTTTTATTCTATAAATTATTATAATAATTTAATATTTTTTCAATGTTCATTATCCATATAAAGTCATCTTTGTGTACTAAATTACTAAATTTAATATTGATAAAATCCGATATATATTATATTCAATTTGAATAATGATATACCTATAACCATGCACATATTTAATATCATATTAATTATTAAAAAGTGGCAAATTTAAAAATACAAATATTTTAATAAAATTATTTTCTATAATTATTATAATAATATATAATCTATATTATAGATTATAAAAATATAATAATAAAAATAATATAATTAATAATAATATTTTTATGGTTTATAGTATATATTTTTTATGTGTAGAGATTAATTCTAACTAAAGTTATAATTTCTAACTAAAGGCAAACCTAAGGCATCTTTTATGAGTTATACTTGTTATGTAAACTGATTAATTATACGATTAGCGTACGTCACACACACATGCGGATATTCATAATTAATATTAAACTATTGCCTTCTACAATATATTCCGATATGATTAACGCCCTCTATAATAGAACTATACATAGTATTGTCTAACATTTGTTGCCTTTATTTGACATACATCTGTTTAGATAATATTATGCTAGATCAGATTAAATATTCAAAATAGAAATTAAGCGGCGTTCAAAATTAAAAATAATTCGCGGATATCGCTTAGAAGAATATCGGTGATCTCGCGCGAGGTGATTACAAGTGGAGAGATCTCGTACGCGAAATAATCTATAGTAATATGTAAATAGTATAATTTACACTCATCACTACCAACAAAATCATTAGTCACCTCGTAGAACACCTACCTATATCGTATACAGCCAAATATATACCCATATATATATATATATATATATATATATATATATATATTTATATAGCCACTTATACATATCGCGCAGGTGTTTAACAAAATGTCTGATACAATGAAATTCGGACCTCGGTGGTTACGCGAGTTATCGGACGGCGGTACGAACTGCCCCGGCGGCGGAAGTCCCGGTAGCAGCGGTGGCGCCGCCGGTGGTCAAGGCTGCGAGGCCACTTCGCCGGTCTCCATCAACAACACCAATAACAACACTAACGTCCAGCCCTCGCCCTCTTCGTCTGCTGCTTCTGCTGCTGCGTGCTCGGCTCAAGCAGACGTATCGGCGATGGCCGCCAACTACAAGGAGCCCCAGTACAAGTTAGCCCCCCCAGCACGATTATAAAGATAGTGGATAATTCGGTGTAGTGAGACAGTGGATAAGGGGATGTAGTGATACAGTGGATAAGTGGATGTAGTGGATAAGTTGATGTAGTGAGACAGTGGATAAGTGGATGTAGTGAGACAGTGGATAAGTGGATGTAGTGATACAGTGGATAAGTGGATGTAGTGAGACGGTGGATAAGTGGATGTAGTGAGACAGTGGATAAGTGGATGTAGTGAGACAGTGGATAAGCAATTGAATATAGTGCGTCGATTGCTTATCCACTTTCTTTATATCGATGGTACGCGCATCCATATAGGGTACTAGCGATCTCGTGCGATGCGATTTCGTTGGGAGTGATAATATGTGTATAATTATTCTAAAAGAGTAGAATTTACGCCGCTTGCGAAATTACCAAACCAAGCGAAAGCACTACGAGAAAAATCTACGGTTACCTTTATATGTGATTAAAAATGATCCTTTCGTTATTTTATTATTCGCTAGCGGCTTTATTTTAATCGGTCCCGTGTAAATCGCTTGTTTATTTATTATGATTTTGTATATACTTTTTTTGTTTCACTACAATAAACTTTATATCTATCTATATCGGGGATGGGATCAAATATGTATTTGTATTATTATTTTATTTAAATACACTCATTTGCTGTATTTTTTTGAATAATTATTTGATAATTATATTTGATACACCATCCCAGATATATATATATATTCACACATATTACTATTTCTATAGATTTCTAGAAATATCACTTTATTTTCTTTGTCACTACATACATAGGAAATCGCAATAATCTCATTTCAATATTTATATGTACACATGTATATATACAAGTAATACATGTCATGTATACATACATATGAATCATTGCGGCTAATCATGCCTAACCCATCGTAACGTCTAAGCTAAGTAACCTTAACCTTATCATCGTTACCCGTTGATGATATCTAAGCTAGAGTATAGACCTGTGTTGTTGTTAATTTGACAGTTTCATTTCAGCCAATTCTTTCATTCCGTGTAATAATGCAATGTCATACTAAATATAGAAATAAATATTCACGTCGTACTATATTTAGAACTAAATATTCATGTCGTAATTGAATTATTTATAAATTGTATATATAGATATATAGAATTGTATATATAGAAATATATTTCTTTAAATGTAGACCTATAAAACATAATTTACAATATAATATATATATATATTTATGTTAGTGTTAATGATAAATACAACTTTGAATAATGTATAATTAAATTTATATTTAAATTGTTATAAGATTTATTCTAATTTCTATTTGAATTCAATTAGATCGGTATACATGATAAGCGAGTATTATTTTATAGTCTTTGAATAAGTCTCAATAGATAATGTTTTTACATATATTAAATACCTATTAAATATACGTTCACATTTTACTATCTTGTAATTACTATAAAATATTAACAAAATGTAAATTCATTAATAGTATCATTTAAGTGCGCAATGTTTCCGACGTCTAATTCCAGGCATCGGAGTTCCACAAATTTAGAATCTAAAATATATATACATATTTCTAATCGTAGATATATTACGCAACACTTTCAACGCTATACACACGCACTAGCGTGCTGTAGTTTGTGAGTGAATCCGCGCTATAAGTTATAGCCTATAACACTTCTCTATCGCGTTGCGTACACACACGCGCGCATGCTTTCCTAGTGAAAGGAGGTGAGCCACGAGTGAAGGTAGTCTTCGATCATTAATATAGACTCTCTCACTATTAGAGAGGTAATGAACCATTGTAGCGAAGGCTTACTAACTAGGCCGCGGAGTGACCCGATTAACCTCGCCTGTTATGTAATCACTATATTGAAATCTACGCAATCATTTAACTGCGCCTGTATCGAGTAGTACATTATTAATAACGATATGATAACTAATTCGTTAAGAAATATATTAAATTTCAGATATATGCGTATAATATTTATTAAATATATATATATATATGCATATAATTATATTTTTAATCAATGTCGAGTGGCCCGGTAAGGTAAGGTAATCATTATATTAGTAATAGAATAATTGACTCGATTTAACTGAATTCACAATAATTTAATCCTGAATTCTTAAATCATTAAAGTAGTCAACATAAATTAACCCTGCCCCCGCAATCCAAATATTAATTATGCAATAACCCTCAATCTCTACACGCCCCCTAGGGTAATTACTACTACCCTCCTTCTCTCGTTGTACAGGTATTGTAGAGCGGATATATTATCATTGTTCCCCGCTAACTGTGCGATGCCAACAGATATCGATAACGATCTTAACTATATCTGTGTACAGAAGACACAATATCCCGTCTCTTTTAGTCCCGTCACCGAGGATGAAGTGGTTAGTCATCAATGATGATTCATCATCATCATCATCATCATCATCATCATCACCATCGTCATCATCATCATCACCATCATCATCATCATCATCATCATCATCATCATCAGCATCATCAGCATCAGCATCATCATCATCAGCATCAGCATCATCATCATCATTAGCGTTATCATCAACATCATCATCACCACCACCATCATCATCTGCTTTATCATCAATATCATCATCATCAGCATCATCATCATTATCATCAGCATTATCAGCATTATTATCTTCAGAATCATACACATTATCATGTAGTGATATGTATACGTACATTGTCATATCTATAATAATAATATACCAGTAATCGTATGCAATAAATTAATGTATATATAATATATATATTATATATATATTATATATAATATATATATAATATAAATATAATATATATATATAAATATAATGATAAATAATAACATTTCTAGAAATTCATGAATCAGCCAGCAAACAGTAATGCCATACTACGAAAACACACTCCCAACATGCCGATGCTGAGATCTCCGTCGGAAAGGGGCGTCGGCAGGGGTAAGTAACCACGCCCCCCACCTAACCACCCCCACCTATTCCTCCCCCCTCACACCCACCCCCCGTGCTATGCAGGTAGAGGACGAGGAGACGGGGGTTTCTATCTAAGAGAAGAGGAGCCCTTCTCACGGAACCGATACCATCAACAACGTGACTGGAACGATGACAGGTTTGTAGTGAAGAGAGGGTAGTGAAGAGAGAGGGTAGTGAGATGAGAGGGTAGTGAGATGAGAGGGTAGTTAAGAGAGGGTTGTGAAGAGGGAGTAATTAAGAGACGTTGTACCTATGTAATGATGTTTATTCATAAAGTTTACGTTTATTATATTCCATTATATTTTTCCTATTAATAACTATATTATATTTGTCTCTACTCAATTAACTATTTTCAATATATATATATATATATATTACATAGAATAAACTAATTGTCTTAAGAACTATTTCATAAAGACAATTAGAGACTATATTATATCCCTATGGGGTCTAGATACCTCACTTGTGCACCCCACTATACACCTCGTTATGGAATCAGTACATCATTAGTAGAATTTATATCATATTACAATTCATCAAGCTATTAATGCATGCACTATTCCATGTTACTTGATACCTCATCCTCAATGTATAACATTAATTAATCCATTATAACATGTACTAATATTGTCTTTCTCTGCTATACCCATTATGAATAATCATGTTCACTTGCGATATTATTCATTGTTGTGCTATACTCAATAACATTACCGATTTAAAATATTAGATATGATTACATTTACATCTAATTATTCATAGTTATTTATCTATATTATTGTTTTTATCAAAATAAATAGAGTATATATCTAATATATATATATATATATAATATTATAATACAAATAATATTATTATATATAATATATATTACTTTTTGTTAATATTATAATTTAAAGTATAATATTTATAAAAGATATAAATTTCAATTAAAAATAATGGAAACCATAATCCATACTTTTATTTTATTGGTAAAATAAAAGATAAAAAGAGAATATATTATGGAAAAAATTATTTATTATAAAAAATAATTCCTATAATTAGGAAATAATTAATATATTGAATATAAAATTATATATTAATTAATTAGTTGAAAATTGAAATTATATATTACATAATGTAATATATAATTAACAAATAATTATATACAAAGTAATAATTCAAATATAAGTACAAAATTGTAATGTACATAATTATATTTAGAACTCAATATGACCTCATGTTAATATATTATATAATAAATAAATATTAAATTAATGTTATTAATCCTATTTACGTTATGATTACTTCTAATATTATAGTTAGTGATTAATGTTTGTAACAAACTGTAACTTGATATTGTATATGTATAGATTATATATTATATTCGAATATGTTATTATACAAATATATACTTTCAATTTACTTTAATAAGTTCTATTTGAGAAATTGGTTGACATTTACCACCCTATATTGTAATCACAACATATACTAATAACTACTACTTAGCTGTATATATATAAGTGTAGCATTCTTATATAATATATATATATATATAATATAAATACATCCTTATCGGAAATATATATATAAAATAAATCATTTAATAGTTTTTAATATTATTAATAGTTTTCTCCTTTTCACATATAATCCTAAAAATTAAAATTAAATATAAATATATGATTTGATTATTAAATATTAGTTAAGTCATAGTTTTTTTATTTCCAACCTTATTTTACGATAATCTAGCATTATTATCATAGGTCCTACTATCCACCAGTCGTTACTCATCTCTAGTCACTTCAACAATCTCCACCTGTGACTATATCTCTACCCCATTCCACCATTACAAACCCATGTATTAATTACCCCCACCCCACATCACTACATCTTTACACCAATCACACCCCCCCATCACTACAACCCATGTATAACCCCCCCATCACTACAACCCATGTATAACACCCCCCCCCCCATCACTACAGCCGAGGCTATAACGGTCGCACCTACAACCCCAGACAATACGACAATCACGAAGGTGAACCCGCAAGGTCACCCTACGGTACCAGACAATACGACAGCTATGATGGAGGGGAACAGTCTGGTTTGTACACCAACTCTATTACAGTGTTTACCTAGTCTCTTAAAGTGATTACCTCATCTATTATAGTGTTTACCTCGTCTCTTACAGTGATTACCTCATCTATTATAGTGTTTACCCTCTCTATTACATGGTTTTCCCGTCTCTTTACATAAAATAGTAATTATTACTATTATTTATTAGAAGATATTTTAGTTTTCTCTTTTCTGTTATTATTTATATTATATTTCAATATTGTTCAAGGGTTAAGGGTGAAGTTATTAATTAAAATATGATTAATATTTTATTTTAACAAAAAAAATGTATAACATATTTTCCATGTTTAAAATCTTTTTTATAAATTTGTCATATTATTTGTGTTTATTAATATCAATATAAAGTGTTTTATGAATGTAATCAATATAATAATTATTTGAAATTGATAGGAAATTATATGTATTATATTTAATTAAATTTTATATATTAAATTTTGAATGTCATTTTCTCAATTTTTTACTTTTTCACTTAGTAACCACATGTAAATCCATACTACTTTTTTGATTTTTATTATTTTTATTTGAAATTGTTACTGTAAATATATAAAATATACATTTATATGAATCACGTTGAATTTATTATTATATTTTATATTAATTAAATAATCAATAAATTATGTTAAACTTGCATTTTAATGAACAAAGTAAAAAGTAAATATTTAACTAATTGAGACTATTTTGTACACCTTTTAAATTTACTACATTTAAATAAAGAAAGATCCTATATGATGGAGGAAAGTGTCTGTTAAATAAAAAAAAATAAGTAATTAACTCCATTATTTATTTATCCTTAGCGTTTTTAGATAGAGCTAAAATAGCATTGTTTAGATGAACGCCACAAAGACTTCAAAATAATATTGAATATTACCTATAGCTGTCGGTAATTATATACATATATGTGTAATGAAGATGTCTATTGCATGTAATGTTTATTACATAATTGCCACTAGCGATTCAGATTTATCTACCTTCGATGCGGTGTTGACCAATGAAATTCATGCATTTCACAGGATAAATCTCCACACGTAATTATATATAAACTATCAGGATTCTACTAAGCACAGCCTTAAGATGGGTATGCGATGCTATTTACATGTAACAGCCCTCATTACTATAGCTAGATATGGGGTAGTGCTGAGAAACTTTATTGTCCTAGCATTATCGTAAGACAATCCTTAAATATCTACGTAATATTACAATTTAAAATAATGTTCACCCCCTCTCTTCACACTACCCTTACCCCCCCTCTCTTCACACAGGTAATCAGCAACCCTACCCTTACCCCCTCTCTTCACACAGGTAATCAGCAACACTACCCCTTCCAACGTTCCACATCATCCACTGATAACTGGAGGAGTCATGCAGATGATGAAGATGAGGGCTGGCGTAAGATGAACTCCAAACAGGAGAGATGGAGAGGTTATTGTGTGTGTGTGTGTGTGTGTGTGTGTGTGTGTGTGTGTGAGGGTGGTACAACCCATGTTATAGTCGTTCATATTGAAATAATTCATTGGCGATATATCACAATATTGATCTATCTATACGTATTCTATTTATACATCATTTATAGTTAGTTTATCCATGAAATTAGTTATATTTTACGAAAAAGTAAACAATTATTATTAAATTTGTAAAATTTGGAATTATAGATATACATTATAATAGATTAAGGGCATACTGCCACAAGCATGCCACAATGTATTAAGATAGCAAATAATGGGTCTATACAAAGTTAGGCACAGTGCATTCAATTCAATGAATTGAGCTAGTTTTTTTTCCATTATATTAAATACATTCACATGCACAATCCTATAGAATAAACTTTTTCATAGTGTGTATTATTCATATATAAATATATACATAAAAAACTTTATATTTTTTAATATGTAAATTCTATAGAAATTTATATTTTTTCAATTATATATATAACAATATTGAATTATTTGTTCAATAGGATTGTGTATATATTTGTTTTTTATATAATGCTACAAAAATTAGTATGATACATATAATAGTTTTTGAGTTCTCTACATTTATACACACATACCTAGCAATTAATTTATTCTGAGTAAATTCCCTTTGAAGTTATACAGCATAAAAAGCAATTGATTTTATTTTAAAAATATATAAATGTAATTGAAAACAACTATAAAATAAGAATAACTAATTGAATAATAATAATTTATATTATGAATAATATATATATATAATATATAGTATAAATGATATAAAAGTATAAATATTAATGTAAACAAAATAAAATAAATATAAAACTAAAATATATATAACTAAAATGAATAATATGAATACAAATAAATAATATGAATACAAATTACTAATAATAAAATATAATGTATATGTGTGTGAATACAATATATATAATATTCAAATAAAGTAAGTAATATAGTAAAAGTAATAATGAAATAAAAATCATAAACCGTAATGAAAATATAGCAAAATGCAAATAACAGAGTTTTCAATGTAAACAAATATAGCATCACCTGTCTACTCTCTAATTGGCCAGTATGGTCACATGATATAGCATTTATGTGTGCAATGATATAGAATAATTAAATGTAAAAAATCTCGTTTTTATTTCATATAAATCGGTAATATATAAGTTATAAAACATTATAAACTAAAATAAATTAGTCAGGAACACTAAATAAATAATAAATAAAATATTAGTACTTTTATTTTTGAATAGTATGGTCAAAAAAATACTTTTTATGCTATTTCTAGATTGAATTCATGGCTAAAATGTTTACACATATTAAAAAAAACTATCATTATTAATATTATGGAACAAAAATAAATAAAATTTTTAAAAATATTTGTGAATTCAGCACATTGCGTGCGTGCGTGGCGGTATGCCCTTAAATACGAATACAAAACATGAAATTTAAATACAATTATAGTAAAAAAAAGTTAAATGTGATCCAAATTATTATTATAACTTATAAGTGTTATAACCTAATAATATAATAATAATAATAATATTTATTAAAAGAATTTTTCTTCAAAATACTTCAAAATAATATAAATATTTTCTGTTGTTGTTGCCCATATATGTTAGTTTAGTTCTTAATTTAATATTGAAATGTCTTCATTTAGTTAACGTCATTAATTACACACCTACACCTACCTAATACTAATAATTACACTATTCGAACAGGCAATTCATCCCAAATGCAATCAAATTCAAGCTGGCGCAATAACGACAGTTACCGGAACTCCTATCACGAAGACAGATATGCAACGAACTTCACTAACTACCCTAGAAAAGGTAACACCCCTCACACCCTCACACCCCAGTTGTATCTGTATTAGGCACTGCGTAGTCTTAATAAGTATTCCTTGGATGTAATCACTGGCAACCCATTAAAATTACGTGAATCCTTGAATTGAATGAGTGATCCAGTGGGCTAAGACACTCAGGCAGTAGGACAGGTGTTCAAACATTAAATGTACTGTACTTACCCATAAAATAGATATTAAAATAGTCTTTATAAGTATAATTTGTTAATAATATAATGTACAAAAAGATTGGCTCTCGTTAATCTTGAATTCCTAAGTTTAATGCCAATTCGAAGCCACATTAAAACTTCACCTAAGTTCTCGGATGGAACTCCACTAACTATAGCAATACACACATTAACAACATCAACGTATGATCCTATACCCTAGCACTCACTAACTGGTGGCTCCCCCTACTGCTCACTAACTGGTGGCTCCCCCTACAACAGGCGAGAATGGCAACATCCCCGAATGGATCACAGAAGACAACACAACAGAGATAGCTACGGGTACCTTCGATGCGAGTGGAGCGTTCGTACGAAGGAAGGACAACATGGCGGTGAAGAAGGCCAGTAGGAAACTGTCACTGAAGCTCGTCACAGGGGCTGAGGGCCAGCACATCGTTAGTACCAGCGCTGTTACATCTAGTTATGTTGTGTAGGCTTTATGTAACACATAAGTTAACATCTGTTTTATATCTACATTATACGTTATATTTATAATCTCATATTTTCTGTAACATCTGATAACATTATATATATATGTATATATGGTACGTTATGAGACGTTATGCCTGCTGTAGTATCTACTTATATCGTATACATGGTAAGTTAACTATACGCCCTCTGTACGCCCTCGCAGATCTCAGACATCACCGACTCTGTGGATAACGAAGACCTACCCGAAGTCGACAACATTGACCTGAATAAAGACGCCAAAGACACTAAGAATCACCCAAAAAAGAACGACACGCTAGGAAAATTATCGACCGAGCCCGACCGCAAGAACAATATATCACCGTCGAGAGGGGGTGGTGGCGGTACCCCTAAAGATAAGACCCCCAAGGACTTTGCCGAGTACTCGGTTACCCCGGACAACTACACTATGGTGCCCCCTCAACATATGCAACCTAAAACAACAAAGGCTAAACCCCATGAATCTACACAACTTACTAGTCAAGACATAGAGAAAAATAAGGTAACGCAGTTTTATTAACTAATTATTTATGTGAATTATTAATCGCGAATTATTACACTGTTAACTTATCAGCAGAAGGAAATGAGTTTAAACGAAAAAGCTTTACTGAATCTTGAGAATACCAATAAGAACATAATGGATTGGTTCGACAAGGTTACCTCTATTGTGACTTAGTAATATTGCATAACTTTTTACTCTTAATCCCGTCGCTTTAGCCTTCCTTTACTTCTGAATCGGCCCTAGAAAGTCCCAGGAGTATGAAATTGAATCACGAATCACGAGGTAAACAATCAACATCATCAAGTTGTCATCATCATCTTATTATCATTGTGTTATTATTTCTAGAAAACATTGATCTCTCTCAAAAAGGTGACGATGAACTAAAAGATCTCTGGTTATACATTGATCCTAAAGATAAAGTACAAGGTTATTTACTTGATACTCTCTATATCTCTCTCTCTTTCTCACTATCTCTCTCACTCCCTCTCTATCTCTCCCTCCCCTTTCACTCCCTCTATCTCTCCCTCCCCTCCCCTATCCCTCCCTCTCTATCTCTCCCTCACACACTAACCTAAACATCAACCTACTTGTCTCAGGTCCCTTCAACAAGCAGGAGATGGAGGATTGGTTTAATGCCGGGTATTTCACTCACGATCTCAGGGTTAAGCGTACTATCGATCCGTCATTTGTACCTTTAGGTTAGCCTCTGCTTAGTACTAACCCTAACCCCGTAGTTATCCCCTTAAACCCCATCCTATTTAGTTATCCCCCTAACATGCCACCCCACCCCCCTTTATCAGGTTACCTAATAAGGAAGCTCGGAGCTTTACCGTTCAGATCCGAAGAACAATTCACCGGAGCAACGCAACCACCTCCTCCATCTCAACAGACAACCTTTGACCCCACGAAAGTATCTTACGCATCCATGTTTAACGATCAGGTGAACTTCTAACTCATTATCAACATCGCAAACACCCACACTTATATCTCTATAGCCTTAATTCCTCGAGGTGAAGCTAGCCACACTTGAATCGCGCGAATATTCCCCAATAAAGCCTTTTTTATAGATCGAACATATTCGATATTTTGAATATACGCAAGTGTGGCGGCCGTTATTTCCAGCTAATATTTATTAATCCCTCACCGCCATCATTGTTTTTATATAGAAAATATTAAAATAATATATTAACTTTGTAGTGTATGTGTGACATTATCACGATACTCTGCTGTTGCCATCTGGTGGTGTAGATAGCGTTAATACTTGGTGCCGTTCACAGATAAACTCTGATGCTGATGCTCTACTTCGTAACCTGAACGAGGCGGTGACATCTAGTGGAGAGATACTACCCGACATTCCTATCTCTTCATCGGCCATGTCCGTGTCTGACCTCGAAGCCAGTCAGCATCACGACACCCAACATCACCTCCAGCAGCAGCAGCATCCAATGATGCAGGCATCTCCCGCCAAGTCTACGGGTAACAACGGACCAGCGCCTCATAAACAGATCTGGAACAATGCTCCCGCTGAAGTACCTGTTGCTCACACACCCGTTAAGAATTGTTAGTAGTACCACCAGTACTACATCTCTCTTCACCTCTCTCTTTCTCTCTTTACCTCTCTCTCTCTTTCTCTCTCTCTTCACCTCTCTCTATCACTCTCTATATCTCTCACTCTTTACCATTCTCTATCTCTCCCTCTCTCTCTCTCTTTTCATCTCTTTTACCCTCTCTCCCTCTCTCTATTCATTTCTCTCACCCTAAGCATGATGTAATGTACCGATGATTTTAGATTGGCCATCACCCCCTACCAGTAATTTGCCCCCGCAGATGTCCGCTCAGGTTGATTTTAAGGTAATTATTGTATTTATTCTAATATTAATGATTCAGATTCTGAATTCACTATTTATAGTATTAACATTTACTTTTTTTTAAATAATTAAGCGAGTGAAATTAAATACCATTAATGAAGTTTCATAAATATATTTTATTTTATATAATATATTTTATTTTTATATGTTTAATTATATATATATATATATATATATATATATATATATACTATTTCAAATTCTTATAATGACAAAATGTACTATTAACTATATTTCTAAAAAGAATGAAAAAGAATTATTACAAGAACAAGATGACTATGAAATGGAACAACAGAGGAATAGGATAATGCAAGAGAATATGGAGGCTGAAATAATCGAAGCCGAAAAAATGAAACTCGAAATGGAAAAGGAAGATGAAAGAATGGCGAAAGAAAACGAAAGAATTGCTATAGCTAGATTGGCGAAACAACAGGAAAAGGATCGCAAGGAAAAGGTTATTATAAACGATATAAAGCTACGAGTTTAATGATATTAATTAATGCTATTTGTAATATAGGAACGTTTGAGATTATTGGAAGAGGCGAAAATTCAGGAAGAATTAAAAAAAGAACGAACTAAACTCAGGGTTTGTCTATTGAAACAGCCGTGTTTTATACGTACTGCATTACTATTGTTATCGCCGTACGTAGAAAAAGGCGGAGGAAGAGAAGCGTAAGAAGGTAGACAGGCAACTGGAACGAGCGAGAGCCGAGGAAATCGCCAGGGAACAGAAAGAACAGGAACTCCTAAAACTCGAAGCGGATAAGGAAGCCGAAAGAAGAAAGCAGGAATCTATTAAGAAACAGCAGAAACTTGACGATCTCAAGGTATTATTTTCCCGAATATTTTATATAATATACGGAAGGATATTCAAAAATTAAAAGTAGTTTATATTAAGAATATCCTTATTATTAAAATATCATATATTGATAATAATACTAATAATACTAATAAAATATAATAATAATAAGGATGTATGATAAACAATAGAAGTACGTTAACCCTGATACTGATCATATAAACGTGTTACATAGTTACCTGTATCTGCCGGATGGGCAACGAAACCTGCTGCTAAAGTTGTCGGAGAATCCTTATCCAACATTCAACGCAATCAAATCGATAAACAAGCTAAAAAGGAGGTACGTGAGAATATCGATGTCATGCTAAACCATCATTAATCATTGAGTATGTATTAATATACATTTAATAATACAGAAAGCTGAATTTGAAACCCAAAAGAGATCTAAAGCGGCACAAGTGGTAGATCAACAAGCACAATCCGCTAAATCTTGGTCTCTTAGGTTTTTACTTCATACATACTTTATATATACATATATGTAGTAATATATTAGTAATAATAAATAATCCGTGCAAACAATATAGAAATAATCTAATAAAAGTGGTTTTTGAGCGAGTTATAATACATTTCTATTTAAAAGTAAAACCTCAAACTCTATTTAATAATTGTGCATAAACTGCATGTATATCATGATGATCAGGAATAAACTATTATATTTATAAAACTCTATTATTGTTGATTGATATATATAAAAACATATACCCATATGATATAGATAATAAAATGACATATTTTCATAAATATATTTATAAACTAGTGTAAATATATATTCTATAGAAATATCATAATACAATAATCTTCATTGTTCACCATTGAATGTCTTTATATAAATACATTATAAATATAATAAAAAAAAGTGTCCAATTTGATGAATAGATTTCACTGCACATTACTTTGAATAGACACACATGCATTGTGAATGTGTCAAATGGCCTGCATGTATATGATACATCTAGTCTATATTTATGTATTTAATATTTTATATTTTCAAAAATCTATTAAAATATATACACATTTTCTTAATTAATATTTAAGCAATGATATTACTGCCACACATATATACTGTTTCCTCTACATACGCATGTAATGTATGGCCTTCACACATAAACACACACACACACCACACACACACACACACCACACACACACACACACCTACACACACACATCCACACACATCCATACACACACACACACCTACACACACACCACATCCACACACACACACACACAGGGTGAGCGCCAAGTCCAAATCGCCCGCGGGTAGGTCATCTCTGTTGGACATACAGAACGAACAGGTGAAGCTAGAAGAGAACACCATTGCTCCATCTGCTACTCCTCCTCCTCCAGCTAAGAAGGTACCCTCAGCCTCCTCCACCCTTAGCATCTCCCTTCATGTACATCTCCACCCTTAGCATCTCCCTTCATGTACATCTCCACCCTTAGCATCTCCCTTCATGTACATCTCCACCCTTAGCATCTCCCTTCATGTACATCTCCACCCTTAGCATCTCCCTTCACGTACATCTCCACCCTTAGCATCTCCCTTCATGTACATCTCCACCCTTATCATCTCCACCCTTAGCATCTCCCTTCACGTACATCTCCACCCTTAGCATCTCCCTTCATGTACATCTCCACCCTTAGCATCTCCCTTCATGTACATCTCCACCCTTAGCATCTCCCTTCATGTACATCTCCACCCTTAGCATCTCCCTTCATGTACATCTCCACCCTTAGCATCTCCCTTCATGTACATCTCCACCCTTAGCATCTCCCTTCATGTACATCTCCACCCTTAGCATCTCCCTTCATGTACATCTCCACCCTTAGCATCTCCCTTCATGTACATCTCCACCCTTAGCATCTCCCTTCATGTACATCTCCACCCTTAGCATCTCCCTTCATGTACATCTCCACTCTTAGCATCTCCCTTCATGTACATCTCCACCCTTAGCATCTCCCTTCATGTACATCTCCACCCTTAGCATCTCCCTTCATGTACATCTCCACCCTTAGCATCTCCCTTCATGTACATCTCCACCCTTAGCATCTCCCTTCATGTACATCTCCACCCTTAGCATCTCCCTTCATGTACATCTCCACCCTTAGCATCTCCCTTCATGTACATCTTCACCCTTAGCATCTCCCTTCATGTACATCTCCACCCTTAGCATCTCCCTTCATGTACATCTCCACCCTTAGCATCTCCCTTCATGTACATCTCCACCCTTAGCATCTCCCTTCATGTACATCTCCACCCTTAGCATCTCCCTTCATGTACATCTCCACCCTTAGCATCTCCCTTCATGTACATCTCCACCCTGAGCATCTCCCTTCATGTACATCAATACACTTAATAGTCTCATGTATTATCCATTATTCAACTTTTCTTAGCAATTAAATTAAATTAATGTGACATTATTTTAAATATTACAATATATATTCATATAAATATAATTCACATCAGAATGTCAGCCCGCATATGTATATAGTAATGCCTAATCTCTATCTTGTAACTAGAATATAACGGCGTCTACACAAAGTATTAAGACTTGGAATAGTTCACCGGCACAGAACGAATCTCAAACCAACAAAACTAAAATCAAACCACTAATGGGTAAGTGACTAATAGAGTGACTAATAGAGTGACTAATAGAGTGACTAATAGAGTGACTAATAGAGTGTTTCGAGGCGATCCTATGTTTTACCTCCTATTCAAACTTTATAATGTATAGGCGATGCTCATACTTGAAAATGAATAGAAACCATCCTAATATATATATATTATGTGTATTTACTACTAGTATGTATGTTGAGTGTGTGTTAATTATGTGTAGTGAATATTTCTTGTCATTAAACTCACTCATCTCTATCACAGATTCTTTATGGGACGATATCCCAGTAAAGAAGGAACAACCATTCATTGTGCAGAAGTCTAAGCGATCTAGGTCAGTAAACACACCCACACACTTCTAATGCACTCCGCAACCTCTCCTCCTCCTCCTCCCATACAGCAAGCAACAATCCACCGCTGCTGCTACCGTTGCTGCACCCGCCAAGCCTAAAGAGGTGAAGATGAAGAAGGAACAGCTACCGGTGAGGAGTTGTAATAATAATAAAGTAACATTGTGGTCACAACTCTGTAAAACCACCAAACAGGACGTCAAGGTTAAATCTCTATTCGAGGTCAATAAAGACGTCAACGAATTCACCGTGTGGTGCGAGAAAGCTCTGAAGGGAATCTCTGGCAACGTGGACAGTTAGTAGTTGTACCCACCCCACCCCCGCCACCCCGTAACTGTACACCCTAAACCCTAATTCCACACCCCGCAGTACCCACGTTTGCTAGTTTCCTTAACGATATCGAATCACCGTACGAGGTCTGTATTATAACGCATCCATACTAATACAATCATATATATTCCGACATTTATAATATAATATAGTGTGTTTAATTAATATTATAATTATTTTATTTTATTGATATTGCAATTTTAATAATTATAAAGGAAATATTGATTATATTTAAATTGATATTTATAATTACAAACTAACTTCTCTTATTATAATATTCTGTATTCATATATGTGAATTCATATTTTGGTTATTTATTACATTGTATAAGTTCATCAATTTTTTCTATATTTAGTACAAGTTAATAACATAATTTTATGATTCAACATTATTAAATCTATCACTATTTATAACAATCTTAAAATGTAATCTAATATATTCTAAAGTATTCTTAAAATTAAATAGTAATTACTCCATCTCTACAAGTAATATTATACTACATATAACCCTTAGTTACTATGGTTACAGGTTAGAGACTACGTCAAGGGGTACATTGGGGACAATCCTACCGCCGCCAAGTTTGCCGAAGACTTTATTCTCGCACGCGCTGCCTACAAGAATAAGAACAGTTTGTATTCACCACCACGCACGAGCATATCACCCGAGTACTTATCATTCTTTATTTGTAGGCAATTCAGCCAGCAAAGTTTCATCCAAAGTACCCGTACTTACTAATAATGAAAGAGTTGATGATCAAAACGATTTTGGTAACTAATTTAATAATACAGCTACACATTAATTAATTTAAATTATCAATAATACATTTCATAGATTTAATGAAATATAACACTCATCGCACAACACACATTTGTAGTCTACGTTTCCGGAAAAGGAAACAAGAAGAACAAAAAGAAGATGCAGAAGCTGGACAGCTCTATCCTCGGGTTCACAGTGCACGCTGCGCCGGACAGAATCAACGCCGGTGAAATTGACTACACTTAAGTATTACAGTTTCGAGTACTCTAACCAATCAAATATCTCTCATCAAATCTAACGAATTCATTATTTTAATTTGCAATTATTTTTTGTTAATTATACTCGTGTATTCTTATAGAAATAAAAAACATGAAAATATACGATTTATTTGAGTTTTATTGAACGCGCGTATTTAAGATTCTACTTCGCAGTTTCCATTAGGTACGAGATTTGTTGTAGAAAATGAAACTCTTCATCATATCTTTGTAGGAGTACATTTCCTCCTGTTCCTCCTCCTCCATCTCCAGTAGCCGTAGCATATTATCGTCGGCTTGCTTCTTCTCCGCTGCCTCTGCGATCTTATCTTTACCGACGTGCTTCTGAGAACTATTCGCCATCTTGGCTACCACCTTCTTGTTGGTCTTCTGTTCCAAGGCTTTAGCGTAGGGAGGGTCAATGGGGCTTTGTACCGGGCAGTGGTAGTTGTACGTGTAGTCCATCGATAACTGTTTAATGGCGACAAATATACTGTGCGTATTCACGCTATAAAGCTCTTACTATAAATATGAAATTATAATATTATATACATAGTTTTATTGATGGTTAAAATTTGAGAGAACCACTGAACATAATCTGTAGGTAATTGAGATGTCTAGTATACACGTGGCTGCTAACCTAAACCTTTGCTAACCTTAAGGGGGTAAGATTTATCTGAATCATAGCCACAGAGATCTCCACACGCTAGGAACGGAACCACTATCTTATTAATGCCGAGCATCTCGTTCTCTCTGCCTGTACGGTGGTTAAGAAGCGGGGGGGGGGGGGGGGTTATCTATGTCTTGTAGCAGATGTTATAGCATGCATACGATAATAGCTGACATAGCACATTGAGACGGGCACTTGTACTATATGACCAAAGCCCAAGATACACGGTCGCCTATTAAGCCTATGTAAATTGTAATATGTCACTTCTCCCAACCAGTAGGAAATATAGGTATTTAATTATATAGGATATAATAGTATATTAATGTTTGGTAAATAGAAACCAAATATAATTTAAAATCATACTATTATTTATTACAATTGAAATATCAAATATATGCATATATGTATTAATAATATTAATATTATTTAGAAATAGGTGTATTATTAATTTAGTAATCATTTAATAGGCATATTTCTTGTTATAATAAATTCTATTTTTCATAATAATTATAATTTATAACAAAATAAATTTAATCAATTAAATTGTTACCACATTTTTGATCATAACATTTATTTTAATAAGCTTTCCAATGTTACTAATGTTATTACAATAGCATCAATATACAAAATCTCATTCTCATATCTATTAGTTGATCATAATGACAAATTTCACGATCTAATATTTTTCAAATTACTTATGCACATAATTATATATATATTTATACAAATATACATAAAATGTAAATAAATTGTGTTGTATTCGAATGTTTAATTTGAAATTAATTTAATATTTTTAATATAATACATTATTTTTAGTATTTAAGATTATACGAAACTAAAAATAATTATTTTATCTAATATCGATTATAAATATTAAATTAGTCTAGATCAAGTAATTATATATGAAATTGTATATTATACGACGAATTTAAATAAATTCAATGTAAATAACAAAGAAATATATAACTGACCAATTCGAGATGGGTGTGTCTTAATAAATCATGCGTGACCAATGAATACAATGTTTGTATCACGTGACTATGCCGTAACCATGACTACTAACGATAACGGTAGTCCATGAGGGGTTCCTCCATGATGGGGTAGTAGCCTAGCGGGGGGCTGAACTCCTGACAGACGATGAAAGACTCTGGGGGGGGAGAATAGTATGCGTTACGTCGTAGTAGTGGTAATATTTTACTGTTGTAATAATCGAAACGAACCGAAATAATGAAATAAAGACCGGGGAAAACGATACATATATAATAATAATTGAATGTTACGCATATCGAAGAAGTTCACAAAAGAATAAATAGTATATAATAATAATAGTATGATTAATATTAATCCGATCCTGCATTTAATCTATATAGACATCGATGAATTAATGTTAACTCTACCTAGATATGTATTGGTTTTGAGAGTATACTTGGTTCAGGCTTCTAATTCAACAATCTAAGATTTATAACTATAGGTTAGTTAATGTAAACAAATAGAGTAATGAATGAAATTCACCTATTTAAATACTGATAGCGCTTGATACATACATCTAAACATGTTAATATCTGTTGTTAACAGTAACAAATGTGTACTATGTGAAACGGAGGGTAACAGTTTGAAACACGTGTAGTAAGACTTATACATGCTTATTACTATTGTACTATAGCACGCATACACACCATCGATAGGTGAACAAAGTGCATACAGAATTGATGCATGAAATCAACGTGAAATATAGATAGACGAGAATGGATGCAGTTTTCTCAATAAATTAATAAAATATCATCATCGATTTTGATTGGATATTAGTAGTATTACATAGATCAAATATTAAAAATTAAGATTTTCTTCGATATAAGTGACTTCTACATATATAACTAGGGAGTTAGATTATATATGTCTATAAAATAATATTACAACTTCAATTTAAATACCACACACCAAAATTATGAGGAATGTTGTATTTTATACATATACGAATATAACTATTACAGATAGTACAGATTAAACTTGAACATATCAATAATAATAATGTGAAGTTAGGTTTTGTCTGTGACCTTTTTTTTATCATACACTACGTTCGATTGCTTATCTACTTTCTGTATATCGATGACACACACACTAGATATAGTATTAGCATACACAAACATTATAGGAGATACTATATATCTAGCACACAAACAATGTGCCAATGGTTCATGAGAAAGCAATTTATGAATACTATTGTACTTAATAAAAGTGGTTACTGAGAGTAAATTGAACAAATAGAATTGATAGGATATTTTATAATGATATAGATATAAAATAAATTAAATGTTAATTTTTTAATATTTAAAAGAGAGAAACTAGACATTGTTTAATAGAATATTTAATAGCAGATAATAACCATATATAGATATATCTATATATGGTTATTATATATATACTAAAAATGTTAATTATAAATTTCGGGAAATATATATATGTCTAGTAATGTTAATTTTAAAATAAAAATATATTTAGTTAAATTATTGTCCGTACGCAAATTTAAAAGTTACTGTAAAATGTATACAATCTATAATAGATAGGCTTACCTCTACTACTGTTACAACTGCTCCTTGGTTTGCAACACACACAGTGTTACCCTAGCATATAATATTATTGTACTAGCACACACACACGCGCACTTATCTACCCTATTAGCACTCATACACACACACACACCCTTGTTTACCTAAACTACTACCCTACTAGCCACAGAGCTAGAGAGAAATAGAGTGGTAATACGCTATGCCTGGCTGTGTAAGCCAATGCGGAAAGTCACCTCAAAATGGCGGATTTGACCTATTTGAACTCTATTCGAACTATAGTTTATATTTTATTTACAAATTAATTTTAACATAGAGTACAATATTATATTTGTATTAATAATCATTTATATGATGTATATATAAAGTATATTTACTTATTAATGTATAGATAATACACATATATAATAATAGATTATAAAGATATATACGCTTTCTCCCTAGATTATGCTTAAATAGGTCAAATCCGCCATTTTGAGGTGTCCAAATTAGATCGACGCTTTCCGCATGTCAGACACATTGTTTACTACTCTATTTCTCTCTAGCTCTATGCTACTAGCCCACACACACATAAACCCTACCTATACTACTACCCCCCATACACACACACACCCTCGCTAACCTATACTACTACCCTACTACCCCCCGCACACACACCCTCGCTAACCTATACTACTACCCTACTACCCCCCACACACATAAACTCTCGCTAACCTATACTACTACCCTACTACCCCTCATACACACACCCTCGCTAACCTATACTACTACCCTACTACCCCTCATACACACCCTCGCTAACCTATACTACTACCCTACTACCCCCCACACACATAAACTCTCGCTAACCTATACTACTACCCTACTACCCCTCATACACACACCCTCGCTAACCTATACTACTACCCTACTACCCCTCATACACACACCCTCGCTAACCTATACTACTACCCTACTACCCCTCATACACACACACCCTCGCTAACCTATACTACTACCCTACTACCCCTCATACACACACCCTCGCTAACCTATACTACTACCCTACTACCCCCCGCACACACACCCTCGCTAACCTATACTACTACCCTACTACCCCTCATACACACACCCTCGCTAACCTATACTACTACCCTACTACCCCTCATACACACACACCCTCGCTAACCTATACTACTACCCTACTACCCCTCATACACACACCCTCGCTAACCTATACTACTACCCTACTACCCCTCATACACACACCCTCGCTAACCTATACTACTACCCTACTACCCCTCATACACACACACCCTCGCTAACCTATACTACTACCCTACTACCCCTCATACACACACCCTCGCTAACCTATACTACTACCCTACTACCCCCCGCACACACATAAACTCTCGCTTACCTATACTACTACCCTACTACCCCCCGCACACACACCCTCGCTAACCTATACTACTACCCTACTACCCCTCATACACACACCCTCGCTAACCTATACTACTACCCTACTACCCCTCATACACACACCCTCGCTAACCTATACTACTACCCTACTACCCCTCATACACACACCCTCGCTAACCTATACTACTACCCTACTACCCCTCATACACACACCCTCGCTAACCTATACTACTACCCTACTACCCCCCGCACACACATAAACTCTCGCTTACCTATACTACTACCCTACTACCCCCCGCACACACACCCTCGCTAACCTACCCTACTACCCCTCATACACACACACACATAAACTCTCGCTAACCTATACTACTACCCTACTACCCCTCATACACACACCCTCGCTAACCTATACTACTACCCTACTACCCCCCATACACACACACCCTCGCTAACCTATACTACTACCCTACTACCCCTCATACACACACCCTCGCTAACCTATACTACTACCCTACTACCCCTCATACACACACCCTCGCTAACCTATACTACTACCCTACTACCCCTCATACACACACCCTCGCTAACCTATACTACTACCCTACTACCCCTCATACACACACCCTCGCTAACCTATACTACTACCCTACTACCCCTCATACACACACCCTCGCTAACCTATACTACTACCCTACTACCCCCCACACACATAAACTCTCGCTAACCTATACTACTACCCTACTACCCCTCATACACACACCCTCGCTAACCTATACTACTACCCTACTACCCCTCACACACACACCCTCGCTAACCTATACTACTACCCTACTACCCCCCACACACATAAACTCTCGCTAACCTATACTACTACCCTACTACCCCCCATACACACACCCTCGCTAACCTATACTACTACCCTACTACCCCACACACACACACCCTCGCTAACCTATACTACTACCCTACTACCCCTCATACACACACCCTCGCTAACCTATACTACTACCCTACTACCCCTCATACACACACCCTCGCTAACCTATACTACTACCCTACTACCCCTCATACACACACCCTCGCTAACCTATACTACTACCCTACTACCCCTCATACACACACCCTCGCTAACCTATACTACTACCCTACTACCCCCCGCACACACATAAACTCTCGCTTACCTATACTACTACCCTACTACCCCCCGCACACACACCCTCGCTAACCTACCCTACTACCCCTCATACACACACACACATAAACTCTCGCTAACCTATACTACTACCCTACTACCCCTCATACACACACCCTCGCTAACCTATACTACTACCCTACTACCCCCCGCACACACACCCTCGCTTACCTATACTACTACCCTACTACCCCCCGCACACACACCCTCGCTAACCTATACTACTACCCTACTACCCCCCACACACACACACCCTCGCTAACCTATACTACTGTTACGGCTGCTCCTAGGTTTACAACACGCCACCTTCTTGAAGAATACCTTCATCTGAGAGAACAGCAGTGAGATGTCTTTACCGCGGAATATCTATATGAGGTTAAGGTTAATCCTGCTTAGAGTGGCGATTAGGTGCATCAGTAACGAACTCAACATGTTTGATACGTGATTTAGATATTTGTTTCGTTTTCAAACTAGTTTTTGTAATCATATACATATATATATATACGGATAGTTTAAGACTAATTTTTAGTATAATAATTTTTTTTATAAGGAACTTTTCGAAATATTTAAAAATATTATAATATCGATCGAACGACAATAAAAACTTGAAGATTCACGTTCTTAGCATAGAGCTCTAGTGTAATGAAGACATAGTAATAGCATCGAGTCCCCCCACGGAAGTCAGACTAGTGCTGTATTGATGTTCGGCACTAACTAACTGGCATCACTAACCCTGCTTATACCCCCCTAACCCCTATCCAGACATCACACATCCAGACAACTCGCGTCAGAAGTTATCGATTGTAACAGATTTATATCGAAGCAAATATAGTCGTAACTTATGACTCGTAAGTATAAAGTTGAAATGTTTGCTAACGATAACATACGTTATTGAAATAAACAAAGAACAATACGTATCAACGAAATTAAGAATTTAACTGTTAGTTATCGTGAAAATAAACGAAAACAAATTAATAATAGAAATATTACATATTGTAATGGTAACGATATTATAACACGGATTAACAGCACTAACGTGGCTTATCTAATTTTCAGTATTCTATATCAAATAGTATATTATTATAAATTGTTAATTATTTTGGAGTCATTTAGAAGATAATATTAAGAATTGATTATTTTATTAGAGAAAAGTAAACATCTAATAAATCATCATTAATAATATTTTCAATCAAGTTTGATTAAAATCTATTAGCTTATTCACTATTATGTAAATATTATAATTTTAATGTCTAAATTGTATGGAAATTCATTAGATAAATTATCATCGATCATATTATAATGTATATATGATTATTTCAATTACATTTTTTACCCATTTTAAAGGAGTAATCGTTTCTCATTTTAAATTCAATTATCTATAATGGTTATCATGAAATTATGTTGATTTAAATGTGTATTCTCTACATCAAAATGTATATAACTTAAAACCTAAATATTCTATTAATACCAGTTATATTTTTATAAAATCTACACAAGTAATTATATATTTTTTATTTTTAAATAATATTTAACCACCATATTATAGATATTTAAATATAGATGATTTTTATAGTGTAATTGTTTATTTTTGCTATATTAATAAAAATCATTAATTAATCGTATTAATATTAATAAACAAGTTATTTATAATAGATTAATGTAATATAATAAGTTATTATAGAACATATTGGTAATATTTAATGTAAAAATAGGTCATCCTAATTCACAAATATGTTGATCAATTTAAATTATAAATTATGTTTTATATTATTAGATTATTTAAATTTTCTCTAAGAACTATATAGAAACATATGTTTCAGATAATAATATATTAAACATCACAAATGAACATTTATATTTTATATATATAAGTATAACAAATATGTTTTAAATATATAAATTTTACAATATCTATAAAATAAAATACGGTTTTTAACATCATATATTACTTAAAGTAATTTACTTTAAATATATATTTTTAATTAAAATGTAAATATAATATATCAAAATAGATTAATTTTTCAATGTAAATTGATAATATTGATATTCGTAAAAGTATTCTAATCGGTATATCACTATATCAGTATTATTTAGGTGACTCATCGAGATTAAAGATTGCTCTCGCGCAATGCCTCGTTACTCTGATTTACAGTGGTTTATCGGTATAACGGTATATGACTTGTAACCTTGGCGACGAATGTTCCACCATCGGCCAGAACGTGAGTGGTTATATTCAAAGCCTGTGTGAATCAGGTATTCATTCATTAATAATTAACAGATTGATCGATGGATATTTTATGTAAGCAAATACATAGTCGAAATATATAATCGAAAGTATAAAGTATAGATATTTGCTAACGATAACATATGTTATAGAAATAAACTAAGAATAATACTAAATTATAAAATTAAAGAAATTAAAATGTATGTACAGTTACGGTAATACTAACCATATTTTTTAATGAATTTTTGTAATTTAATTGAATCTAATATCACCTAAATTAGTACTTATTAAATAGTCAACGTATTATATACCGTGACACCGTATATACCGTGATTGTTTGACATTTCTACGTCAAACAAAAAACCCTTACAACTAAATGATCCGAATATATATATCCACGTATACCATGAAAGAATGTACATACTAATACTAATCACGTGTATGTATTTAGATAATTGATAGCCCCTTTACACTCTATGGTGCACGACTAATTAACGACTAATTAATGACTAATTAATAACTAATTAATGACTAATTAGCTGTGTAGGGCCTATGTGGTCAGCATGTTGACCAGTGGTATTGAGAAACTAACACACCCTCACCAGTATATAGAATACATTAGCGTACTAGATAATGGCTAGGTCGCTATTGTATATGATGTATTTAAAATGAAGGGGTATCTTACTATATCAGGGTTACATAGGTTTTAAACGGCCTGCCTATGGTAATAAATGTATTAAAAACTGATAAGACGTCAGGTAAAACAGGTATTTGCTATGGTAAAAATCTATAATAAAATTTAAATTATAAATCTAATATTGTATACAAAATTAAACCTAAAATTACCCGAATATAGTCTATATAATGTATAAATAAATTTCATTTATAGATTTTTTATGATAAGTAATATAAAATTATAATAAAAATTATAAAACATAATACCAATGATTTTTCTAAGGAAAGATATAGTTCTTACGCAAAATGTCGTAATTCGATTTTGTAAATACAACATAAACAGCGCTATAGGTTAAATTTACGAACAAATGTGTTGTATCATATAAATTTGTATTGAAATTTTACATTTTTAAAATGTAAAATTATTTTTAAATTATTATTTACGCGACGAAAACCAAGCGTTCATTACTAATATATAACAAAGCGATACGATACATTGGTTTTAAATGTTATACATGCATCTATGTGGCGAGTAAAAGCTAACTTATATTACACACAGCTATACACTAACAGCGAGCAGAAGCTGAGCCTGCACGTATTCGTCAAAGTCGTGAAGACCCGTCACTGAATTAGAGGGAGGGGGAATGATTACTTAGAGGCGTGTGGTGGTGGTTCTATGTGACGACGAGTGATATTAGGATATAACATATGTGTATCATATATTCCCTTTAGGAGTACACATTATATAAATATCATTGTAAATTAACAGAAAAAACAAATTTTAATTCTTCTAATAAATATTATTATTATTATTATTATCATCATTATAATCAAACAAAGAAATAGTATATGAATAATAAAGAAGTGATGCGTGAACAACGACTGTAGGGCTGTGGTTTTAACGTTGCCACGGTGACCTCGCTCGTGACGGGCTGATACAATCAATAACATCATCTGAGCCGGTTATTAATGCGGTCGTTACTGCGTCTGTATAAACTAATATACTGATTGAATCGGCCGTCAAGGGATATCATCGTGGATCGTTAATACAACAGCCTTTAAGTAATGAGTGAATAGTGACTGTATAAGTGATAGGTATATAAACTTTGTGCTACAAAGATATTAGATATGATGTATTAATAATAACTTGAAAAGTTATGTATAAAAAACATTAGAAGTGATCTTAACAAATACTGTAGAAGTAGAGTGTGCACAAAGACTATAGAAGTGGTGTATGCACAAAGACTCTAGAAGTAGTATACTAACCATCTGGAGCCCCGTCGCATACCACTAAATCGGCTTTCTGGCCTTTGAAGTTTTGGATAATCGTATTGGATGTCACTAACTGTAGAATTGTGGTAGTAGCTTATGGTAGTTGCTTATTAGGCATTAATGCTAATTCGATTAGAGAATCTAATGCATTATTTCAATAACAACAACTGATAATTATAATATCCATATATGATTATATCCATATCGTATAGATGTAATGATATATATTAAAGTAAAAAGCATTGATTCGGCGCACGAAATTATAAAATTATACAAATTTAATAAAATAAATACCAACAAATTAAAAATTATTTACAAAAAAAAATACTATTTTTGAAATACAAAATTAACTATCACAATCTGATTAATCAAGCACCTCACATAGCTCCCTCCTAACCTAGCTGTCACTCACCTAGCTGCCCTTCACCCAACTCCCCTTAACCTAGCTGTCACTCACCTAGCTGCCCCCTCACCCAACTCCCCTTAACCTAGCTGTCACTCACCTAGCTGCCCCCTCACCCAACTCCCCTTAACCTAGCTGCCCTTCACCTAGCTGTCACTCACCTAGCTGCCCTTCACCTAGCTGTCACTCACCTAGCTGCCCCCTCACCCAACTCCCCTTAACCTAGCTGTCACTCACCTAGCTGCCCCCTCACCCAACTCCCCTTAACCTAGCTGTCACTCACCTAGCTCCCCCCTCACCCAACTGCCACTCAAATCATATCGCTTCCAAACAACGCTGATTATTGCACTACATATTTATATACAACTATAATTGTTTGTATAAATAGGCGTCGGTTTAATACAACGCTCATTAGTAATACAACAATGGCATAAGTCTATTACGAATAACATTGTATCGATCTACTGTACGCCGTGAATAATAAACACTAGAGAGGTTGGAATAAAAGTAGTCCAAATACGATGTTAATTAAAAAGGCTGAAACAGTCAGTGTATAATAGTTATTAGTGTGTAATGCATTCCATGATGTATTCTTATAATATGAGTCCGATCAGAGAATGAGGTTTAGAAGTCGTAGTGAATATAACCCAACCCAAACCCAACCCCAAACGATACCATAGATTAGCGAGCTGACATTTTGTGTATACGAAATCGGGTCCAAATTATGGGTCCAAATGACAATACTAGTATATATATATATATATATTCTTATGTTTTAACCTTTAACCTTTAACCTATCCCATAGCATTTGGATGCCGTAGGGGCGCCGTTGAATTCCATATAACTTTTCTCCATCCTTCTCTGCTCATCGTCGCTCTCATTGCTTTTACAATATCCATGCCAGTCCACTCGACAACATTGTCTTGCCATTGTAACTTCGGTCGTCCTCTTCTTCTTATACCGTCAACAGTTCCTTGCAGAATTGTTTTTGATATTGTGTCAGACCTAATAACGTGACCGAACCATTTGAGTTTCTTTTCAATAACCTTTGCTAATAGTTCTGAGTGTGGGCCGATTTGACATGTTACCCGTCTTCTAACTTCCACGTTCGTGACTCTATCTTTATAGTTAATATTTAGTAATCTCCGAAGGCATCTCATCTCTAGAGCACGTATTCGTTTTTGCAGATCTTTACTTAGTGTCCAAGTTTCGCATGCATATAAGAATATTGAATTCACAAGAGATTGCATTAATTGAATTTTGGCTTTAAGATGTAGCGAAGTGTCATACCATATTACATTTAAATTTGATAAGGCTGCGATTGTTTGACCAATTCTAGATAGAATTTCAGCTTTAGAACCTTTGTCATAAATAATCGCTCCTAGATATTTAAATGAATCAACTACTTTTAATGGTGTGTTATTTATACTAATATTAGATGTAAATCTACCTTCAGAATTCGTCATTAATTGCGTTTTTGTACCATTTATTTCCATACCATAAGAACGTGAAGTATTATCGATTAATGTTATCAAATTATGTAATTCTTTTTCCGATCCGGCTAAGGCATCAATATCATCCGCGAATCTTAGGTTAGTTATAATCTTTCCACCAATATTTACTGTTCCATCATGTTTATCTAGAGCGTCATTCATAATTTGTTCAAGCATTATATTGAATAGCGTCGGCGAAAGTAAACATCCTTGTCTCACTCCTGTTGTTGTCCGGAACCATTCTCCAACTTTTCCATCAATATATACAGCACTTTCTGCCTTACTATATAGGTTTTCTATAGTTTCAATTAATTTTAAGTTGATATTGAATCTTTTCATTGTAGACCATAATGCACTATGCCAAACACGATCGAAAGCTTTTTTAAAGTCGATAAAAACGTGGTATAGTGGCTTATTATGTTGCGAGTACTTCTCTGAAATTACTCTGAGATTAAAAATCTGTTCACTTGTGCTTCTTCCTTTGCGAAAACCAGCCTGCTCTTCTGATAAAAATTCCTCTGTGAAGTGCTGTAGTCTGCGTAGGATTATTTTCAACATAATTTTACTTGAGTGTGAAATAAGACTAATTGTTCTATATTTTTCGCATTTCTGGAAACTTCCTTTCTTATGCAGACTTATTATCAAAGATTTTGTCCAGCAAGAAGGCCATATTCCTGTTTCCCATATGTAATTACATATATTTATAAATATTTTTGTTAGTATATGTCCTCCAGCTTTCAATAGTTCAGCTGGGATGTTATCAATACCCGGTGATTTTCCAATTTTTAAGGATTGTATAGCCGCTTCAACTTCAGATTCCAGAATTGAAAAGTTTTCTTGATTTGTTGGCTCTTTTACATTAAGTAGTGACTTGTCTCCATTGGCTTGATGTTTATATAATTCTGAACAATACTCTGTCCATCTTTTCAAAACATCTTCCTTATCAGTGATACATTTTCCGTCTTTGTCTTGTATGTTTACAGCGATTTTATTCTTCCTTTTTGTTAGGTCTTTAACGATTTGGTATGCTTTCTTAGAATTGTTCCTGTTTAGACAGTTTCCTAAGTCTGCGCATTTTTGTTTTATCCAGTTTTCTTTTGCCTTTTTCATGTCTCTTTTTATTTGAGTATTGATAGTCTTGTATTTACTTCCTGGTTCATGTTTCGTCTTTTTTAATTGTCTTCTCAGATCACACATGTCTAGCAATTCATTTGTTATCCAACTTTTCTTTTTCTCTCTGTACTTTCCTAGAACTTTCTTATGTAAATTATATAATCTTTCCCGTAATAAAATACAATCATTCAATCGAAGAGGTTTAATTGATAATTCATGGGCAGACAACATGTCCTCGTATACAGGGATCAGCGTAACTAGAGCTATTAATAGATATATACCTTTATAATGAACAAAGAAACAAGAATAACATAGAATAATGAAATTTAATATAGTTTGAATGCGTAGATATATTAACAGATTTGTGATAATGATATGTATATATAATATATATATATATACACATATATATACATATATATATATATACACATATATATACATATATATTACGATATAACCGTCCGTCGCTACTCTTCAATCTAACCTTAGTGATGTCGCCCTGTATCTGGACTACTCCGTCTATAGGAGCCATGGACTGTAGATCTACGGCCACGATTAAAGTGTCCTGACTAGAGGGAGACGAGTATTTATTTATATTATATTTTATTGCGCACTAAAGCGGATATATTTAGTATTATTAATTATCGGAGCAGCTTATATCTGTACTGATATATAATTTATAATATGGTTATATACCGTGATACATAGTATTATAACGCCATATAAGGATATACGCCGATGAGATCGAATGACAGATAAAGGATTACAATATATAATAGTTGAGCTGAACGGAGAAGTCACAGTTTCAAAATGAGACGATATTCTTCAAATCATCGTTATCGAATAATTAAATAAAGAAAGTGGATAAGCAATTGAATGTAGTGTACGGCACTATCCGCTACGGGCGCTGCAGTCGAAACCCACTATCTGGCCCACTACTTTTTATTTATAATAATATTTATTTATACATATATATATTGATAATTACTACCAATTTTAATGTACTATCTATACTAAAAATAAAATTATATATTTAAAATACATCATATCAATATTCCTCGTAATTTTGTGTATTTAAATTGAAGATATCATACTATTTTATTGATATTTTTAATCTAAATTCATTGATATAGATGGAAGTCACTTTAATCTATTTCGACGAAAAGCCTACTGTTTTAATAATTGACATATATAATATGACTACTATCCAATCAAAATCACTGATATCATTTTGTTTATCGATAAAAGTGCCATTCACGTATCTATCTTTTACATGCATTACGTGCGTCAATTGCTTATCCACTTTCTTTATATCGATGGGCTATGCATATAAGACATAAACGATCTAAATACCGTCTCAACACCAGTGACATCCGATGTTACTCCACCATTGAAATACAATCTTTACCATGTAATCGGTCTTACCGCGCGAAGAATTGAAAACTTTATATAATCTCGAGTAGTAATTAGATTAATGAATAATATAATTCTGCATACTACGCGGTTGTAATATCTAAACATGCGACGTAGATGTTGTACGTGTTCAGGCTAAACACTGTGAAATACACCCTTACACTAGTGAAATACACCCTTACACAACGAGATTAAAACTGAGGCCACGCGAATTTGAGAATATTAACGAATAATAACCGCACACATTAGATATTTGTGGGGGAGCACGAGGAGGAGGGGGAGGAGTTGGGTTAGGATGATTAGGAGGAGGAGGATGATGAGGAGGAGGGGAGGAGTAGTAGTAGTAGTATGGGGAGGAGTAGAGGGAGGAAGAGGAGGGGGAGGAGTTGGATTAGGATGAGGAGGAGTAGTAGTAGGGGGAGGAGGAGTAGGGGGAGGAGGAGGAGGAATAGAAGGGGAGGAGGAGGAGGAGGAAGAGGAAGAGGAGGAGGAGGAGGAGGAGGAGGAGGAGGAGGAGGAGGAGGGGGAGGAGGAGGAGGAAGAGGAGGAGGAGGAGGAGGAGGAGGAGGATGCTAACCATTTCGTTAGTTTCTTAGAGATAACTTGACTCCAGCTTCCCGGCGCCGCACATAGATCTACTACCCTCTTCACACCTACGCGATGGGTAATATAAATAATCAGCGGTCTAGTAACGTTAGTATACTATATACTTCATTGTAGTGCTGTAAATCAACTCACTTTTTGAAGTATCGATACTCGTTCGAAATTACTTTTTTAATTTTACTCTACTCACTTTTTCCTTTTTTAATGTTACTCTACAAGCAAAACACGAACCAAGACTATTACGTAATGTGCTCAAACCAAATTTAAACTCATACTAGATATTACCGAGCACAAACGATGTTTTTTTATTTTTTATTTTAATTATAATTTTTTATAGATATAAATATTAATCTGGTTATAATATAAGATATATAATCTTGATATATAATATATAATATTGATTATGTTCGCATAACATTGTATTGAAATATTATATCTAGAATTGATTTAAATAAAATCTATATAATCAGTATAATAATGTTTATCCGAATATAATATATCCAATATATTATTTTGTACTTTTTCAAATTATGAAGATAATGCCTATAGTGGAAATTCTAATAAATTCTATACATTTCGTAAACCACTTATATAGTGATCAGAATTAATGATTACATTAATTCTCTACGAATACTTAACAGATGTTATATACCTCTATACGGTGGAGGCTGTTTCTCTACTAAATGCAAGAACCGTTTAAGCCATGCTATACGTAGTGCAGACATAGAGCGAGCTAATGATATCAACATTATATCGGAATATATGGAAAACAATTACAGTTTAATATAGAGCATATATATCGGAATGTATAAAATATGTATTATGTAAAAAAAAATGTGTGTCTATAGTATATAACGATTCCTTTATCGGATGAGTTCTTAAACTACATATAATCAATTCAATATATTAGAATTGTAGTAATATACTAATATGATAATTTCATATCGAACAGTGCTCCATATTATTGAACTATATACATTATTGGATTACAGTCAACTAAAGGTTCGGCGTGCATAAACCAAGGCGTTTGTTATTAAATGTAAAGTTTACATTGTAAACCCAATGTTACTTTTTTTACCATGTCGATTTGTGTATCAATTCATATCTATTTTTTCTTCCATATTTTTGTTTATTTATTTTTTTGGTTTACCTAATAAATTATATATTATTATTATTATTAAAGGCAATCATTCATATAGTTCAATTATAGGGGCACTAGTCGATATAAAATTATTATATTATCATAATACTAAAAGTCTACTATTTACTTGATTATACATTGTATATAAAACCATTTATCGTCCAATTATAAATGTAGAGACATGGGGAATCGTGTCGGGCGGCACGCATTAACTCGTGAGCCGGGTGTATCAGAGGATAGCTGACAGCTGATTATTTAGAGAGTTCGATATGCAAACCGCATGAAACTAGGCACAAAACGTTTGTTATATGTGTGTGTTATGTAGTGTGGTTCGAGTAAGCATGCGTAGAAATAAGTTTGCATTGTTGCGGGGTACCGGTAAACTCGGACCACTTTGAAATAAACTCGTAACACTTTCGAAGTAAACTCGGACCACTTTTATGCTTTAACCCATATTATAGAAATATACTATATATATATAGTTATTTTAAAATGGGCCGAATCATATTCGATAATGGTCCGAGTTTACTGGTATTCTTATTATGTATAGGTCAGCGCGCGCGTAATGAACAAGCTAGGTATAACTTGCGTGAACGAATCGTATATTGATAAATATTATATCGAGTGTGCTCGCTTATGTGGCGCGGAGTATTCGCTGACCTATTTACGTACGTTTATAATTAGTTAGGGTAATATTAGGTTAGAGTTATGAACGGCCGGTTACGGAGTGACGATGAACTACAGCGACAACGGCGAATGACCCGGAACCAGCGAACACGACGACGACGATTTCGGTGACATCATACCCGAAACCCGCGTAATACGATTACTTCTAGAAATTCGTAATCCATATCTACTAATTAGAATTAATATGCAATTGCATAGTCACGCGCCCCTAAAAATAGCTGGGCGAGACCGATCGTGGTCTAGGATGTTGACCACGCGACGTCGAAGCGAACTCGTCATATGGAAATAACCTAGCGTAGTCGTAGAATATAACTCAAATAAAGATATCCGTAACTCGTGTATAGCCTTATCTACATTGTTTACAGAACGTAGTAATAGGGCGTTACATAACATATAGGCAATATTTAATATATATATATATTTGGGGATATTTTATTACTTTGATTTGGTTTTATTATTCTGTTTTTTTAGCTGCATTATATTCCGAAGTGAGCCTATAAAATATTACTCGTATATTTTAACATATGCGATAGAGTGTACAGATTGTATTTTCCTCTGATACACCCGCTTCGCGAGTGTTTACTAGTTCATTTGTGCAGCCTATTAAACTATAATAACGTACTATGTATTCTAATAATATGTTGATACCTATAGTTGAACTATGGTATTATTACTATAATAGTATTATTTAAAAATGTGCCTTTAGTCGAGATAAAGAGAATTATTGAATTGTTGGTCGTAGCTACGTCGTGCTAGCACTGTATAGTCTACAGTGTTACACTATAATAAAAGTATGTAGTTATTCTGAGTAACTTATCTCGATGCAGGCCGCCGCTTGTTATTAAAATAATATCAGAGTTCAAGGTGGGCGGTACTTATATAATAATCGGCGGCCTACTTCGAGATTCACGGAAAACGTGTTAATATGGTAACGCTACACGAAGTGTACTTTTATTTAGCATGCTGGAAAACCTGTGAAAAATTTAAATTCTTCTTCTAATTGTATTAATTTAAAGGCGCTTCTAGCTCTCCAGCCTTGTTCTTTAGCTAATCTATAATATATATCACGTTTATCTTTCGATGTTTTACCCATTTTCTCGATATATTTTTGTATGAGATTTGAATTAAAAAGTTCTAGAAATATATATTATCGATCAATTATTTCAAATGATATGTCTACGGCTAAATATATATATTATTAATATAGATATATCAATATAATAATTATAATAAAAAATTATTTTTTAGAAATTTAAATAAATTTGATTGACGTATTATTATTGTTATTGTTTATGTCGAATATTTTCGTATTTTATTATTAAACTCGTTAATCTATCTTATTAATCATGAAGCTTGTAAGGTTATTTTTTATTTAATTTTACATTATTTAAATATCGAAATATTTAAATTCATAATATAGTATTATTAATATTTTGCACTATTTTTGAATAAAATTTAATTAAATTTTAGCGGCATATATTTCACAACAATACTTTTCATTAATTTTGAGAATAAATGTAAATATATATTAATAATCATATATTTCATGGAATTGAAATTTTATATTGTATGCTATTGTTATAAAACAATTAACAATATACTTATAATTATTATTATAATAATCAATAAAATGACAATAGAAGGATTCTTATTGAATATTGTTGTCCTTTGATCTATATTTAAATATAATATATATTCTTAGATGGGCATTATCGCGATACTATATTATAATATATCAATATGTCATAGACAATTTTCAAAAATAACGCTATTACTGATAGTGTTATTGATAGGGACTATGTATGTGATGAGAGTAAATGTTATTAACTTAAGTATAGAATTATTTTATAATTATAATAATACATGTATAAACATGAGCTTATTGTTTGTACTAAGGGGAGGGTTGCATTTTAAAACCTATATTAATCAAACAGTACAAATATATGTATATTACATAATACAAATTAATAATAGCATATCATATTATAATATTAAATATGTTTAGTAGTATCTGTCAGTAAATTATAAATGGAATCAATCTAGAAATACAATAAAAAGTATCTTATATCACTATATAAATTGACAAAAAATTTATTGTGCTCTATTTTATAAAAAATCAAACACAAATTCTATAAAGATAATAACATCTATTATATAATCTATAAAAATAAAAACACAATTATTACTTTATTTTATCACAATTTATCATTTAATTTTTCTCTAGCTCTGCAATTTCTAGATGTTACTGAGTAAAGTAAAATTTGTACTCAGAATTTTATACTACTTCTATATATTCAACAAAGTTGTTCTCAGATAATGAATAATATGAATAATATTGTGTCTTGATATTTTTATAAATATAAATCATACTAAATTAGTACTACTAATAGATAACATTGTATTTCTATAGAAATATAAGAAATATATATAATAAAATGTATCTATCTATTGTTATATATAAATCTAGTATATAAAATCCATTGAATTCAGTTAATAGTAGTGTGTGCACTCTTGAATGGGCATATGTAACACCTATCTATTTACATGTAAAACATGTAATGGCCTTGGGACATAACAATTAAATAACATATTTTCAAATTAATTTACAGATATTATTAAATATATAAACTAAATAATAGTATATTAGTAAATTACCCTGGATTCAGATATCTAGATGATCACATTGCAAAATAAAAATGATGTGCGCATGCATAATAGTTTAATGGATAAGGGTTTATTAATGTTTATTTATGACTTTAAATTAGTTATTGAATATTCAGTGATATATAATAAACCATATAAGAACACTCAATAATTAATTTAAAGTCATACAGTTATGTAAAGTAAAGTTATGATAGTTCTATCCACTAATAAACCCTAACCCATCGAACTACTTGCGCAAAGTAGTTCGTTAAGAATAATTTGTATTTTGCAGTTGAACATATGTGATATCCATATATCTTTAGTGACAATTATAATATATAATACATTATTTTATATTGATAAAAATAAAAAATACGAGTTATAGTATAATATATCTAAAAATAAAATCACTTGTGAACAATATATAAATAAAGAGTCTACCTGAAATATATCACGAAATTATATATATGTTTGATATATCCAAAATTATTATTTTAGAAGAGAACTTATTGAAAATTATTCTTCTTCAAAAGAGTATAAAAACTATATTTATTTAGAATCTTCGACAATATTATCATTCATGATTATCATAATTCATATTTTATAAATAATATCGCTTTCACGTATCCTACTTAAACTTTATAAACCGTCTATAAACTGATTTCATTCATATATATATATGTCTTCTAAAATAATAATATTAATATATAATTCATATGAAATTTAAGATCTTTTTATGAATAATTTTTTTCATTTCCTGCACCATCTATGATATAAAGAAAGTGGATAAGCAATTGAATATAGTATATGGCACTTTGCAATAGAGGTGCTTCAGACGACACCTACTAAATTTAAATGATTGTTATTTATTTATATTTATATTGATAACTAAGATCAATTGTAATGTACTATATATACTAGAAATAATAGTTATATATATATAAAATACAACATATCAATATTCTTCATCATTTTGATATAATCTTAATCTATGGATATAGATAAATTCACTTCTATCTATTTCGATAAAATCATATTGTTCTAATATGACCAATATCCAATCAAAATTACTGATGCCATTTTATTAAATTATCGAGAAAAGTTCCGATCGTTTATCTATCTTTTACATGCATTTCGTATATCCACTTTCTGTATATCGATGATGTGCACTTGTCTCACTTGATTATATTTTATAATATATGCGGCTATAACTCTACTACAAAAATACTACCGCTATTAGTATTTAATAACGAAGTTTCAAAAGTTATGATTTAAGTATCTAATAATTGAGTTAAAAGTATCATCGTAATTAATCAACTCTTTATGTGTTATATATTTAGGAAGTTTTAAACTTCATGAAAGAAATTAATGTATATTTCTAGAAATTCGTCAAATCTTTATTTATAATAATATAATATGTACAATGTTATTCCTTTAAATTATATAAAATGTTATATTATCAAATATAACCCGGATTTTTAATTAATTTATATGAAAGTTATAATATTTTTTTTAATATCACATATATAGATGTGACATATTTCTTAGCCTAATAACCTAGTAATATTAATACATATTTGTTAATTAAATAAAATAGTATCTAAAAAAATAATATAAAAGATTTTCCCAAGGAAAGATATAAAACTTACGCGAAATCGTGTATTTCGAATTTGTATACAAAATACCCTAGTCCACATATATCGGGTTACTTTTAGGAACTATGTGTTGTTTATAATATAAATTCGTATCAAACTATACACTTTTAAAATGTTAAATAATATGCTTTAAATTAGTAATTATATGATGAAAACTAAGTGTTCATTACTAAAATATAACAAACAAATATGATATGTATATTTTAAATGCTATAAGTTTATATTTGGTGAGTAAAAGCTAATTTATATTGCATGTAATTTAATAGAGCAATGAAAACATTGTTGTATGTAAACAGAGTCAAACCTAAATATATTTCAGTGATTCGATACTACTGCTAGCAGCGGCATTGGGTATTACTAAATTATGTTGCATGCATAGGGAGTGTTATATCTTTGCTTCGCAAAATCTTGATAGTATTATATAAATATCGATTTTAAATTAAAATACATAATATTACCTCTGTAAGTTATACTATTTAGTAAATAGTATTTACCTATATTAAATTTATAAACTCGAAAAATTAATTTTTTAAATTTGTTGTATTATTAATACTGTGATATTAATAGTAATTTAACTATTTATAAATGATATTGATTAAAGTTTATTTATGCATATTTAATAAATAAAAGTGTCTACAATATATAAAATATTCATAATTTAATATTTAGTATATTATAATTAGTCTATTAATCTACTACAATGATTATTATCGGCTATAGTGATTATCATACTGGTTTTTGAATGATTTTTTATCAATATAAAATTTAGACCATCTATAATATATGTAAGTGACATTCTATGTTTGGAAAATAAACTATTGTAAAAGTTATGTAAAAAGTGTTCAGATCTATATAAGTGTATTATATATATATATTGTATGTATTATAAACTATTATATTATTGTACTATTTTAATTCAGTTACATGTGATCTAATTTGTATTATAGAATGGTGTAAATATATATATGGGAGATTTCCTACTTTACACATTATTTTGATTGACAGATACATATGTTCTGTTTTTGTATTTAATAATATTCACTTGACATCCTATTTACAGTTTTTGTTTGGTATTTGATAACAGCGTTAACCCTGTTTTATTTACCTTTAGTATGGTCTTATCACGAATAAAACAATCTAATTTAAAATATAAACACCGTGATTGTCATAAACAATGATAAAATTTGTGAGGTGTCGTTCAAAAATTGGCTGATTTCTTCGGTGTTACGTGTGCTGAACATTGTATTTATTTACTCCAAAATATATTTTGTTTTTCAATGATCTATTAATCGAATGTAATTACAAAAAATAGATATTTCTACAATACATTTGTACATCAAAATTTCTACTCCAGAGCGATTAGGCAATATTATAAATGTAATCAACTGTAAAATAAAATATCTATTATGAAAACCTATCTAGTATAACTAATTACATTAAATAATTATTTAAAATTGTATAGTAAATAATATATTTACTAAATATATGTGTTCCATAATATAATTTGACCAATTTTATTAGTTATGTAATACAAAATTTATATTTCAACCCAAATCGCATGAAACTAACCAACAAATATTTGTTATATATACAATATTTAATATATATTTTCGGATTGGTATTTTAGAGTAATTTGATTTCTTTGGTTTATTTTATTATTCTGTTTTTTTTAGCTGCATTATATCCCGGATTGTACCTTAGTAGACCTTATATTGTGCTTAGTACACTTAGTAGAGAACCTTTCAAACGTAATTATATTAATTTGTAACTTTTTTGTCAAATAATATTTCAAAGATATAAAATTATTATATAAACTATATCAAAATCTTATCATAATATATTTACTTGTTTATGATTTTTACCTTTGAACTATAAATCTAAATTAGAAAGTATTCATTTATTTTCCACATTTCTTATCTTTATTTCCATAAAATTATTTTGTTATTATGTATATATGTACTTGTGTTTATAATCAATATTTTATATAATTATTATATTTCTTCTATATTGTATTGTTAACTATTATATATATATATATATATATATTAGAGTTTAAGATCTACATACATGCTATATATATAGATACCCAACATCATAATAGTTGTACACACTTATATATTCGGTTGTACCTATTATTAAGTAATTAATTATTTTGTTATAATGAATGAATTTTATTTTTAAATGTTTTCATATCTTGTATATATATTGGTGTAAAATCATGTCTAATTTAATAAGATATTAGTTCTTTTTTAATATTAAATAATTGTATAATAAATAATATTATTTTATTATACAACTATTCAGTTATTTATTTAATTATATTATTTTATTAGTTGACATATATAATTTTAAAGCAATAAGTTAGTATATTTTGATATATATAATTAAAGCTATTTATTAATTATTATTGAATACTTTATGTAATGTAATATATTTATTTCACTAGGTTTTTAATGAAATTGAGCCATGAAACAGTAACTATCGAACTTAAAAATGGGACACAAGTTCATGGAACTATTACAGGTTTTGAAGCTGTTATTATTGTTATACTATTAACAATATGTATTATAATATGATTATCTTGAATAACTGTTATTATTGTAACATACACAAAATGTGTTGTAATATGACTATCTTGAATAGGTGTTGATGTTAGCATGAATACACATTTGAAATCTGTTAAAATGACCATGAAATATAAGGACCCAATTCAGGTTATTATCACTTTGAAGAGATGCCAAGCTACATTGTGATATATAATACATTACACAGGTGGATTCCTTGAGCATCCGAGGAAACAATATCAGATACTTCATCCTGTCAGATTCTCTACCCCTCGACACATTACTGATTGATGACGCACCAAAGTCAAAAACTAAAAAACGTGACTCAGGCTTGGGTAGAGGTCGAGGTAGGGGGAGGGGTAGAGGTCGCGGAGGTCCTGGGGGTGGTGGCGGCGGTGGGGGTGGAAGAGGTGGTGATGGTGGTGGACGTGGAAGATCAAGGGGTCGATAACAATTCTGTCTGTTTTTGTATAATAAACTTTTTTATATTACTGATACTCTTTCATTTATTATATATAAAATATTAGTGATTCTTTGGAATCGCCCACTGATTCTGTGCAACAATCTTACGCCAAGCCTTCTTATTAGTCTTCAGCGCCATCTATATAAAGAGTATTACTTATAATTAATATTGAACAACGCATTGATGTGATTTACCTCGACAATCTCCACTTTTCTCTCCCAACTGCTGCATATCTTCTTGAGGTCGTACAGTGTAGCCCTCTCATTCACGTACACCATTACTCCGGGTACCTGGTAGTCGGAGAGCTGTTGTCGTAGCTTCCTGTTCAGCATCAGAGCATTCTCTCTTTGCTACAATATATAGGTATATTTAAGTAGGCATATGTTGCATTGAAATTAAGTATAGACGAAGAAATACAATTTCTGTGCAGATTACCAGAAAGTATCTCTTACTCGTAAATAGTAGTTAAATTCAAATCAGTTTATGAGCGAATTATGAATAATAAATCTAAAAATTAAAAGTAGATATTAAATATATAGAATAGATAAGTCTTATTAGTTGTATTATACATATGTATATTAAAATAGAATAAATAATGCTAATAATGTAACTAACCTAATTATATTAAACCGAATAAGTTTATTTAAATATTCAAGTTGTATATATGTTAGAGGAATTGTATTTTAACGTTTTATAGTGATTGTTAAATTACAAAAATTTAATACTAGCATCTATATTTTTGATGATATTTGTATAATTTACTATTTTTTGTGATAATTGCATATAATAATTTATTTTGTATTCAAATTAATTTGATATATTTTTATTAAATACATTATTTATATATTTTTGAAATAACACATTATTTTTATGAAATTTATTAATATTTGATTAAATATATGAGTAAGATTAGGTGTTTTATTAAACAAATTATTTTATTAAGATTAATCTTATAATTAATACCTCAGATTATCAAACCATACATATAGTTTAGTACTATTAGAGCATATGAACAACCTTGTGAGCTACGTCAGTTTCTGTGGCTATTCTTTTCAATAGTTCATGCCTGGAAGTGATGTCACCATGTAAGTGTTCAGATTCCAGTGTTAAGGTCGACAGTTTCTTCTATAAATGATTATAGGGGAGGGATGTTTATAATAATATATGCTATAGATTCATTAATATCTAAATATATTAAAAAATTATCCTATGTATTTTAAATAAAAATAATTATAGTGACATGAACCTTGTATGTATTTAATATCTGTAGTGTATTTCCTGCCATGAGTTTCAGGCGAAGTAAATCTTGATTTCTTTCATCTATTTTTTCGACATATTGTTGATTTTCAATCTTCAACTGATTAAAATCTACTTCATGAAGTATTTCTCCCATTTCCTCTTTCTAAAGAGTATAGTATAGATTAAGTTATATAGAATAATTCGTTTACTAATTAGGATAGGTAACCTGTTTTAACTGCATTACAAGTTTCTTTTTAGCGACTTTTAATGTTGCATTTTTTAGTCTTAGCTTTTCCATTAATGTATCCTAAATGTATGCAAATATGTTAATTAATATATAATTTTATAATATATATAATTTTTGAAAATAATTGAATATAATTAGTATGACATTGCTATCGTATACCAATTATATTTTGATTAAAAATACATATATAAAATTGTATTTATAATATTCACATATTTATATATGTAAATGATTATTGAAATAGATTATATTTTTGTTAGCTAATGCTAAAATGTGCATATAAAATTAAGCTCTTCTAAATAAATTCTAAATATAATGAAGACATTTGAATTTAATTGGCTATTAGATGATGTGATATCATGATCTATGAAAATGTTAATTATTATTAAATTAAAAAGACTATGTTAAGTCATCGATATAAAGAAAGTGGATAAGCAATTGACGCACGCAATGCATTCAAAAGATAGACACGTGAATGACACTTTTATCGATAAATTAACAAAATGGTATCAGTGATTTTGATTGGATATTAGTCATATTATATATGTCAAATATTGAAACAGTAGTCTTTTCGTCGAAATGGATTAAAGTGACTTCTATCTATATCAATGGATTTAAATTATAAATATCAATAAAATCAATAAAATAGTATTATAACCTCAATTTAAATACACAAAATTACGAGGAATGTTGATATTATGTATTTTAAATATATAATTTTATTTTTAGTATCGATAGTATATTAAAATTGGTAGTGATTATCAATATATATATGATAAATACATATTATTATAAATAAAAAGTAGTGGGCCAGATAGTGGGTTTCGACTGCAGCGCTCGTAGCGGAAAGTGCCATACACTACATTCAATTGCTTATCCACTTTTTTTATATCGATGTGTTAAGTATATCATATTTATAGTATATTGTTTGTAGTTTCTGAAATTACTTTTGATTAGCTGTTAATTTATCATGTTAATATTAAATTTAATGTTTATTTTTAAATACAGTGGATTCTAATGTTCACAAAATATTAAATTTTTCGTAAGTAATTCTTGCTTTTAATATGAAACAAATCAAAACAAGATATTAAAATCTTAAATATGTAAAATAGAATGTATATAAATATAATCTCTGTTTATATATCTAATTTAATGTTTTCTTTTTCAGCTATTAGATACAATGCATATGTTTCAATACAAATACTATTATATAATTATAGTTATACATTATTGCATAATGTATTTTTTAAATTGGGTCAATAATAAATCAATAGCGTATATATAATCTGTATTGATTGTTGAATTGTATTTATATTAAAAATAATTCCGTATTATACAAAATAGATATTCTTGGGAGTGTTAGCAATGATATTAATATCAATAACTAGTAGGATGTATTATATTATTACAGATTACATTTTTGTATTAATTAAGAGTATGTGCACTTTAATGCATGACTTAGATATATATATATATATAGTTTATCGCAAGTTATATAAAAAAATAAAATTACATAAAAACAATAAATATGATATAAAAACAAGTAGATGTAATGATTTATTAAGGCCACGGTACAAATAGTAAAAATGTATTAGATCACGTGAGATAAGAAAATAAAATAAGCTAGAAGTGAAAAGTAGAAGTAAAGCTAGATAAGTTATGTATCTACTTAGTAGTATAGTTTGTATACCTGGCCCGTCATCGTACGGGGTTAGTATCAAAAAGGACGAGTTGAGTAGCAAAGTTTAAATTTTAAATGTGAAATAAATTTGTATAGGCTCACTTTGCAGCTAAAAAACCAAGCAGGACAAAACTAAATCAAATATCAATACAAAATATATATATATACTATTAAATTGTATTTCAAGTGTAACCTTTAACCCTCAACTCGTCATTTTTAATCGTCTACCGTCGTACCTACTACGGGTAACCAGTTCTCTCGTAAGGAATGATATCGCGCCGCCGTAAATACTACTATTTATACATCATTATTTACATTAATATATATATATGTATATTATCGTCGAGCTCGAGATCACTTCGCACGATAATACAGGTATTCCTACTAGATACGCATGCCGTTGTGATATTACCTAATCTCTTGTTTAAAGTAAATCTAAATATACTTGAAAATGTGGTGATATTTAAATAATATGTATTACATATATAAAGTATAATATATATATATATATATATATATAAAGTATACCCAGATATATATGATTACAATATAATGTCTGGTACTCTCCTTTAAGCAGAAATTGTATATACTGCATTATATTTTATTTCTACTCAATAAACCATATTCAATTCAATATAGATAGTTGCATCAGCCACCTTTACCGCTATCACACACATAGAATACACCTATACCCCCGCTAACCCTAGTACGCAGTTTATCGTCGAGGTAGCGGACGATCTTCTCGGAGACGTAGTTGTTAGTCTGCGGGTTGAGGGCTGACTTGCCGATGTCACGTTCAAACTCATACATGTCCTTCTTGATCTCGGCCATACGACACTCAGACTCCTCCATTACTGCCTGAGGGTGTTATACGTGTGTGTGTGTATACGGTATATAGATGTACCTTGTACAATCCTCAAATACCGCCTGCAGGGGGATTGTTTTATATTTCTAAGAAAAAAAATATATAAAATTAATTAATCATGTTTTAATAACCATTATTTCATCTTATAGTTTGTTTTATAAAGGTTTCAGTTCTAAAGTACACATTTTGAGAAAGTAGATAATAAGATAATTCTAATTCTAAAGTACACAATTTTTAAACTATTTTCTTCGACAGCGATTAGCTTTATTAAGCATCGATATACCGTAACCTACACACACCAGCGCGTACCTTATAGTGGTAGAGAATCCTCTCCGAGTCGTTCTGCAACATCTCGATGGAAGTCTTGAAGTCGTCTATAATACGCTGAGCGATGTCGCACTTCTGTTCCACGGTCAGCTTGACCGTACGCTCGGTGACCGACGACCTCGACTTGGAGCGCTTGCGACCCGCGACCCTCGACCCCAACTGTACGGCGATACGGGCACATTAGATGAGGCTCGGGCACGTATCGCGGTATGGTTATACGCGAGTATATCTAGTAAAGTAATGATAATAATATATAGAAAATAGAAATAATAATAATATAATGAAAGGCCCTCGTTAAAAGCGTGGATGCCTTAACATGAGAGCGGCTTCGAAGGGACATTAAAGCCATTCGGTTATAAGTGTAAACTACGTCTAAGTTCCTGGATGGGATGAAAGCACTCCACCAAATAATAGTAATGCGAACACAGATTTAAAACCATCGAATGATATACTATATATATATACATTATTTCATAGATATAATGACGGTATCATTTGTATAATATACAATGTGTATACCATTTAATTGTATTTGTTATTGTATTCAGACGAATTTATTTCAGCGCTTGTACTTTAAAATTAAATATGACCGTTGCTAACAGCACTATATAGTGCCGTCGCTGACTAATCAACACTACTTAGGACATCCTCTTAAACTTAATACTTTCTAGACGTAAGTAGCGGTTCATATTGTTACGACGCATAATTCAATAATATTTCGTTTGTCGTTACATTTAAACGATAGATGGATCTAGATATACGTCGTAGCTTCTGTAACGAAAACAACCCGACTCCGATAACGCGGATACTAATAATGATATCGGAGGATTCGTAGCGCAAAGGTGGAGGAGGCTAATCGCTGCTATTGTTTAAATGAAGCATTATTTCAACTAACTAATTGCGTATAACAATAGTTTCTATAGAAGTGTACGTATTACTGGAGATCCTTATGACTTTACACGCGAGCGGCCGTCCAACCACTGAATTATAGATAGGGTCGAAGCGCAATGTATTATATGAAATTATTATATTACGATGTATAATATATATAGGTCAATATAATATATAATATAATGCAACGTAATAAAATATGATACATGTAAATATAGGTATTTATATGTGTTATATTTGTTATATGTTTTATAAGTAAAGCATATGCACGAAGGATACACTTTTATTGGAGTGATATGTAAAATAAAAGGTAATAATAGACATTAATATACGTTACTGTATTATACACATATGGTATACTACACAAACTAGTATACATATAGTAGTATACATATAGTAGTATACACAAACAAGTATACTAATATAGTAGTATATTATACACTAGTAACACAACTGATATAGACGCAGCGAACGAGCGAGTGAGGATTATGCACGGACCATCTCGTGAGAGGACGAATGAGACGGGGTCGTGGTGGTGCTTAGCATGGCCCCCGCCGAACCCTTCTGCACCTCGCTGGACTTCGACTCGGTGACGGTGGACGCTAGCGGAGCGCTGTTGGTGACGTCCAGTTGAGGCTCCACCTGGTGATGACGAGCGGCGAGGAGTGTTATAATAAGTTATGTTGTTATTGTTATTATTATTTGGTTATTTTTATAAATATAATTTATATTTATTAAAATTATAAATATATATTTGATAAAGTAGAATGAACTAAAACATCAAATAACTATATATATTATTATTGTTATTTTTATTTGGTGGAGTCCTTTCATCCCATCCAGGAACTTAGATGAAGTTTTCACTTATAACCATATATATGGCTCTAATGTCCCTTCGAAGCCGCTCCCGTGTTAAGGCATCCGTAGTTTTAACGAGAGCTGATATTTATTTATACACGATTATATAAGGTCACTTCTAAATAATATTTTAAGACCCATTTTATAAAATTAATTAATGGTCCGGACGAGGCTCGAACCCGTGTCCTACTGCTTGTGTGTATATTAAACAAAGCGTCGAGGCTTAGGTATATTTGTTAGTAGAAGCGCGATGCTTCGTGCCACTGTCTTTTATATACGCGTGGGGGGCGCGCGAGTAGAATAGTACGCGACGTGTGCGTAGCGCGCTCACCGTATATGGTGGCATTTCTATGGCACGTAGGCCGTCGCTCGTATGCCATATAAGGCAAGATATGCTAGGCACGAAATGCGTCGGTGCGACACACGCCGTACGTAGCCGAACGACGCGTAAAACGAAAACAATATAACGGGGGGAGGCGTTAATGTCGGTCGGATAATATAGCCCACGCGCGGCTCGGTTGGCTAATGCATCGGGGACACATGGAGTAACCTTGTAACCAATTTGTTTAGACACCGCGATCAACATAAGTAATGAGTTTTCGGCGGTGTATCGTATATAAATTATTATAAGCTATATTAAATAGATGTGATTTCAATTTGACTTTAAAGGTGTGGTCAGAAACTATAGGGACGCGGGTGTTAGCCCGATGAGCTACGCGGGTAGATGCATGCTAATATATGTACTGCTGTTTCTGCTGCTGGTGCGTATATTAGTAAGTTATTTACGGTTACTGCGCTTATTAGAGTGATCAAACTAATATCCATTGCGTCGATCCATTTCAAGCTTCCGCATACTAAAGAAACATCTTTTATTATAATTATTTTCGTTACAATTATTATTTAATGTCACATTAAACTCTACTAGACATATTATGTAGGCTGCGATGTCAGTGCAATAAAAGTATGGCGCAGTATGGTTTAATAAGTGGTTAAAATAAGGTTTAATAAGTGGTTAATGTAAGGTTTAATAAGTGGTTAAGGTAAGCTTTAATAAGTAGTTAATGTAAGGTTTAATAACTTTTTCCAGGTAGTTCTCAAACATCTCCGTTTCCACTTCAAGTAGCTCATTTCCGTGCCTGCAAATATGTATTATGTATGTGTAATAAATAGATAGATATATTATATTTATTTATAAAACACTTCCGTAATATTCGTACAATTAATATTCTTGGACGTGTTATTGTGTGGTAAAAAATCTATGAGATATAAGTATAGAGAAATACTATATAATCTACTAACATAATATGCCTATAATGTAGGTATTATGTATAATTTTAATTGTAATTGTATTTCATAACAATTCCGTAAATAATATATGTAATTATGAGAAAATATACTTATTATTAAATAAAATCAATTTATATATCTATTAAATATAAAATTATACTAATTTTTATATATATAAATGTTCAAAATAAATTCATAATAAAATTATAAAAGAGTTACCGAACTTAATATGATTCATTTTTGTAAATCTAATGATAGCTAAACTTATGATGTACTATACTTATCAAATAGGATAATATTATTGATGGTATTATATAATAAACGTAGATTTAATTATATATAGATACAGATTTTATATATCTAATTCATTTGTAAATAAAATAAATTATAAAATGATTTACAATAAATCTATATTACCTATATAATATAAATGTATCATAAAAGAACATCATAATATAATTAGCCTCAATAAGTAGTAGGTAGATATTGTATAGAAATCATGTATTCAATAAAAATAGTTGAATTGCATAAATTGAAGTTAAATCACTTTCTAAGCATAGATTACCGAATACCATAGTTCTTATAAACAATTGATATTGACGTGGCATCAATACATTGATAACTACGGTAATAACTTCAGAGGCCCTCGGATACAAATTCTGCCAGGTGCCGATCCACCTCCTACCTGTACTAATTTTGAAACAGAGAGGCGCCTTAGTGGAATTAGATTTCTAGATATGTATACCCCCCTCCTCCCTGTCAGTCATTTCCGAAGTGAAATTAATTCATCTATATTTATTTATTTATTTTGTTTACATTTTCCTATGTCATATATTTTTTCAGATTACTTCCGTCGGTATTAGCTGATTGTGGGTACGATTTGCGCTAGATTCTAGGAGATGTTAATCCATATGATTATCGCAGCTGTCCTCATCCTTCGGGAACTTAACTATCCCATATAGTTAGACTAACCTGAGACCTCATACATAGTAGTTAATTGTATGATATTGATATGTTTTACTCGTCGCCCTAGTGGGTTCTCTAATTGTTATAGTATACGCTTGTAGGCTTTATTTGAATAGGCCCGTGTAAATTGTTTATTTATTTACTATTATGATTATTTATATACCTTTTTTTTGTTTCATTAAAATACACTTTATATCTATCTATCTACTTAGATGTACTATAAAAATAATGTACTATAAGAAATACTACTTAAATGATAAAATATAAAATACAAATTTAATTATAATAATGATAATGTATATGAAATATTTTATTGTAAAGTTTATATAACATTTGTTAAATTACGTATTAAATAAAATGTATGTAATATATTAATAAGTTTATGTACATATATATGGTAATAATTAAATATGCACTTAAACAACAATATATATATATATATATGTTATATTAAAGTATATTAAATATTATAGGCATGTATTATACATTGTATACATATTATATAAATATATATTTAAATCATATTATTGTATTACTATATTCAATTAATTATAACAATTATAATAAATTAAAGATAAATCAAAAATGTCACCTTAAATAATAATAAAAATATCTATGATTTTATAAAAAATAATAAATTTGTTATAAATCTATGAGAAATGAATTGTGGATATGATATTTATATATAAAATATAATATTAATATGTATAATAATGTCTTACTGGGTATCTTCGAGTAAGGTATATAGTTTTTCATTATCTATATCAAGCAACGGATCATCAAAATTTTCAGTAAGAGAACTTGCTATACTATCAGCCATGTCCCAACTGTTTACGTATCCAAGACTACTGAGAGACGATACATTATCGAATTTATAGTAACCTTCCTTAGAACCAGGGGTCGCCATAGGTGAACTTTCAAATTCAGTTGATACATCAAATTCCGATAGTAGTATATCAGATTTCATAGCTGTGTCTTTTAATGAATTATATGATTCGTTTATTTTATTTATTACTGGATTTATATTTGCTGGTTGAATAGGTGTATCATTATATGAATCTTCAGATGGTAATTCATTATTTTCTAAATATTCATCACCCATTTTAGATTTTATATATAATATGTGAAATGTATCAAATTTAAAACTTATTGTTTATAAATATTTATTATAATAAATAAATTATAATGTTTTTTAAATATATTTAAAATTAAACAATTTCTTTTGTTTTCTTCGCACATGTCAATCATATAAATTTCCGTATTATATATCGTCGCCATCTTATTGTATATTAAACAATTTATTATTGTTTTATTTTATAAGGGTAAGTTTAACAAACTTATCATAGATATATTATATTTTTAATTATATTAAAAATTAATATGTTATATATAATCACATTGTAGGTTTAACTGGGCCTTCATAATCTTAAAAATTACATATTTCCCGGCTTAAAGCAAAGAATGCAAACGTATTCACGCCGGTTTACTTTAGAAACTTTTGACATAAACAGGAATTGAGTACAAATTTATTAATACTAATATTACAACTAATCGATTGTTGTATGTTTCTAATCTGATAACAAAAACATTTTTATATCATAAATATTCTTCGATAAAAATGCCGGCATCTAGCAGAGCGCGTGTGTACGCCGATGTTAATGTTCATAGACCAAGAGATTATTGGGATTATGAAGCACATTCAGTTGAATGGGGGTTAGTTTTGAATATTTTATTATAGTATATTGTATTGTAATTTAAAAAATTCAATATATTAAAATTAAGAAAATTTATTAATATTAAAATTATAGAATATAAAGAATAGAAATAGCCATTTTTTAATTTAATTAAATTAATATATTCAATTTTTACTTGTTAATAAATCTTGATTAAATTGATTTATTTAAATTATATTATAGTAATATTATATGATTATATTAAATAGCACTAAATTAGATATATATTAAATTATGTTACTAATACATATTTAATTAGTAGATCTAATTGTAGTAATTTTTATTAATATAAAATAGAATTTTATTAAATTTATTTATAATTTTAATATATTAAAATTGACTTGTAAATAATTTTGTATTATATTTTATTTGTATTAGAATATAGTTGTATGTTGTATATTTAATTAATTACTTAATTATTTAATAACATTATATTTTGTTTATATTAAATTATATTACTTATTATATTTAATTAGTAGATATTATTTATATTGATAGAAAATTTACTAAATTAAAATATTGTTTGATTTAATTTAATATAAATATAATCCAGACAACAAGACGATTATCAAATAGTGAGAAAATTAGGACGAGGTAAATATAGTGAAGTATTTGAAGCATTGAACATTACAAACAGTGAAAAATGTGTCATTAAGATTTTAAAGGTATTTTTATACAATTAATAAATCTGTAAAATACATCATGTATTATTAATAGCCTGTAAAAAAGAAGAAGATTAAAAGAGAAATTAAGATTTTAGAAAATCTTCGACATGGTACAAATGTAATATCTCTACAAGCAATTGTGAAAGACCCAGTAGTTAGTAAATATTATATCTGATTAGGATTATAATTATTATATAAATAATATGTTTCTATAAATATTAAATATATTAGTTTCAACAAAATATATATTTTAATATGATTTTATGATATATACAAAAGAATTTGTTACATTCAATTTTTGGTTACAAAAGAAATTCTGCATATTTAAATACATGTATATTTAAGTTTTATTAGTACAATGTAATTTTAGTGTGGCAGGCAAATTACAATCTAATTATATGAGTGTTTAAATGTGTAAACTTTTCATTTTTAATGTTTCGATTTCACACATCTACAACATTATCTCATAATTTGTCAATATTTTGATATATTCTATATATTTATATTAAATTTATTTATTTAGAAAAAACATTGTCGAATGTAAAATTTATAGAAAATAAAAATATTATAATTCTAATTATTTATATACTTTGATTCAAAAATAACTTATATTACCTACCACTGTACAACATGTATAGACTTATATAATAATATTAATATAAATATAATGATACAAAATATAAAAATTAGCTTGAATAATATTGAAAATATTTTTATTTTATTATATTTAATGTTTAATGTTTAAATTATAATTTTTAAATCTACTTATTAATATATCATATATAATATCTTTTATTTATTTTTAAAAAAAATTTATCAAATTGCTATATTAAATTATAACCTTAACATGAGAGTGGATTTAAAGGGATATTAGAGCCATATGGTTATAACTTATAAGTGAAAACTTCGTCTAAGTTCCTGGATGGGATGAAAGGAAATCCATCAAAATAACAATAACAATATATTTGAATGCATTATTGTTATTATTTTCTCAACATATAACTTATGAATATATTATAATTTCTAAATATGTATACATTACACGAAGTACTTATTTCATCTTCTCGAGAACTATTCTAATATTTGAACTTCTCTCTAACCAAATTTTCAATATTTTAATCTCAGATATTTTTGAAAATTTCAAACATTAGTATTTATATTTAAATAACTATATTTCATTATATCAATTTAATTATAATTTATATATATACTTAATAGTCAAGAACTCCAGCATTGATATTTGAACATGTGAACAATACCGATTTCAAGCAACTCTACCAGACCTTAACAGATTATGATATCAGATATTACCTCTATGAATTAATCAGGGTAAGCTATTAGTTATATATATATATATCATCTATATAAGGAAAGTGGATAAGCAATTGAATGTAGTGTATGGAACTTTGTGATAGAGGCTCTGTAGTCAAAACCTACTGATCATGTTTAATGTATTATCTGTAATAAAAATAATAGTTCTATATATTTAAAATATAACACATCGACATTCCTCATAATTTTGTGTATTAAAATTTAATATATCATACTATTTTATGATTTATATAATCTAAATACATAGATATAAATTAAAGTTACTTCTATCAATGTTGATGAAAAACCTACCGTTTTAATATTTGACATATAATTCGACTAATATCTAATCAAAATTGCTGATTCTATATTGTTAATTTATCAAGAAAAGTGCCATTCAAGTATCTATCTTTTACATGCATTGCTTATTCACTTTCTTTATATAAATTATTTATATCGATGATAAATATATATTATTTTTTTATTCTGGATACATGTATCTATAATATTTCATCTAAATGAATATACGAGATATAAATTTATATATAATTAATAATTATATTAATGTGTTTTTATAAATAAGATTACAATTATTTTAATATAATTATCTTAAAGTGAAGACTCCAAATGCAAATTACATTTTGAATAATGTAGAGGGAAACATATTTAAAAATATTCTGTTTAAAATTCATAGATGTGTTATAATTTTTTCTCTTACATTTTCATATGTAATAAAACTTACTACAACAATTTTATTCTATCTAAGTACCTAACAAAGATTGAATGTTAAGGTACTTTAACAAAATATATCCGGATTATCTTGTGGATATTAGCCACGGATATCTGCGATAATGGTTTTAGCTAGATTTTATTTTATTTAGGTGCGGATGAAAAATAACTGCTGGATTATCTGACGGATTTATTTTGTTTATTTATCTTGTTCTAAAATATCAGGCAGTTTCCCAAAAATGTTGCGGATATCCTTGAACTTTCAACTTATGTGAGAATTCTTAGATAGGTGAATTATTTTTAATTTATTAAATTATTCTATTCATTAATCTAAGTTTGTACAATACATATGCAGAGCCTGCTAACTAAAAATCTTCTATCGAATTCATTTAATTATTTTTGAATTAATCTATACTATATATTATTATTAGCGAAAATATCTGTGTGTCTGTGTGTGTGTGTAAGCAGAAGGATCTCGCGAACGCGAGATCCGTTTTCCGTAAGGAAAACCACAGCTGATAAAGTGGGGCAGCGGGCTTGAAATAGATGATTTACTTTTTTGGATATGTATTCACGCGATACCAATAATCGTTAAATAGTGTAATTTTTTAGTCGATTTACGTAATCGAACAATTTAAAGTCGACGCAAATTTTTAATAACAAACTTTATCGTGGAGAATTTGATGGTAAATAATTTCGTAAAAATGAATTTCTTTAATTTCGAATACATTACGTAGATTTACGAAATTGTACTTCCGGTTTGTATATCGAAATAACAATTGGTACATCGGAATTTATTTACCCGTATTATTGAGGTGAAATTCAAGAATATGTAAAATCGAGTTAATATTAATTATTTCCTATCAATGCCATGTAAACATAAATAATTAAACATATGTGATACGATACGATAATGTAAAAAATCAAAATCTACAATAATTATTCGATTTCAATAATTTTAACTTTATTAAATAGATAATTAAAATAGAATATAATTTTATAAATTGGGACTTCTTATGTTTAATATTCTTAGAGCTACGGCCGAAAAAGTGAAAAATACAGGATTTTAGAGTAGTCTATTTGACCGACTTCCGGTCATATTTTCATATAAATTATGGATTCATCAGATTTGGAGTACGAAAATACATGTAATAAAATGAGAAAAATCATGAAAATATGAATAATAGGGTTTCCATCTCTGTATTAATATTTCATATAAATGTCATCATATGGTCAAAGAAAAAAATATAGATTTATAAAAAAATATTTTTTCTAAAACTATTCTATAATGATATATGCATTATATACCGAGTGAGCATATACAAGCATATATATATATATATATATATATATATATATGTGTGTATGTGGTCATTGATATTTTTAGTTATAGTTATTTTCACATTTGTGATTAGGTTGTGTTACGTTTTAATTTTTGTAGGTTTTTTTTAGCTGCATTACTTCTCGAGTGAACCTATAAAAGTATATTGTCACGGTTGTAGTTAGGTTGGGTTAAGTTTTAATTTGTGTAGGTTTTTTTAGCTGAATTACTTCCTGAGTGATTTTATAAAAGTAAATTTTCTCTGTTGTGGTTAGGTTGGGTTAAATTTTAATTTTTGTATGTTTTATTTAGATGTATTACTTCCCATGTGAGCCTATAAAAGTATATTGTCACGGTTGTGGTTAGGTTGGGTTAAGTTTTAATTTGTGTAGGTTTTTTTAGCTGCATTACTTCCCGAGTGAACCTATACAAGTATATTGTCACGGTTGTGGTTAGGTTGGGTTAAGTTTTAATTTGTGGAGGTTTTTTTTAGCTGCATTACTTCCCATGTGAGCCTATACAATTATATTTTCACAGTTGTGGTTAGGTTGGGTTAAGTTTTGATTTGTGGAGATTTTTTTTAGCTGCATTACTTCCCGAGTGAGCCTATAAAAGTATATTTTCACTGTTGGGAATAGGTTGTGTTAAGTTTTGATTTTTGTAGGTTTTTTTAGCTGCATTACTTCTCGAGTGAGCCTATAAAAGTATATTGTCAGTTTTGTGGTTAGGTTTGATTAAGTTTTAATTTTTGTAGGTTTTTTTTATCTGCATTACTTCCCGAGTGAGCCTATACAATTATATTTTCACAGTTGTGGTTAGGTTGGGTTAAGTTTTAATTTGTGGAGGTTTTTTTAGCTGCATTACATCCCGAGTGAACCTATAAAAGCATATTGATAAATGTGTGTATGTGTCATTGATATTTTAAGTTATAGTACCTATATAAACATATTAATAAAAATTCCCAAGTACATTACATCATCAAGTGAACGTTACGCGCGATCACGGGCGAAGCCGGGCCCCGGCCGCCTAGTATATATATATTTAGAATAATATAGTATAATAATAATATATTTATTTAGTTTTAATTTAAATTAATGATATTATTTTCTATCGCTGGGATATTTAAAATATTAAATATATTCGTCAATTGTTCTAAATAAATATAATCAGGTTAAATTCTCGCGGATATCATTGAGAAATATCTGCCAGATAATCCTGCTACTTTTTTGATGTGAAGGCACCTTAAAGCGCAAATATAGATTGATAATGAATAAAGTATAATTTACTACAAAAACAATTTTTACCAACTCCACCATTACTGGTTTACATGTAAATATATAGATGACGAGTGATCTCATTAGAATCGTATGTTTAAGTTCTAGTTTTCAAATTACTAATATTTGTTAGTATTATTTATAGATTGTATATATCTCAATTTATCACCCAATAAATATAAATATAATATCCAAAATAATATGTTGAAAACATTTTTTTTCATGTTAATTATTCTACCAGATATTACTACTCTATTTTAGCAGCCTTTGTATAATAGAAAGTTTTATTTATACCAACGATGTATGCAAAAAATACAATATAAGCTAATATCTCGATTTTCAATCACATCAATGTTATTTTATCAGGATTTCATTATTATTAATCCAGAATGATCCAATAATAAACCATTGTAAAAATAAACAATTTTATCTATAATTATTTTTTACTGGCAATTTGTTATTCATTTCGATAATAATTTTATTAAAAAGTAATAATTTGAGATTTTATTGAAGGATTCAATGATATAATTCATATTCATTTTATATTTAATTAATTACTATATGTGGTAAGTTCAGGCATTTTATATTAATTAAATAAGTACTATTATGTAAAGTATATTTTCCTCTATGCATCAATATTCTATATACTGTAAGTTTTAGTTTCAATATAGACACCTAGAATATAAATAAATATGGAATGTATGATATATATACAGAAATTTGATAAATATTATATATTTATTTTGAAATTTTGTTTCTATTGTATCACTATTATTAGAGATTATTTGTTCGTATATATGTATCAATTTATTTGATATAAATATTGCACTTCTGTATTATTATTAACTATTATTTACTAACAATAGTTGTGTCACAACCAAGCTTATCATTTCATGACACCTTGAGATAGTTTTATGGTCACATGTTCATTTCTCATAATTTATTGCACATTATTAAATGTATTCATTTTTAGTTTTTATAAAATATTTTCTAATATATTGTAAACATTTAAATTTCTATCAATGTGCAATATATAATCTGACTTTATTCTAATTATAATTCTCTATATATATATTATATTTTATCCTAAAATGTGATGTTAATACATTATTGTTCTATTATAACAGGCTCTTGATTTTTGTCACAGTATGGGAATAATGCACAGAGATGTTAAGCCACACAATGTAATGATTGATCATGAACATAGAAAGGTAGGTTGAACATTAAACTCCTGACAGTTCTAATTCTTCATTATTTATATAGTTGAGGTTGATTGATTGGGGATTAGCTGAGTTTTACCATCAAGGTCAACAGTATAATGTACGAGTTGCATCAAGATACTTCAAAGGTTTTATATCATCATATAATATATTATACTTAATTATTGTATCACATGAATTCTTTATTTTTATATAATTATAACTACTTATACTAATTATTATCTATTACATAACAATATATTTCTACTATAGTATTTTTAATATAATAGGTATTTAAATTATTATTTTTTTTAATTTCTAAATATTCAAGGGTGTCACATGCTTTCATATGTTAATATACTAATAGATAAGAAATATAAAGCCCCATACAATTTCAACTAAAACTATTCAATGAATTTAAATATTTATTTTTATATTATACAGATGATATATATACTGATACATAATACATAGGAGTTTTTTTTAATATAGTTTATTTCATGTATAAACATATAATAGAATATGTCAATTTGTCAATATGATATTTCGAATCAGGGTCAATACTCAATAGTTAAAAAGTAAACAGCGGGAGTTATGAACACAGAAATGAATATATCCAATAAAGGACTTATGTGCATTTTATGACCTAATTCAAATTTGAATTTTATGATAAATTTAAATTTAATTCAATGAGTACTGCCTCATGTGTTTTTTTATAGCGCATTAGTTTTGACCCTTCACCTGATATTTCTATAGAAATTGTCTCATCACATATTTATAAACATATAATCTCATTCATTTATTTATCCATATACTATCATATATAGCAAATGAAACAATAGTATTATTATAAATGTTTTTTCTAAATATAATTTATATTCACCTTAGTAATAACAAATATTTATTCTAAGTAAATCTATATAATTTTTACTAAATATGAAAGTAAATAATATAAAATAATATCTTACATTTTAAAAGCTTTATTGAAAAATATAAACTTCAAAATAACAATAAAATAAAAATATATCAAATTATTCTGGCTATTTAATGGATTTATATATTTATATACCTGTTACAATGATAAAAATAAATAATAGTATATAAATTAGTTTTTAATTAATAAAATCAATAGATAATAATCAAGTTATAATATATTTTAAATGATAATTATTTATTTTACATTATGTGTTAAATATCCTTTTTATTGAATTTAAAAATTGATTTCAATTACAAATTGTTGACAGATACTAAACAAGATATTATATAGTTGTGATATTGAATACACTTTCGTTTTATATAATATGATAAATATTCATAAATTAATCTTTTAAATAGTAATTATTATATACTTTTTATTAATAATCAATAATTTATATTGTCATTATTTTATTGAATATATAAACTAAAAATATAATATAATTTATTCTATTAGGACCAGAATTGTTACTTGATTACCAGATGTATGATTATTCACTTGACATGTGGTCTCTTGGTTGCATGTTTGCATCTATGATCTTCCGCAAGGAACCTTTCTTCCATGGCCACGATAATTATGATCAGGTTATTATATTATTTATATACATTTTAACCAATATTCTAATATATTTAAATACTATCAGCTCGTCAGAATTGGTAAAATATTAGGAACCGATGATTTATTTGAATATATCGATAAGTATCAGATGGATTTAGATCCAAGATTTAATGATCTTCTAGGAAAGTAAGTAATCTTATATATTATCTATCCATATTTATTTTAATATATTGTTTTATTTTAGACATTCTCGTAAAAGATGGGAACGATTTATACATCCAGAGAATCAGCACTTAATCTCAACCGAATCATTAGATTTTCTTGATAAATTACTTAGATATGATCACCAGACACGCGTTACAGCACAGGAAGCTATGGAACATCCTTACTTTTGTTAGTATTACTATACAAGTCTTATAACTACTCTAAATTTATATTTGATATCTTGTTTTAGTTCCAGTTGTGAATGCCAACAATGCACCAGGCAATGCATCAAAAAATTCAAACAATGTAACAAGTCCCTTGAGGAATTCTGAAATTGACAATAAGCCTTAATCTATTGTTAATGTATTGTTTTGCTATTTGTCTGTGTGTAAATATTTATGCATATAAAGACTTTCTTTAATAAATTATTAAAATATTTTAATTAAATTTTATTCTAAAATTAATTATCATATTTTTTGTAAATACAATAAAGATTTGTCTTTTATTCCAGCGTGATGTAAAGTTTGGCTAAAATCTTCTATCCTGTTATAAACATTGAATTAAATATCAGTGGAAATAAATAATCAATACAAACCTTTCGTTTAAAATTGGTTTAACTAATATATATTGATGAACATTGATATTAAGATGTAGACGTAGAATTTCTTCTATTGTATCCTCTGAATTGGCATTAATTATCGTTCTTTCTCCATTGGGTGGAATTTTAATAGCTATAGAAATTATTTCCTTTTCAGTACCTATGTTAATGATAATCATGTGTAATGTATGTTATTATAATGAATGAACAATAACCTATTGATGGCAGTACGGAAAATCTTGATAAACTTCTTGGTGATAATTTTTTCTTTGCTAAAGCTATTTATTTATGTATTAGTTGTTTAATAATATGAATTGCATTTTATAAAAAATGTAAAATAAGTTTTAATAATTCCACTGATCATTAATTTAATATTATAACATTTATAAAGAATTTATAATACTTTAAAATATATAAATGTGTTTTTCAAAACATTTTATTAACTTTAAATGACTGATTTATTTATCCTAATATTATTTAATACCTTTACATGTAGATTTTCTTATTGTTTTCACACTTTGTATACGAGTTTCTGTAGGAGGTGATGGTAAATATGGCATCTCATCTTGATTCATAGGATACATATCTAAAGGGAATATGTATTACGTTTATATTTTAGTTTTCAATTTAAATAATTCTAAAATTAGAAGCACTAATGGTAATAATTTGAAAATATTTACATTAAAGATTTAGAAAATTATTTACAATTTATTAATGTTATATAATTAATATTAATATAATCTACATTTTATATTATTTATTATAAATTTAATAATTTAAAATATATAAATATTTAGTTATACAATATAATATGTATAACAGGAACAAAATACTAAGTGTTTATATGAATAAATATTAGCACAAAGCTGCTTTCACAGATTAAAACAGCCTGCTATCAGCCCAATCTTTATAGTCATATCAGCTGCTTCAAATTATTCGTTTTAAAACATTACTAGATATCAATGATTTAAGATTTGATTATATATTACATCACCTGCCTGATTTTGATCTTACGACAATATCGGGCTGTATTTATTGGTGTGAAAGCAGCTAAGCTAGATTAGTTTAATCATTATAATAACTTAATTAATTACTTATGCAGTATAGTATGATTTTTAATTTCTAAAATAGTAAAATTTAATTATTTTATTCAAAATATTATACTTAAAATAACTAGTATTGTCAATCCATAATAATATAGTTAATATTGTTTGTATATAACCTCGTCTACTGGGTGGTCTGTCTTGTAGATATGACTCGATTGATTTCAATTGTGATGTCATTCTATACAACATGATAAGATTTAAGAATAATATAGATTCATAATATCATATGGTGGTATTTACATAAGGTTATGTTTATATTAGTGTTTATAATATAATACTATTTAATGTAAAGCATTCAATAAACTGAAATTAATATAATAATAACATAATACATCATGTGATCTATTTCATTACTAAACTTTTAAATTAAATTTAGATATTAATTATATATAACTTCATATTTAATTCTTATTTTTAAATATCGATAATATATATCAAATATATTTTGTTGTAATACAATCTAAATTAAATGTCTAATTATAATATCGAAACAAGTAATATTGGATGACTCACAAATTAACCAGGTGTGGCTTTACATTATTAATAAAACAACTATAACTTCATATAATTGCAAAATACTTTAGATTTTTTTCATTTTATAGGTACTCTTGTTTATTGTACCAAATTATATTATATGTGGCAGATTACATCTTAATTTATTAGATCATTAAAATACAATTTGTGAAATCTATTTTCTTTTTAAAACAATAATGAATTATCATATTATAGATTACATTAAATTTATAAATTAACTCTCAGAAAAATAAATGTAATATCTAATCAATTTCATACTCTATATCTGAATAGCTAATACCTAATATAGATAAATAAAACTGTATATAATGAGCATGAATATATAGACTTATTAATATATTGTTTAATATTATAAATAAAAAATGTTTTAACTAAATCACTTGTTATTCATATATATATATATATTAGTGTTGCATATCCTTTCCTACTACAATTCTACCATATATATATATAGGAATAAATAAGTTTATAATAAGGAATTTGATATACTAAATAGATTGTAAGACATTATTTAAATAAAGTATCCACCAAGTAAAACTCCACAAGTTTATCTACTATTCATTATATAGTATACAATATAATATATATATATATCAATAGTATTGATATGGTAATGAATATTGAATCTTACTATTCACAGGGATATATACACTGAGAAACAATAATACCAAAAAAGTGTATCTTATTGTGAAACCTTTTAAGAAACAGAATATTTGTATTTATTTTATTATAAACAAAAATATGTTAATAAATAATAATTATTATTATATATGCAACATAACATGTCTATTGAATACCTACTTTATTATAGTATAGATAGTATTAACAAAGTTGAATGTTATCTCAATATTGAGTGACAGCTAGTATCTGCTGATTATTTACCTTTGAAAACTTTATCTCCTATCTCCTCTTACGACACAGCGGCGCTGATAGCAGGGTCGAGGGCTTCTGTAACTCGGCCTTAGTTCAGTTTGTGTAGTAAGGTCGGTATCATTACATTGACACGTTGGTGTGTGTCAGTCAGTGGTGTCAGTATTCATATCCGATAGTGACAGCTGTCATAACTAGTTCAGGTTCTAGTGAGTTCACTTATTTACAGGACAGGGTCTAGTACATACAAAGTCACACTCGTTTAAAGTCCAAACTAAACGATCTTAACTGATTACAATATACTATAGGTAGCTATTACTTCTATTATGATAAATGTATATATATGTGCAAAGTTATGATAATATATTACGTGCAATCTGTATTGAATTCTAGCTTTTCGCTATATTTGTTTACATTAGCAACCGTACTAATAAGAATACCTTTTATATAAATGCATACATACAATGTCCAGGTACCGATTGACTGCTAGCTTATAATATATCATTAGTATAATCACACACACACATATATATATATATATATATATATATATACTTCACATAAGTTTATAAGGTTATAAGTTATCTAGTTATATAATTATTAAGTATTATTAATTGTACATATGATACATAATTATTAATCTAGAAATATCCATATTGTGAATTCTACATAGGTCACATAGGTCACATACATCCCTACTGATATGTCGACATACTACTAATGCTGCGTTCATAGGACACACACACATACACACACACACACACACACATAGGACCTATACAAAATACACATAACCACTATTGCGTAATACTTATATGACATCATCATCATCATCATCATCATCGGGATCATGTATATCGATTGTGTACACCGTATGCCTAGTACACATTGTGTACACAGTAGTGTAGCATAGGGCAGCTAATTACACAGCTAAGGCACACCGAAGATCAATACAGTTAATAGTTAGGTTACATAACGCCTTCCAAGGTCTTCTAGTCCTAGCACTAATTAGTGATCTCTATGCATATTAGTGTGTTAGAATATATATATATATATATATATATATATATATATATATATATATATATATATATATATATATATATGTGTGTGTCTATGCGACAATGTGCGACGCAGAGTGAGAGAGAAAGATATAAAAAGTTACTGATAAGAATTTATAAGAAAATTTGAGAGAAGGCGTATTATATTTTAATATTGATGTACAAAAGTAAACTTTAAATTATCTTTTGACATTTAATTAATACAATGGGAAATATTTAAATACAATGTAGTCATTTATAATACAATGGGCTATAGTAAATATATAGAATACATCTTAAAGATAGGTAGACCTAAATATGTGTAAAGAATCCATGCACAGTAAAATATAGGATCAGGGTCCTCATTGTAATCGTGTGTGTCATTTTATATATTTAACCTTTGGCGCTGATGATGACCTTGGTCGCTTACCAAACCTATATATTGATTATAAATATAAACAAGTATTGACAATTATCAATCATAACACACGTGAACAATTATTACTATCACCAAATTAGTATAATATCAATAACACATTATAATAATAATAATAGCTACACTGAACATGTTAAACTAGTTTATCATATATTATATAATATATATATATATTATATATATTTATTAAATAGCTATAGCTAGGGGTATATATTACCCTTAATTTGTTCTCGTTAATAACGATTACAAAACTGAAGATATCGTGAACCGAGTAGTGTTCACCGAGAGGAGGTTATATTTCGTGGTTAAAGTCGTGTCCTAGTAGGTGTACAATGGAAACCGTCCATGTCCATATCCATATAGGGGAAAATCTCCGATTACCGACCCCCTCATAATACCGACCCCCTCTCGTATCTCAGTAACTATAAGATATATCAAAAATTATATATATACACGAACTGTTAGTAATGTAATGATAAATATGAATAGGTATTTTGTTTTAAAAAATATTTAATCCTACAATTATTTTTTGATAAAATGTAAATTCTGTTTATAGTTTTAAATATTTGAATAATAACTTTTTTTAAATCATGGTAAATACTTTATTAATTAAAAGAAAACTTAATACTGCGCATGATATTGTAGATCAATAACATTTTTATAACTATTATAAAAATAATTTAATTCGAATAACTATTAACCAATATATCTTAATTATAGCAACACATATGATTTTCCTATTACCGACCCCCTAAATTACCCTAATACCGACCCCATGTGATTTATAATATCCAATCAAAATAGATCCATTTTTATACTTTAAAATATGTCGTAAGTTAAAAAATAACTATAAAATAACTATACGTGTAGTTAGGGGCACATGAACAGGGCAATACTATAATTGTGTAGTATTATCAATGATATACAAGGGTATATATATAGAAATATATATATTTCTATTTTATGTATATATTTCTATGTATACTATTTCCATAATAATATCGCAATATGTCACACTACTATTTATTATTCGATAGGAATATTGCGTAATCACAAGGACATCAGTTGTCCTTGCTAATTATATAATCGAATACCATATATGGTAATTTATACAAATGTCCAATATTAATATTGTATGATATAGTATTTATATACATACGCATACACATACATACATATTCATACATTCATATATGCATATATACACACACACACACACACACACAAACACACAAACATATGTGTATATACACACATACACACACACACACACACACACACATATATATATTAATATATCTAATTATCGTATAGTTAATTGATATATTTGATAATATATGACCTCATCAAGGTCAACGTGCTAAAGTATCATACACTATGATTCATAGTAGTAATTTGAACATAACAAAACATCATATCCTATACTTAATTAAGTCTTAATGCTCTAACAAGGTTAATCTATAAGTATAGTTTATACATGGGAGTAAATATTATTCTGTACATAGTATAATTACTAGTTAATAGGGTATAATAGGTTAATACTTGATAGTGTTGTTTATAAGAGTTTTCTAAAGATGATTCGTAAAATATTTGGCATTACAAATACTAAATATATTTAGTTATTTATAATACTAAATATATAATAATAATATTTATTAGAAGAATTTTAATTTTTTTCTTCTGTTATTTTAATTTTATTTAATTAATAATTATTTAATTTTAATGTTTTCTTCTAAAGGGATTCAAAATAATATAAATATTTTCTGTTGTTGTTGTTTTTAATACGCATACATTCATACATACACACACACGCACATTTATATATATGTGTGTGAGTGTATATGTATACAGCACTAGAATGTAAACATTGTGGTACATTGTAGTAAGACAAGCTTACCACGTAAATCACCTCAGGCGAACCTATGTGTATGTTGCTTATCTGCCTCCGTATCTATCACATTGACGACAACGTGACAGCACGTAAACAACAACTACCCCAGCACCACCTAACGGTTAATTCACGCGATAAGTATTACAAGTAGGATTACATATAAATTAATAAATATAATTAATAAATATAAATTAATACCGAAATAAATTCGCGAGTATAACCAGGGATAACTCACGTGTATAACTAAAATATATGAGGTGTATATAGTATACTACGTACACTACGCGTATATATATACGTATATATACGTATATATATATACGTATATATACGTATACATTGAAAATATATAGTATACGAATACACAAAAAGACACAAATATATTATATTGCTTACTTGCTTAATTTCGAGGATGATCTTAATCGTCTACTCGAGCATAAGTATGAGTCAACTCCCGATAGATATCTCTATCGAGTATGCTGGTTATTATATCTTCCTTCTTTGTGTCCTTTTTTAATACATCAACATAGTTCAATCGTTGGCGACCTCTGTTAGCTTTGCCGTGTGTGGGTTCCCATAAAATGAGCGGGTGTGTTGATAGTTCTGGATGTCGTATACAGTGACCAGCCATTATCATCCTTCTGGATTTTATTTTAGATGAAACAAGAGGTAGTTTACTATACACATTTTTATTTGTGGAGTGTTCTTGCCAAGATATATTTAGGGCTTTACGAAGCATTCGTGTATATGTGCCATCCAGTGATTTTTGCTATTAAACAGTCAGTGTCCATGATTCAGATCCATAGGTTAATACACTTTCTACGGTTGCTACAAATAGTCTTCTTTTAAGTGGTAAGTTTATCTTAGACTTCCATATAACGGGCATGCTATGTAGTGCGTTCCATGCTAAAGCCTTTCTCACTTTAATATAATTTTCTGACGAATTGATCCAAGAACCAAGGTATTTGAAGTCTTTTTCGACTTGTAATGTTTGAACATCAGCTGTTTTTAAGACTATTGATTCCGGTGTGTTAAAGGCCATTACTTTGGTCTTTTTAGTATTTAGATGTAGTCCTACTTTTTGTGCATTCAGACTCTACCCTTAGAAGTAACTCCCTGTCTTGACTTACAGTGTTAGATACTAAGGCTATATCATCAGCAAAATCTAAATCTGTTAAAACAGTTAGATGCTATCTTTGACTTCTGCGAGGGACAATAGTAAATCATAATTCCTCTTCATATCCATTGATTGCTTTTCTTAGTGCATAATATAGTAACATAATAAATAGATAAGGTGATAATGTATCCCCTTGTAGAACTCCTGATACTATGTCGAACTCTTCAGATACACCATCTGGTGAGTATACTTTGGCTCTAATATTAGCATAGCTCCCATTTATTGCATCGACAAGCTTATCAGGTATTCCATATTATCTAAGTACTTTAGACATCTTGCCTCTATGTATAGAGTAAAATGCCTACTTGAAGTAAATAATTGTAAAGATAGCTGGTAAATTCTTATCCCTAATTCCCTCCAGAATCTTTCTTATTGCTAGTATCTGGTCGACTGTTGTTCTCTTCTGTCTGAATCCATTTTTATTGGGTCTAAGTAGAGGATCTAATACCGGACGTATTCGATTTAGTATCATACGATTGAAATGTTGGCCATTATAGAGGTGAGGCTATAGCCCACCTCTATATACCACCCAATTATAATTCCGGTAGTTGTCAGCTTTGGTGAGATCTCCCGATTTAGGTATAGTACTATGTTAGAAATGTTCCGTAGGTCAGGCTGTTCACTGTTTTATATGACTTGTTTATGGTATCAAGCACAATTTCATCAATTGGGACATATTTGAGTACTTCTGGCATTATACCATCTTCCCCAGCGCTTTTCCATATTTTATTGATATTTTCGCTCTCTTATATTCATCAAGTGTAAATATGTCATCTTTTATATGTAAGTTTTCAAAAACTGGAGATATTTCTTCGTTTTCATCTGTCACTACAGGTGAGTTCCCGAGAAGTTTTCTGAAGTGTTCATACCATAGAACAACTCTATCCTCTGCATTTTTACCAATTAACTGTGATAACTGGATGAATTTCCTGCCAGATATTTCATTGACCAAGTTCCAACTTTCTAGATAGCCCATACCCAGATCAGCTTGATCAATTACAATAACTTTCTTTTCCAACTCTTCGTCATTAATTACTTTAAACATTAGGAACATCTCTATTTTATTTTGTTTGTATAGAGTTCGATTACTTTGAAATTTGTTCTTAACAAGATCTTTATGTGCGGAAGTTATAGCTTCCCGAGCATTAATAATTCGTGGATCTTGATAATTCAATTTCATTTTAAGTTTCGGAACTTGCCTCATGCATCCTACCGCTGTCACATTAATTGCTTCCACCAACCGTTCATACCTTTCTGACATTGTTTCTTCATCTATTCCCTGGATGTTAAATTTATTCCGTACTTCAACTGCATACATCTATTTTAGTTTATCTTGATCCCTTAAATCGCTCCAAACATACTTGGGTTTACGCTTCGCAATCTGCTTTGATGCTCTGAGACTTAGTGTTACATTCGCTACTACGATTCTAAGCTCATATCCCAAAGATATGAAAGTGTTATATGCTTCTCAATTTCTTATGCTTTTCCTCCATTTCTTTCTCACCAATATATAGTCAAGTTGGTGTTTCGTCATGTGTGGTGACATCCAGGTCCATAACTTTCCTTTTTTTTCTTCTAAATTGTGAGTTAGCTGCTAGTAGCTGGTATTCTTCCATCATTTCTATGAGCCGATTCCATTATTATTTATTGATGTGTTGTAAGTGTATTGCACATCTTCTGGTCCCATCCTAGCATACGTATCACTTAATATTATTAAGCGGTTGTGGGATGATACTTGTTCAATAGTTGTTCGAAGTTGCTCATAGAAAGTATTCTTGACTAGTTCATCTTCATATTCACATGGTACATATGTAACGATAGTAGTTAATACCAGATTACTTTGAAAGTTAGCTATCATAATTATATTCGTAACTCGTTTTATGTTTATTATACTTTTACTTGCCTCTTTACTAATGATGATACCCACGTCACCATTAGCTATTGTACTTGATTTCTCCATTCTGGTACGGTGTATAGATCGTATCCAGGGTCAACATCGTACCGGTTAATTTCATGTTCCCTATCTGCTGAGTGCACTTTTCGATGTTATTGGAATACCAGTAAACTCGGACCAGGTAAACTCGGACCACTTTTGAGGTAAACTCGGACCACTTTTAAAGTAAACTCGGACCACTTTTTAAAAACATAAAGTAAACTCGGACCACTTATTAAAAACATAAAGAAGATTCGGGCCACTTTTAAAATAACTATATTTTGTATATTTCTATAATATAATATGCTTTAACTTACTGACCTTATATAATTATATTATATCTGTTAAATAAATTATAAAAAGAGTCATTTAATATGATATTTTTGTGGAATTATATACTTAAATAGGTAAACATTTAATTTGAACTCGCATCACTTTTGAAGTAAACTCGGACCACTTGTGAAGTAAACTCGGACCACTTGTGAAGTAAACTCGGACCACTTATTAAAATAACTTATATATTGTATACTTCTATCATAATAAATATAGCTTCTATCGTGGGTCTCGTCGATGATATACATAGATCTAGAGAGAAAATGTAAATATAATTATATACAGTGAAATTATACTTTTAACTTATAAGTTAAAGCATATTATATGTTAGAAATATACAATATATAGTTTATACGGTTGGTCTGAATCTTCTTTATGTTTTTAATAAGTGGTCCGAGTTTACTTCACAAGTGGTCCGAGTTTACTTCACAAGTGATCCGAGTTTACTTCACAAGTGGTCCGAGTTGACTTCAAAAGTGGTGCGAGTTCAAATTAAATGTTTACCTATTTAAATATATAATTCCACAAAAATATCATATTAAATGACTCTTTTTATAATTTATTTAACAGATATAATATAATTATATAAGGTGGAAGTAAGTTAAAGCATATTATATTATAGAAATATACAAAATATAGTTATTTTAATAAGTGGTCCGAGTTTACTTTATGTTTTTAAAAAGTGGTCCGAGTTTACTTTAAAAGTGGTCCGAGTTTACCTCAAAATTGGTCCGAGTTTACTGGTACTCTGTTCTTGTACACCGCATATAGATATGTTATACTTTCGCATATTCGATTTCATCTCTTCTGTTTTTTTTGTAGTACCTTATCAACTTCTCTGGTAGCCAGAGTTTGTACATTGAAAGTTGCTATTTTTATATTTTTTCTACACTGTAATAATTTCGCCTTAGCATCTAGGAAAGTCTCAATCTCACACCTCCCCGTAGGGTTTAAAGGCGCGACGTCATGAAATCCTTATGTATGTGCGTTGTTTGCGTTAGCTGGTCTCCTGCGGACTCCCGCCGCTGGAAGTATAGGATTTGTTGTTAACTTAGAAGGAAAACTCACCATAAACCTGACGAGAGGAGTTGCGACCCTCGTTAGGGTGCACATGTACCCACTAGCAATGAATAGCAAAAGTATGAACACAAAAACAATTGTTCTAAATTATACTGAACACTGTTCAGTGAGAAGTTTAACACAACAGACGGAAATAATCCTTTCAGATGAACAAGCCGGCTTCAAGAAAAACAGAAGCACTGATTGCTGATGGAAAACATATAGACCACAGAGCTCTGTCTAGACCTTTATATCATAACTTTACAGACTTCAAAAAAAGCCTTTGATCGAGTATGGCACGAGGTCTTATGGCATACAATGATAACCTATGGTATAGTTACTAATGTATTAATCTATATAATATTAGCTCTTTATACCTATTCAATAAACTCAAAACGTGTCAATAATAAATTGGAGATAGATGAAGATAATAACTTAAATTCAGAAGAAACAGAGTCTTGCAAGGGAGGGTGGTATCTTGTTCGTTTAAATCATATAGACATTAGTAGGATTCATTTTGAAAGGATGGAAGAGTCATTGAATCCGTCATCCATATCTCAATAATAGCAACTATAGAACTTTTTGAATCAATTATAAACTGATGTATGCTATCAGCCTTATTATGAACAGACCGTGCATTGAACATAGCACACTATATATTATGTAGAAGAGGTATATTAATATGTTCATCTAGTCATTATGACGAATTAGATTCATTTGAAGATACAGTGTTAGTAGGACTATTATAATTCGTTGTTAGAATACATTTTTTAAAGAAGGTATTCCACTAATACAATTTAATAGTAGAATTCTACTTACCTTAAGGTACCAATAAATTAGAATTCCAATCAAATTTATTAATACCATCAATGAACGAAATTCATGGTTTTAAGTATCATGATTGAAAACCGAGTTGTAATCTGTTATTAATTTTGATTTGAATACACTCACATTATATATATATAATCTGCATTTTATACATTCTGATTTGATTTTGAATGAGATGAATTCTTGTATGAAATGTTCTATATAAATAATACATATAATTATAGAAGAAACTTTTTCAGATCAGCGATATAATTCATACTTCTATATGGACACTAACTTCGATTCTAGAGAAAAAAGTAGACGTAGCATATACTCGCATGCTCAGAGCTGTGTTGAACACATCATGGAGGGTACATATGACAAATAAAAAGCTATACTATAGAATCCCCAAAATGACAGTCTCTATACGAGAACAAAGATTAAGATTCATTGGACATTGTTGGAGAAGTAAAAGTGAACTAAATGATTTACTTCTCTGGCAACCACTCCATAGTCCACGACCCTGAGGACGACCAGCAAAAAACGTTCATTGATCAACTGAGTTAAGATATCGGATGCACCCTCAGTGAACTACCAAACGTGATGAGTGATTGAGAAGGATGGAGAAGACGTGGCATGGACTGCCGAGCAAGCTTGGTAAAGGTAGGTAGGTATTATTATAAAATATAAATTATATAAAATATTCTTGATCAGCTTATCAGATTTGCATAAGAGTTAGTTTTAATAACAAGGGTAATCATATGAGAATAGCTTATAAGCTTATATCAATATGTAAGAGATATTACCATTTAGTGATAATATTACCCTTTAACCATAGTGACTAGTGATGGAAATGAAACTCAATGTTAAAGTTTCGAAACATTTTCAGTTTCAAAGACCAGGGTTTCGAAACAGTTTCAGTTTCAAAGATAATAATTTCGAAACGGTTTCAGTTTCAATATATGTATTTTGATAATAATAAACAAACAATTTAAAGTTTAGTATTGAAGTTTACGAATTAAAGACGAACTTCTTTAGAGCCGTGGTAGAATCTGTTCTATTATACGGCTCTGAAGCTTGGACCCTAACTAAAAAACATGAGAAAAAAGTCGATGGAACTTACACAAGAATGTTGAGAGCCATATTAAATATATCATGGAAAGAGCATCCAACAAAGATTCGCCTTTACGGAAATATTCCACCACTAACAAGTATAATACATATACGAAGAACACGTTTCGCAGGCCACTGTTATCGAAGTGAGGAAGAAATCATAAAAGATGTTTTGTTGTGGACACCGAACCATGGTACAACAAAGATTGGACGACCCAGAAAAACCTATGTAAAACAGCTATGTGATGATACGGGACTGACGACTGAAGAACTGAAGACAGCTATGAAAGACAGGATGACGTGGAAGAAAATTGTTGAAAGTGCTCGGGAAACTATCCCGATCCGGTAAGTAAGGTAATTGAAGTTTAAATTCGAAAATATAATAAACAATACAAATTCGGCACATAAACCTAGTTTTATTTTTAAATTCGGCATATATTTAATATATTAATAGTTACATTTTTAAACGTAAATTATGAATTACCCGACACATACTTGAAACCGACTCGGAAATTTTAATTACAAGAAACCGCTCAAAAATTACATTATTCGAAACCGATCGAAAATTACTCGGCTCGATCCCATCACTAGTAGTGACCAGTCTAAGAAAGTACAATTACAGACGGTGTAATAATACCTAAAGAAAATAACCTTTTTATAAATAACATTCTATAATATAATATTGTTAGCTAAATTAACATTATATAAGTGTAGAATATATAATACAAGAATAGAAAATAGATTATTAAACGTTAAAAGAGATACATTTAAACCAATATAAGATATAGATAGTTGTATTATCATTATAATTTATAAGTAATATAACGTGGGTAAAATATAATTTTATAATTATTGAAATTTCATAAGTTTAAATATTATTAATATAAAATAACTACATTATATATCACATTATACTTACGATATTACACATATTTAATATATATTAAAAGAATGATTTTCATAAAATATAAAGTACAATAAAGTACATAACGCTTGCTTTAAATTTATGAAAGTTTGTATAAAATATTTCTGTGAAAAACATATTTTATAATTCAGAATATTAAAAATTAATTAAATTACCTATTTAGATAATAATTAAGGGCAGTTTAATAGATTCAAGAATTATAAATATTTTGAATATGTTTCAAATAAATTTACTAGCGTAATTATCTAAGAATATGATAAATTAGTAATTATGTTTAGTAATAAATTAACATAAATAATATATAGGTATAGGATTATAATAAAATGAAAATTATTTTAAATTCATGCATAGGTTATATTCTTATTATTAGTGTAACTATAGCGTGGAAATTGTATTGTTGTCCTACCATTGTATTCAATTGTTATCTTATTTAGATATTAATTTAATTAGAAAAAGATATTACTTAATTTATTTTATGTTTAAAATCAAGATGAATATTCAAATTAATTATGTTACATATTAGAGCTATTTAAAGATTTATTAAATAATTTATATATTTTAGTAGACTTTTATTTAATTTTTATTGAAAATATATCGATATATTAATTTATTTTATTATAAAGCTACACTTATTTATATCATTTACGAGGAACTAAATATAATATTACTTAAAAACTAAATTATGAATTACATATTATATATATATATTTTGAGAATAGCGTAACATTTATCGCTCGTATCAAAGTAATACAAAATCATTATTTATTATAGAAAATCATAAAAGTATACAATAATGCATAAATATCACAGAAATGTGTATAACAATCGAATATTATATAATAACATCGGTCGCGGTAAATCATCGTAGAATATATAATATTGTATAGATCGATTATAGATATAATATTACGTACTAAAATTGTTACAACGTATACGAATCAAACGTAACATTCGCATGTTATATCATATTACAACGTATTACATAGTAACAGTAGCGATGATAATAAATAACAACGTAAGAAGACCCGGGGGGTTCATACGGTATCCACGGGGGCGGGGGTGGGGGTACGGGTGTATCTCTTGGTGATGGAGGCAGCTATAGCGAGGGCGCCACCGCATGCAAACCTCACAAAGTTATCACCGACTAGAGAACCCATCGCGAATAGGTCCTCGCTGCTGCGCGATTCGTAGGTTCCGGCGTTGATCGCGATCCTTTTGTCGTCGTCTTCTGTCGGGTTTAGTGGTGGTGTAGGGTTAGGGGTAGTGTTGGTGCTGGGTTAAGGTGGTGTAGGGTTAGGGGTAGTGTTGGTGCTGGGTTAAGGTGGTGTAGGGTTAGGGTTAGTGTTGGGTTAGTGTGGCAATAGTGCAGGGTTAGTGTAAGAGAAGGGATAGGGTAGTGTAGAGCTTATGAAAGGGTAAGTTAGGGGTATTGTAAGAGAATGTTTGATGTAGTCGGGTAGAGAGAGTGTAAAGATAGATTGAGCGTTAGGGGTATGGGAAAGTTTAGACTCTAAACTTTAGAGTATTGAGTACATTTAGTGTAAAGATGGATATACATGTTAAACTCACTACAAATTATGCTAGAGACTTTATAAAATGGATGAAAACAGAAATAACTACCTTTGTATAATGTTTAAATGAGAACTTATTCATCTATTATTCAATCATTCATTTCAGAAAGTTTCTAATAAAATAAATTGTTTTATTACTGATAGATTAGTATATTTTACAACTTTTACATTGAATTAAGATGTTCATTACATATTATTAATCTCATAACTACTTTATTTATTTAACTTGTATATATATCGTAGATAATTTGATAAATTAAATATGTATTAAAATAAAAATATATAATTGATATTTGCCTGAACTGGGGAATTATTATATAGTAAATTAATCCATCACAAACATTCATATTATATATCTAAAGTTCATAAACTTATTGATTATTAAATTATTATATGATGAATATTTAAATAATTTTACTCGAGTAGTTTTTAATACTTTTTTTAGTTGATATTCTATCATAATCAATTAATAGAATACAACGTAAATAATCGTAGAATTCGTGACTTCATGAACTTTATATAATTGTGCATAAATAAATGATCGGCTCTCATTAAAACCGCGGATGCCTTAACACGAGAGCGGCTTCGAAGGGATATTAGAGCCATATATGGTTATAAGTGAAAACTACGCATAAGTTCCTGGATGGGATGAAAGGACTCCACCAAATAACGATAACAATAAAAATAACAATATATAGAGTTATTTGATGTATTATTATTTATAATGTTTTAGTTCATTCTACTTTATCAAATATATATTTATAATTTTAATAAATATAAATTATATTTATAACACTAACAATAACAATAACAATAACAGTAACGAGCTGTACTAACCGATGACCTCAGACGGAAGGAAGCCTAACTTAGGACTGTAGCCGATCAACACTAGGGCAGCGCACACTTTTAATACTTTATCTTCTTCACCCGCCGCCTCCAGACTTTCTATTACCACCTGGTGAGTAGAGTAGGCATTAGAACATCTGGCGATCGAATCATGCGTTCCACTTATTGATAACTTGTGATAAATTGTGTAATTCATAGTAAATTATTGATAAATATACATAATATTGTAGGTTTGTAAACTATAATAAAATATTATAACTTAAAAAATGAAGTAACTAATTATACTAAGAATATAGGAACCAGTAAAATGTAGATCTATCAGTAGATACTTACGGTAATAACTAGGGTTGTAAAATTTCAAATACTTTCAAGGCTTCGAAGCCATCAAATCCTAAAAATCAATGCTTCGAAGCCAATAAAAATATTCAAATCCTAAAATCTTCGGCTTCGAAGCCTTCAAATCCAAAAATGTAAGGCTTCGAAGCCTTCAAATCAAAATTGAAACTTCAAAGTTTATAAAATTAAGGTCATAAAAATTAAATATAAAGAATGGATTAAATAATATATATTAGTGGTTTAAATTTAGCCCATTTTACATTATCTCGAGACAATCAAATCCTAATTTTCATTATCTCGAGACAATCAAATCCTAAATTTCATTATCTCGAGACTTTCGAGATAATGAAAGTTTATAATAAATATAAATTTTTTGAATATTTTACCGCGTACCCCAGTAAAACCTAAAAAATTGACTTTTTGCCATTAAAATGATTTTTTGTCATCTAAAATCTTCAGCGTCGCTTTTTTGAAATATTTTTTTTACATTTTTTTGAAATTTGTTGAAATTTGTTTGAATTTTTTTTGAAAATTTTGAATTTTTTTTGAAATTTTTAAAATATTTTTAAAAATTTTTGAAATATTTTTAAAATTTTTTGAAATATTTTTAAACATATTTTTGAAATATTTGAAAACATTTTTTTGAAATATTTGTAATCATTTTTGTAGACATTTTTTTGAAATTTATTCAAAATATATTTTGTAATATTATTGATATTTTTTGTATTTTTAAAAATATTATTTGAAATATTTTTTAAAATTTTTCAACTAATCTTTGAAATATTATTATTTTAAGATATAATTAAAATATTGTAATTATATAATAAATATATAAATATTATAAGATATAAATATTATACTTTTTAAAATATGTGTAGAACATTTATAAAACATATATTTTGTAGCAATACAGAAATACAGAATCAGAAATAGCTATAATTAATAAATAATATATAGGCAACAACAATCAAAATATAATTTATAAATATTAGATCGTGAAATATTTGTTATTATGATCAACAAATATCTACTAGAATGATAATTTTTAAATATATTCTATTATAATAGAATAATAATACAATAATTAACACCGGAAAGCTTATTGAATTTTATAATATACTTCATATTGTAGTTTTTTTTTTAATTTGTATTATAACATAAGTTATGTACAAAAATGTAGTACAATTATATATAACATTATAAACATTTCAATTATTGAAATTTTCAATATCTATGAAATAATTAAATACTTATTTTCCAGATATTACAATGTACATAGGATTAATAGGCATATAGTATATATTTGGCTTTGGCAATATTTAGTATACTTACGTTATCAGTTGTATACATTATAATAATGTATTATAATAATTATCAATTAAATTAAGATTTAATTATATTTTTATAAAATGTATATACAATTTTAATATTATTTTTATTTTACACAAATACCCGAAATTAATTTACTAAAACCCGGACCCGTTCTTGGACCATTTTTCGAAACCCGATCTCATGAAATTTTGCTAGAACCCGGAATTGATACCCGAAACCGAGTTCGGGTTAAACCAGTAATATATATAAATAATATAATATATATGTTTATATAATATATATTGTTTATAATATATATGATAAAAAATTGTATTGACAAAGAAAATATACTAGATTTAATATATCTATATATACAATTTATTATAACATATTGGGGGGCAAAACATACTTAGCCCCCCCCCCCCCATATTTTTGAATGGGGGGTCCGATACCCACCGCCACCCCCCCCCCCCTTCCGATGCCCCTATATAAATATACATATATATATGCTGTATATGCTGTATACGGTATAAAGGTAATTTTATTCTAGAAAAAAATTAATTGTAATTCTGAAAATGTATCATATTACTTAGTTACTAGTATACTATAGTACTATTATGATAGTATAAATTAACTTAACTTATTAATAATCAAGAGTAGATTATATTATTGTATATAGGTATTAAAATATATCCTATGTATTAAAATATATATCTTAACATATCTATAATATTAAATTAGTAACTGTTGAAATAAATATAAATATGGATGAATATTTAAATTATATGATTATTATAATAATATCATATTGTATACAATATAGATAACAATATTATAGTATAAAATAATGAAATATATATATAATATATACGATCAGTATTAGTTAATATCGAAATAATAGTAAGATAATATATATATATATATATATATATATATATACAGTGAAAGCCGCTTACTTCGACAGCCACGTACATCGATAATTCGGCTACATCGACATTTCGAGATATTTTTGTTGGATTTATACCTATTTACATGTAAATTAATCCGCGTACATCGACAATCCACTTATATCGATAATTCGGCATTATCGACATATTTATAAGGTAATATTTGGAATTGAATCCACTTATATCGACAAATTTGATTATAAAACAAATTATTTACAAATTTTAATTTGTATGAAAAGTATTCCCATAGTATTCATTGCTATTCCCATACTACTCAATATCGTCAGTGTATCTATAAATAACATGATATTTAATATCTTACGTAATTGGTCAATATTTAGATACGCCTGCAAATATGTATCATATATAATGTAATATGCTATAATATATTATATCATATTATATAAACATATTGCATATTGTATATTATACACTACTTGTATATCAGTATTAATACTAATTTCTATTTATGTTAAATAAAATGAATTATAATATTATAGTTTTATAATACTAAAGTACGCGAGAGATACAACGTTTGTACTCAGTTGTTGATACATAGTTTTTAACATATACAAATATCAAAACATTAACATAAGTAAAAAGTAGGAAAGTAACAATGAACTATATAATCCGTACTCATATATTATTGTGTCAGTAGTATATAGTACCCTTAATTACTGGCATCACTATTACGTACTAACACCTATAGGTGTCATATAGTCATATATGACTCATTGTATAGGTATATATTTATATTAAATTTATATCTCAATATCATATTATTCATTATAAGTAATACTATATATATATTTAAATATATTGTATTATAGTACACTATTGCATGGTAATACTATAAACTACTATATGCTATATACATACATTGTAGGATCAACTCTCTTTATCGAGTACAAGTCGGTGGTGCATTGCATCACCAGATGCAGGTATATGAGCTCAATTATAATTAACAATTCTTAAAATAGATTCTGGTCATAATATCAATAGTATCAAAGGTATTGGCGTAACTTGCTAACATATCGCATAACGAATTGTTACGTCATTAGTTTCCATTAGGTTTTTTTATTTGTTCTATATCATATGTTATATTTAATAAAGTAATTCATTATTATACAATATGTCTAAATATCATCATATTATCTATTATACATCATGTATTTCGAATATATAAACTAATAGTATACTATAGTGTGCATATATACATACATGCAATAATTTTAAAATAAGATATAACCATATAACTATATAAATAAAACTATCAAAAACATAAATAATAAAATAGACAAATATTCTTATAAATATAAAGATCGTGAATCAAATAAGCCGATCCAGGATCGCCGAATAATTATCGCGATCCTGCCCATCACTGACTATAGTATACCATATATACTGTATACTATATAGGTTAAGGGGATTCGCGTCCTTTTATGTATACAATGTATTAATATAGGAGATATTTGTTTGTTATGTATTTAAGTATAACCTACTTTATAGTTAAATATAATATATACTATATAGGTAATTTACTACATTTACCTACATTTAAGTAATACTCTTTAATATATTCTTTGATCGAATTGCGATGGATGTGTAAATAATTAGTTATTAAATATTAATAATATTAATATTATTTAATAAACATGTAATTACACTTTTTTTTTATTATATTATATATGCATATATTATATTATTACATACAATTAATTATAAATAAACTAATGCGTTATACATCATTAGGGCTACGTCCCTATCGCTCATATCGACAATACGCTTATATCGACATTTGTGGAGCTTACACAAACATGTCGATGTAAGCGGCTTTCACTGTATATATATACAATATATGTATATATATTTCAATAAAATGTTCATTAGTCCATTGTAACCATATTTATCATATATTAGTAATAATAGTAAGATAATATATATATATATACAATATATGTATATATATTTCAATAAAATGTTCATTAGTCCATTGTAACCATATTTATCATATATTATGTGTATGTGTGTTTTTGTGATTAAACATAACGGATGAGTTATACTTAGTATAATACTGTATACTTTATAATATATGCTTTATTCTTTCTATAGTTCAGTTATTAGCTGTATGCAGTGCATATTATGCACTGATGTATGCATTTAAACATATATTCTATTTATACATATCTGCACTCGTCGCGCGCTCGACACCCGCTTCAAATGTTGAATACTATTCAATGAATACCGTTCCCAATTCGTTCAGTAACCAATGTTTACAATGGTTACTAACCATATATATTATAAATATAAAATATCATATATTATTTAAATAATTTCTTCTAAATTACTACTGACTAGTACTGAATAATTAATACCAAAACCCTGGTAGAGATTTTTTAGTATTGCGAGCTTCTGTATATTAATGTTGAGATATTAAAAAAATTTAAATTGAGTTAAACATGCGCTATTTTTTTCAAATTAATAAATATATGTATATAGTCTTATATGGCTCGATAAATTATAATACAATAATTATTATAATAAGAATTAATTATATCATAATATATTATTATGAAATACTAATAGGTGTTGTATTTAAGTCACTCATTTTATAGATTTATAGAATAGAATTTAAATATAAATAAAAATATTCAAAATTTCATGAACTCTACAGCATATACAATTAATCACTAGGAGGTGACGTGACTAGAGCTAAATTAATAACAAATAAATATATATATGAAATATCATTTATTTAAATAAAGTTTAATTCAAATATGAAATAGTTCCATATAATTAAATAATTTTATTTATATGTATTATCATATTAATTATTAATTATTAAAAAAAAAATATCGAGTCCCATTATAAATACTCGACTCGAAAATCAACTGTTGAGACTCGACTCGATAAATATTCAAATGGACTCGAAAATTACAGACTCGACTCGACATTTTTTACTAGGACTCGAGATTTGGACTCGAGGACTCGAAATTTTACAACACCAGTAATAACTATAATTTGAAGTCATAAGCAAGACTGTTCATACATAGTGAACTAACTATTTACTAATAAATCTTATAAGAAATGTATCAATGAGTTTAAATGTTAATTTATCGCTCTAAGTATATGTACAGCAAATAGTCGTATGTGTGTATTCACAAAATGTTTGTCTTATAACCGAGCATGTCACTAACAATGTAGGTCACACACCCACACATACACTCTCATACACACACACACCTGCACACACACTCACTCACACCTGCACACACACACATACGCACATACACACACACACAAGAATATTTTAAAGACAAAATTAACACCATTTGTAATAGACTCTCTTGTACATTTGACCCTCTTTATAATGCACCCCAAATATTACCATGCACTTCGACACTAACACATTTTACTGTACCTACTAATACTGCAATCTACAATTATATTGTCACTGCTAGATGCTCTTCACCACACGACCCAATTCCTCTATACTTAATAAACAAACTAGCATCAACTCTGACTTTGACTTACAAAAATATAATTGATGACTCACTTCTAACAGGAACTATTCCAAATTTACTAAAAAACGCAATAATTACGCCAATAATAAAAAAAACTAATCTCGACTCTTCTGAATTCTCAAATTACAGACCTATATCTCAACTACCTCTACTAACTAAAATTCTTGAAAAAACTGTTTATACTCAACTTTCACACTACTTAACTGAAAATATGTTGCTGGACATACGACAAAATGCATTCCGTAAACTACATAGTACTGAAACTACCGTACTCTCTCTTTTTGACGACTTATATAACTCACTAGACACTGGACAACCAATACAGCTAATACTACTTGACTTATCCTCTGCATTCGACACCCTTAGACATGACATACTGCTAGAAAGACTTAGAAACATAGGAATTCAAGATGTAACTATGGAATGGTTTTCTAATTTTATTAAAGATAGAAATTATTCCATTAAAATAAGAAATAATTACTCTAAATCATATACCATCGATCACGGTATTCCTCAAGGTTCAATACTTTCCCCAATTCTCTTCTCTATATATCTTATTCCATTACAAACAATTATGAAACGTTATCCATCTATTACTTACAACTTATACGCAGACGACATAGAACTACACGCAACGATAACAAACTCTACCCAACTACAAGACTGTTTAAATGAACTACAAAACTGGCTAACAAATAATAACCTACTACTAAACCACAATAAAACTGAACTATTAAATATAACTAATGACCCAAATACTTACTTCCCTGAAATTATTATTAATCAACACAAAATCATTCCCACCAATTCTGTTAAATACTTAGGCGTCAACTTCAATAATAAACTTAATCTAGATAAACATTACAGCTTACTTACTCAATCTACGACTGCACAGCTATTCAATATTAAAAAAATACGACCATACTTAAATAGAAATACTACAAAACTACTGACTCAGACTCTCATACTTTCAAGACTACAATACTGCAACTCACTATTCACAGGAACTGAAAAACTGAAAATAGACAAACTAGACAAAATATTTAACCGCTCAATTAGAAATATATACCGACTACAGTAGACTGACTATACAACTAGCATTACTGACTTACGTAAAAAACTTAACTGGCTAAACACTGAAGACTCTATCAACTAAAAAATACTTACAATACTTAAAAAGACTATTACTTATAACTTACCCTATAATTTACGAAACAAAATAAAACATAAACCAAACACTAGACTTTTACGTAATAACAATTCCACTATACTACACCAACCTATTACCCATTGCATCAAATACGAAAGAAGAAAATTCAGCTCTTCATCAACAATTAGATGGAATAAACTACCCCCGCAACTTAGAAATCAAAATATATCAATTAATATCTTTAAAAAGAAATTAAAAAAATTTCTTATCGACAAACATTGATATTCGTTTATTCATAATATTATCGTGCGAATTATATATATATATATAATATTATATATATATAATGTATACATTCGCTATTTTTATCTATATGTGATATATATTGTTAGATACACATTATAGAATTATAATTATTAATGATGTGATTAAAATAAATACTTAAACAACAACAACAACAACACACACACACACCTGCACACACACACACTCGCACACACACCTGCACACACACACACACACCTGCACACACACACACACACCTGCACACACACACACACACACACACGCGCACACCTGCACACACACACACACACACACACACACACACACACACACAGTGATGGCTAACCAGGTTACCCTGTAGAAACTTCACGACTCTGTGTTCACTGTAACATGTGTAGCAGCTATCCGCGTCTGTAGAACTGTGATATGGTGATGGTGGTGGTGATGGTGGTGGTGATGATGGTGGTGGTGGTGATGGTGATGGTGGTGATGATGATGATGGTGATGTTAATAATGATTAGTCTACATTCGATATATCTGATGTATGTAATACGAATATCTATACTCAAGTTTAACGGTTTTAAAATTAAATATTTAAATAATAAATCACAAAAAAACGTATATAAAAATTGGCATTTCGCTTGAGAAAATGGATTAGTTAAAAACCTAACTATTTATCGCGTCAAAAACAAATTTTAGTTATATATATGTTACTATTTGTATAGTATTATGTCAGGGGCCCCTCACAGTTATTTATAACACGTACAAGTCTACGACTTCTCGAGGGCTCCATTTCTATCCGCTATTTGTATCGTATTCAATAAATATATATACACGTGATTTCAATAAGTAAATATTACACTAATATAGAGCCTAGTAGCGCTACCTTGTGGTGATAAGATCGTAGACATGACTGTACTCAGGGTATTCGTGCGAGGGTAGATGTTTGAGGGAGGAGTCTCGCGCCGGGCCCCTTATGACGTGTACGAGACGGAGCCGATAGCGGGCGGCCAATAGGATCGCGTCGGCCGCGGAGAGACCGCCCCCTATCACCAGGAGGGGCAGGCTGCGGTCGAGGTCTGCTGATGACATCACGTCGTCGATTTCCTACGCGGTTAGGTGATCGATGGTGTGTAGTGATGTAGTAGTAATCATAATAATGTATAGTTTATTATGTAAATAAGAAAATAAATAAACATGGAAGATATGAAGAAAAAAATAGAAGAAATACGGAAGAAAAAATAGATAGAATTGATACCCGAATCGACATGGTATAAACATTAACATTGGGTTTACGTTTAATAACAAAACGCCGCCTCGGTTTATGCACGCGCCGAACAGAATGGAGATGATGATGATGTAATAAATGTTATTTTATTGATATTCAACGTAAGCGCATCGATATATTTGATGCGTATAACGTTGAGATATGTGTCAACGATGCGATAAGCTGCGTTATTAAGCTAATGCCGTACTAGAGCGATTAGTAATAGCTGTGTTTAGATGAAACATGTCAGCTGATGTCGGCTGTAGAATGGCCTCAGCGCTAATCTAATGTTCGGGTAGGTATATAGTGTTAGTGTAGGTGTGTAGTGGTAGTAGTGTAGGTATTGGCATTGATTGTAGGAGGTATTAGATAAGCATAAGCCTTATTAAGCTAACTAATTCTAACTAAGCTAATATTCGGGTAGTTGTATAGTGGTTGTGTAGTGTAGGTATGGGTTGGTCATAGTAGGGTATTTGCATTGATCGTAGGTAGTATTTGATGAACATAAGCCCCGCTAATATATCGCTGTACACGACTAGTAACGTAAACCATTAGAATTTTTTAATATCGAATAATTCAAAAGAAATATTTGAATATTTAAAAGTTACGAATTTTTTTTACCTAAAACTCATTACAAATGTAATACTCGAAGGTATTATACTATCTCGATCGTTACTGCCTAATCAACTAAGCCGTATTACGTAACGATACTTATCAACTGGATAACATATACACAATGATTAAGATTGGCTGAGAACACCTCAATATCTGTATCCTATCTTAATTAGCAGTATATATTGCAATCATAGTGAGATAAACCCATAACTTCATTGTCCCCACTATATTACCCCGGTCCACGTATGTCGTAATCTATCATTTGCATCTATTTAGACTCTTATTGTTACTATATAAATATTAGAAACTTATATAAGATATATATATATATATATTTATATATATACTATAATAAATTGTAATGCTATGGAATTGAGATTAATATTAACAACCGAGATATAGGTAAGTAAAGTATTCAGGTTTGGGTACAAACAGAGAAGATAGAGAAAGCAATGAGTCGCCTGTTGAGATATCAAACCCATTATTAACTATGTTAATTCATATTTTAATAAATATTATATGCTATATTTTATTATATTTAAATTAAAATCAACATAAAGCTAGGAATGAATTAATTACCTTAATTAGGGATATACTATTTTAATTATTACTTATTTATAATATCAAATACATTGGTTTACGATTAAAAATAGCATTTTATCTAATTAAAATTTACGATAGAAATCTCAATTCAATATATTTTCCATTAGCAAGTCCATATATCTAATATTCACTATTCAGAGTTTATAGATAGTATATTTGATTGAAATTTACTAATCAAAATTAGTGAGATCCGAGATTTCATATTTCAAAAGTCTATCCGAGATCCCACGCTGAAATTGACATCACTAATTAGGACCGCCATTTGTATACATATATTAATCAGTATTTATAGGACTTTATAGTACGTATTATACAGACATGATTAGTTACGATTAATTAAACCTAAAGTATAAACCGCCTACCTGTGAATCAAACCCCTTAACCTCTATTGGTAGTATACCTCGTTACATCCATAGGAAGTATTGCTAGCAATGGTAGTATTATAATAACGGCATATAAACATCATTGATAATAATACTTCCGAGAATGTAAATCGTTAATATAAGTAGTGTTTTATAAATAAATACATTCATCCATCTATATTTGAATTAATTAATTATGAATAATATGTTAAGATTAACTAGCAACCTTAAGGAGTACTGATATTTAGGTGTAATACAGTATACATTAGGGAAGGGCTACATTATACATTAGGAAAGAGCTACATTAAGGAATACCTTAAGGGAGTGATGAACGTAGTTTAGATTTTCACCGACGACGTTCAGTTGATTTGATTGGTCGAAAACACCGGTTGCCACGACGACCGACTTGCAATGATAGCAGAAGGGGACCAGGTCACCGGTTTTCGTTGTTTCTACGCCGCAAACCTGCGAACGCCGAATTCATTAATAAATAAGCATGCGATGCATACGTTAGATAGGTTCTAGTAGCGGTTATGAATCATGAAGGTATGAATCACAACTTATGAATCATCGTCTCTAGGCTAATGTAACAATAATAACAATGTGAACAATGGATAGAGTGATTACATCATAATAGAAAGTAGATACAAATCTGCAATAGTAATAATAAACATACTTTCTGATATAATGTACATACATTATATAATATACACATTTTCTCATGCATATTATATTTGTAATTCATTACATACTATATTATTATTATTATTTATTATAATATTGATCGATAAAGATTTGTTAATTTTTGCGAGTAAATAAATTAAACAATTAATCATAAATTATGATTCATAATACACGAGTCATCAGTAAACACGTGTTCGTTATATTTTCATGAAATAATATACTGTTCGACGAATTAGGGACTTAAAGTTAAACTTAATGAAGGTTACGAAGGTTAAAGTTAATTAAGATTACCAAGGTTAAACCAAGGTTAAATGAAGGTTAAACTTAATGAAGGTTAAAGTTAATGAAAGTTAAAGTTAATGAGGGTTACGAAGGTTAATAGAGGTATTATAGAGGTATATAACTCATGTCAAACTATTTGTTAATTGTTAACACACATAAATATCAATGAATAATAGTAACGATGTCTACCTTCCAGTTGTACTCGTCGCAAGTGGATAAAGGCTGTACGCAGGTGACTTCGGTACGGATGCGAAAGTTTCGCGAGAAGGCGGATAACTTGGAGTTGTAGACGTAGTCGTAGTAGTAGTCGCGGACGTCTGACATGCTGACGCGAAGGGAGGCGGTGTCTTCCACTCTGTGGAGGGGGGGGAGTGGGTGTGATTGTGGGGCAAAGCTTTACATGTAATATGATATAATATATATATATATATTATATACTCTTTATAAATTTTATAAAACTTTATAAATTATATTATTATTAAATTTAGTAGTTTAAACAGCTTGTAATAATCTATGCTTTGTTTAGCAAAGACTTTCTAGGTTGTATTTCTATTCATTTCAACATGCATCATTTCTAAATAGGTACAACAACATACATATAGACCACACACACCCACACACACACACACACACATTCTAGAATATCTATTCACAATAGTGCATATACAGATGATATATCAATGTCATACATTATATGTAATTATATACACTATGTTATACAATAAGATGATGGATGACAATTGTGTTAGCTCCACTTTAACACATTGATACATTGTATACTGATACTATTTACACTCATACAATGTACATTACATACTGATACACTGTTACTATGTACACTGTTATAAAAAAAAATGTTACTATTTGTTTTGTATTGTTCGGGGCTCCTCTCAGTTATTTATAACATGTACAAGTCTATGTACACTGTATTACACGAGACACAACATTATATGTTTCTAATGAATTCATTGGTTGGTTATAAGCTACAAAGATGATTCCGCATAAGGGTTTTAAAACAAATATGTTATATGAATGTAAGGGTTAGGCAGTATTCAGTATTCAGTATACATGTAATGGATAGGTAAATTGACCATTTGCCAAGGGTGATATAATATCAAATTAACCCACCACTAACACGACACAATATGTGGATATCATTATACATGCAAGTCACTGGTGAGGGCTTCAAGGCAAATTAGGCAAAATATGCATATATTTATAATTTGTATATATATATATATTTTTTTATTGATTACATTTATTTTAAAAACTAGATGTGTTATATATAATACAAAAGTACATTTTAATCAATGTGTTAACCGATTAATTTTTAAACTTAAATCTTCTTTTGATAAACAAATCTATTTTAGTTAAATATTACTGAATACAGGATTATGTTTTCTATATATATTTATATAAACATAATGAAAAAATAAATAAATATATATATATATATATATAATTAACATAACTTATAATAAGCAATACATTAAATATTGATTAGAATATATGACACAATTAGGGTTCTGAAATATTAACTTATTTGAAGAATATAAACAAATTAAAACTATGCATATAAATAATTTGCATTGCGTGCTGCATTGTAATAGTGTTATTGATTTAGGTGTGTTCTATATAACATACACACACACATACATACATACACACACTTACACACACACACACATTGATATATAATACTACTGATGTGGCAGTTAAGGTAATATGTATGAAGGCACATAAACAGTAGCAAGATGGGTAATACAAATGTCTACTAGAGATGCTAACACTTATGTCTATAATGTATACTCTACAGTATGTCATACAAGCTGTACAGAAAGGTTAAGGTAGGTACTGATAAATGTGTACGAGTGAAGGTAAGATGTAGGTATACACTAGTGATGCAGTAAATGATGCCAGTCAAATCTAAAGTATGATGCTGTCTCAGTCTCAGTTACCTAAAGTCTCAACTCGGCTCGGGCTGGTTTGGCTAGAGTCTCATCTCGGTTTGGGCTCGTTATTTTTCCGAAAATTCAAGTCTCGGCATCAATAACCAAAAATCTCGGCTCGGCATCAAAAACCTCTACATCATTTACATCACTAGTATAGATACATGCACGGTAGAGGAAGGCGGTGGAGGTAGGTACTAACAAATGCCTATGGGTCTGGAACCATTGCTGAAACGAGTAGTCGGGCAGGTCCATCCATCTACCGATGCTGACTGTTTTCATCTGTACCCGATCCATGGACTACGGGAGGAGAGGGAGAGGCTGAGGTGATGCTGATGGGGGCGTGGTAGGGGGCGTGGCTTACCTGCCAAGCTCCGCCCACTTCTGTCTTGCCGAGGACGACGTGATCAACGCAGTCGGCCGAATATCTCCACGACAGGAGGTCAGAGTTCAAACCTGCGTAATCGACGTGTATGTGTGTGTTACTACTACTACTACTACTACTACTACTACTACTACTACTACTACTACTACTACTACTACTACTACTACTACTACTACCACCACTACTACTACTACTACTAGTGGCGACACCTACCTCCGATATCAGCATCAGGTTGAGCTAGGGTGTCGTACAACAAGGAAACAGGGTTTTTACTTCTGCCCTCTAGTCCGTGTGCTAGTTCTTCCAGATCCTAAAGGTCATATCATTAATAGAGGTCACGAGGATGTATGTTAGTGTATGGTCACTGTAGCAGGACAGTTGATCAGATGGACGGTAAGCTGTTATACTGTGTAGTAGTGATGTAAATGATGCTGAGCTTTTGATGCCGAGCCGAGACTTTCGGTTTTTAATGCAAGACTTTCATTTTCGGAAAAAAAACGAGCCCGAGCCGAGACTCTAACAAAACGAGCCCGAGCCGAGTTGAGACTATAGCAAAACGAGCCCGAGCCGAGACTTTAAGTAACTTAGACTGACACTGCATCATGCTTTAGATTTGACTGGCATCATTTACATCACTATTGTGTAGTGACAACGGTGGCTATCTGTTCAACTGTCTGGCTGCACAAACTCTACGTTTAGTTCTGACCTGTTCCAGTAGGGAGACGTAGTCATCTCCTGGTCGTCTGAGCGCTTCGAAACGATACTGCGAATGGGAGGAAGCTGATGATAAGGTGACACTAGGTGACACGAGGTGATAAGATGACACTAGGTCATGATAAGGTGACACGAAGTGATGATAAGGTGACACGAAGTGATGATAAGGTGACACGAGGTGATGATAAGGTGACACGAGGTGATAAGATGACACTAGGTGATGATAAGGTGACACGAGGTGATGATAGGGTGACACGAGGTGATGATAAGGTGACACTAGGTGATGATAGGGTGACACGAGGTGATAAGGTGACACAAGGTCATGATAAGGTGACACTAGGTGATGATAGGGTGACACAAGGTCATGATAAGGTGACACAAAGTGATGATAAGGTGACACGAAGTGATGATAAGGTGACACGAGGTGATGATAAGGTGACACGAGGTGATGATAGGGTGACACTAGGTGATGATAAGGTGACACGAGGTGATGATAGGGTGACACGAGCTGATGATGATAAGGTGACACGAGGTGATGATAGGGTGACACGAGATGATGATAAGGTGACACGAGGTGATGATAAGGTGACACGATGTGATGATACGGTGACACGAGGTGATGATAGGGTGACACGAGGTGATAAGGTGACACAAGGTCATGATAAGGTGACACGAAGTGATGATAAGGTGACACGAGGTGATGATAAGGTAACACGAGGTGATGATAAGGTGACACGAGGTGATGATAGGGTGACACGAGGTGATAATAAGGTGACACGAGATGATGATAAGGTGACACGAGGTGATGATAAGGTGACACGATGTGATGATACGGTGACACGAGGTGATAAGGTGACACAAGGTCATGATAAGGTGACACAAGGTCATGATAAGGTGACACGAAGTGATGATAAGGTGACACGAGGTGATGATAGGGTGACACGAGGTGATGATAAGGTGACACGAGGTGATGATAGGGTGACACTAGGTGATGATAAGGTGACACGAGGTGATGATAGGGTGACACGAGGTGATGATAAGGTGACACGAGGTGATGATAAGGTGACACGAGGTGATGATAAGGTGACACGAGGTGATGATAAGGTGACACGAGGTGATGATAAGGTGACACGAGGTGATGATAAGGTGACACGAGGTGATGATAAGGACACACGAGGTGATGATAAGGTAGAGGGGGCGCGGGGGCGAACCTGTAGGAACGTATTCGAGTGTTTCTTCAGCGAATCGCATTTCACGAATGGCCGATTACCGGACAGGATATAAGATAGGGTTATTCCGGAAGGTCCGTTACCTACAGGGAGGGGGTGTTGTGTTAACGATTACGTTTAGAGGTCAAGGTCATATAAACCTGGGGTGCATACATGAATATGTACACATAGATAAAATAAACTACATAGATATTTACTTGAATTGGACTAACTAATTTATGAACTTAACTTTAATATAGACTCGCAACACATTTCCATACAATTAATTTTTATTTATATTATGGATGTCGATATATAACTTCAGAACAATTTATTTAACAAGGATTTTTGTGAATAAATCAATTATACTACTACTATTACTACTATTACATTATCATTCTAATATGTCACTTCCGAATCATGTATTTAAAATTGGATTTTTGTGATGTAAATAAAACCTACTACTACTACTACTACTACTACTACTACTACTACTACTACTACTACTACTACTACTACTACTACTACTACCTCTACTACTACTACTACTACTACTACTACTACTACTACTACTACTACTACTACTACTACTACTACTACTACTACTACTACTACTACTACTACTACTACTACTACTACTACTACTACTACTACTACTACTACTACTACTACTACTACTACTACTACTACTATTACTACTACTACTACTACTACTACTACTACTACTACTACTACTACTACTACTACTACTACTACTACTACTACACATACACACACGTTTACCTATGACCACGACATCTTTACAGATAGCTCCGCGATGCCTGGCGTTTTGCTCTCGACCAATCACGGGCAGGTACAGCATTCGTAGGGGGCAGGTTTCCGCTACTTGGGTACAGCATCTGGGTAGCGATGCGAGGGTGGTAATGATGCACGATGCTGGTGAAACAATGGCTCTAGCGTCTACGATCTATTGTCTACTATCTACCGTTGTCTACTGTTTCTGTGCGGAGATAATTCTGCGATTATTGAAGTTAAAAATGATAGTAAATTTAATTTCTAAATCATCAATATTTATTGTTGTTATCTGGTATTTATTATTTTAATTCTTTCGAATAATTGATGTTATTTAAACCACTTGTTCATTACGCGATTGTTAGTGATGTTAAGGTCATATTATATAACAATGAATATAAATAACTATTAAATCTGATAGTTTATAAATTTTAGAATTGATGATGATTTTTTATATAATACTTATATATATATATTATATATATATATATATATATATATATACACAAATTATACAATATATAAATACATACAACATGTTATATGTATATATAATGTATAGTTCATTTAATAATAACATTATATGTAATATTGTATAAAAAGGGGCACGCATGCATTATGTATACAATGCTGATCACATGACGCTCACTAATGCATATCATGTGATCACTAATGCATATCATGTGATCACTTGCCAGGCCCTGGGGAGCTATGAATTATGCTGTGCAAATTAAAAACATTCTATACTGTGCAAATTAAAAACATTCTATAGCTAATTCGAATAGTTTGACAATATTACTATAATATTAATTATAGGTTAACTTATACTATGTAATAGGACATACACATATGCATCTAGTCTCTATATAGTATATACTATATATATTTGTGTGCTACAATATATTAGATTCATTGTTATATTGACGACCCTTAGGATGAACAACACCTACATATGTAATACAAACAACACAAGAAAAGAAAAGAAAAGAGAACAAAAATATATTCAAATAAATTATAATAATAATTATTATTATATACTATATAATATACTCTATATATATATATATATATATATATAATAGAGTGTGCACAATATTATCATAACAAGTGTAATTACATACATATATAATTATAATGTTTTGTAGTCTTATGTTAAAATGACAAAACGTAGAATTACTTACATACACACACACACAAAAACGCATACACACACATGTGTGTACTGTAATTGGAATACTTTTATATAATAATGTGTAATATTCGGTAAGAAAACAAAAGCATAATAATGTAGATTACAACTATAGGATATCTTTAGTTAACGTGATATATTCATGACACGTGTATCTGCACAGAAAAGCTTATATTGTGAAATTGTCAGATAAAGAGAGAGAGAGAAAGAAAGAGAGATAGAGGGAGAGAGAGGGATAACAAGCGAGGGATAAAGAGAGAGTGAGAGTGAGAGAGATAGATGGAGATGGAGTGAGAGAGAGAGATATATAGAGCAAGGGAGATAGAGAGAGAGAGAGAGAGCACAAGAGAGAGAGTGAGAGTAAGAGAGAGAGAGAGAGAGATAGAGTGAGAGGGAGAGAGAGGGAGGGAGAGAGAGGGAGAGAGAGGGAGGGAGAGAGAGGGAGAGAGAGAGAGGGCGAGAAAGATAGAGTGAGAGGGCGAGAAAGATAGAGAACGAGGGAGATGGAGTGAGATATAGAGAGAGCTATATGACAGAGAGTGTGAGAGAAAGCTATATGACAGAGAGTGTGAGAGATAGCTATATGACAGAGAGTGTGAGAGAGAGCTATATGACAGAGAGTGTGAGAGAGAGCTATATGACAGAGAGTGTGAGAGAGAGCTATATGACAGAGAGTGTGAGAGAGAGCTATATGACAGAGAGTGTGAGAGAGAGCTATATGACAGAGAGTGTGAGAGAGAGTGTGAGAGAGAGCTATATGACAGAGAGTGTGAGAGAGAGCTATATGACAGAGAGTGTGAGAGAGAGCTATATGACAGAGAGTGTGAGAGAGAGCTATATGACAGAGAGTGTGAGAGAGAGCTATATGACAGAGAGTGTGAGAGAGAGCTATATGACAGAGAGTGTGAGAGAGAGCTATATGACAGAGAGTGTGAGAGAGAGCTATATGACAGAGAGTGTGAGAGAGAGCTATATGACAGAGAGTGTGAGAGAGAGCTATATGACAGAGAGTGTGAGAGAGAGCTATATGACAGAGAGTGTGAGAGAGAGCTATATGACAGAGAGTGTAGTCTACACTATGGAGATACACATATACATTTGTTGGGCAACTAAATCATAGAGTAAGGACAGGACACAAGTGCCTGCTCTAGACATACATCAATAAAGGCCTATTTTACGGTTGAGTGATTTTATCGACTTTATAGAACAAGAGTAATCCATTTTTAATAGCAATCAATAACTATTCACCATTGTTGCAAATAAACAATGAAATGTATTCATAGTCATTTGTCTAAAATGTATCGGAATTATATGTAAAATATGTTGATTTCATAAAAAGTAATTTATCAGAATTATTTCGGGTGTACTATCAATCATAAAAACAATCATTCATATATTTGTAGTGTTTGTTAATGATTAATTAATATATCATATACATATGTAAACACACACATATATATATATATATGACTAACTATAATGTATGTTACAATGTCGATATGACCTTGTTACTTAGTAATCATAATAATGTTGTTATTAAAGCCTGTGATGATATTTAATAAAAACTATAATATGAATTGATATATACATATTAAGTCGTATTCGATATATAAGTGTATTATTATTGAATATATCACCGTTATAATATAGTGAAAGCCACTGAGAAATTTCCGGAAACGTGGCTAAAAGTATAGGGTGTGGTTACTAATTTAGGGTTACGCCCATTTATCGGAGGAAAATAAATAGATCGTTTATAACTTATTTAGATTGCATAACAATAACTTTGATTCTACGTTGAAGGTTTTGTTAACTATAATACCTGTACACATATCACACGACGACGATGATGATATTATATATTAATTAAAACTTAATAATTATGAAATTTACTAATAGGGCATAGTTTTAAACTGGTTTAGGTTATAATAGTTTTTAAAAAGTTGACTATCTATATGTTACTTTATTTTATTGATGTGTTCAAGGTGCGCTTCGAATTAACATATTCATAAACCTATATATTCATATAATAATGTGTATATACAGGAATATATACAGGATATACAGGAGTATTAGGTCAAGGATTATTGTTACCAAAGTTACCTATTACTTGGTATTTCTTGACTCTGATAATAATAATGATAATATACTTACATCTAATAATATATACATACATTTGATTATAAATATATACACATATTTATTAATACAATTATGACTGATCCCGTATATGTAAATGATATAAATGTAGATCTTTTGTGAATTTTGAGACATATAAATATGTTTATATACAAATATACTTTTAAAAAGATACTATTAGTAATATACATATGTATATAGTGTATAGGTGTACATACATAGGTGTATTTATAGAATCATAATATATCCATGAAAACTGATTCATTTGATTAAATAAAATTCTGTTTCATATATTCTAATTATAGTACAGTATTCATTCATGTAATATCATTACATATCATTTCACATTTATTATTATTGATCTTTTAAATAGAATTTAAACAATTAGATTATATCACTTATATTATTATCAAATTACCAGAGAGAAATGAATATTGTAACTGGGCCAAATTATTAGTATTAGTAGTAGTGTGGGTAGTATTATTAGTAGTAGTAGTAGTAGTAGTAGTAAAAGTATATGTATGGGTTGAAGTAGTAGTAGTAGTCTTGGGTAGTAGTATTAGAAGAATTAAATCACAACTATATTCAAAATTCCTAATTGCCAAAGATAGTAAGGT
>OZ025244.1:60535060-60807560 GCA_964019155.1 Osedax fenrisi
TAGTGTAATAGGGTGTTAGTAAGTGGTAATAGGGTGTTAGTAAAGGGTGGGGGTAATATCAAGTGCTACTAACCCGCTAGTATCACTTACTACTTGCTATTAACCCCACCCTTTACTAACCCCACCCTTAATACTGAGTAACAGCACGTAATACGATACACAGTGTAATGGATACAATCACAACAAGTATCACGTGATCATCATATGTCATCATGTGATTTAGTCGTGTTGTGATGTGGTCCTCTGCACTAGGAGCGCTGGAACGATGGTGTATATGTAGGGGGGACCAACCAATCAAAATAAATGTTGTGGTAAAGTGGGGGGGGGGGGGACCAATACATAGGAGGTCCCCCTAGATTTTAAAGTGGGGGGGGGGACTTATACCCCCACCCCGTCCCGCCCTTTTGCAGCGCCCCTAGTCGTCACTAAACTAGACGATACAGTTAGCTATAACACCTACGCTATGGGTTAAGCTGCTGTACACTGAAATCATGTGACGTACCTGGTGTTGTAGATAGGGGCGGAGTCGGACGCGAAGAGGGCGCCGGTGGTATCGTCTACATCGCTAGGTTCTGTCCTTATTATGTTGTTGTTGAACGTTTCTATCTGATCCGTCAGGATATCACTGGCCATAGCTGGGGGGGACAGTGGATGGTTAGATATACAGGATGTGAGGGGGGGGCAGATGGAAGGGTTAGATATACAGGATGTGGGGGGGGGCAGATGGAAGGGTTAGGTATACAGGATTTGGGGGTACAGTGGAGGGTTAGGTATACAGGATGGGGGGGGGGCAGATGGAGGGGTTAGGTATACAGGATGTAGAGGGGGGGCAGATGGAAGGGTTAGATATACAGGATGTGGGGGGGGGGGCAGATGAAGGGGGTTATATATACTTGTACAGTATACATAATATGCTTGTACAGTATACATTATATACGTTTACAGTATACATTATATACGTTTACAGTATACATTGTGTATTTGTACAGTATACATTGTGTATTTGTACAGTATACACTGTACAATTGTTAAGAATGCGTGTGTGGAATGTTCTAGTGTTTAAACATGTATTACGAACATTATCAACCGCCAACAGCGTTCTTATAACACGTATAGATATCAGTGTAAAGTAGGTAAATAGTATCTACTAAATGCCGGTAATACATGGTAGATAACATCAATATATCTATTAGATGTATCGCTGATCTTGTTAGGCTAACCACTATGTAAAGGGAGTCACAGCCCACTACCAGTATTTACGGAATAATGTCAGGAAATATTTGCTAGAAAGTGATTTTCTAGCAAGTTGTAGCTGGATACTCCCTTTAAAGTTACTATATTGCCGGAAAGTACAGGGGTATCCCACTACAATCGTAGTTAACTCGCTAGAAAATCACTTTCCGTTTCTTTACAGAGTATTTAGAAGATGGACGGATTGATATAATCGCCGAGTAAGCAGCACTCCATTATCACAGCGCTCATTATCTCGGATTACAGAGATGAGCGGAGGATGAGGAGGAGAAGGCTTAGAGAGATTAACGCAGACTGCCAATTAGGGGCGCTACAACAGGGGGGGGGGGACGGGGGGGGGGGGATATGTCCCCACCACTTTAAAATCTAGGGGGACCTCCTATGTATTGGTATCAATTTTACCACCAAATTTATTTGTATTCATACAAAATCGTTCCAGCGCCTCTACTGCCTATAGGTCAGCAACGAGATGGTCTGCGTGGTAAGTATACTCTCTTAACAATACACTGAACACTATTGTTCACACACGGTTGTGACAACCGTAAGCAACGACGTGGATATTCTACGTCGCGTACGTCGGAACTGAGCCGTTACTCGGTTGAAACCTACGACATATTTCTAGTAGTTTTATTCCATTTCAATCGGCGTAGATACAATATCGTTACGTACAATCGCGTAAAAGATACTTTATTTATCGATAATTATATGTAATTATATCAGCAGACATATATGTCTGCCGCGTAAATAACGTACTTCACGATTCGCTCGCAAACCTAAATAAGTTTTACGCCGAGTAAACACAATACCGGGTCAGAATTCTATTGTGACGCGCGATACGTTACGCAATCGTTGCGTAACCACGATAGCCTGGATATTGATTACCGCTGATTACTTTGTAAGATGTCTAAATATAGTTAACGAGGCTCGGGTTGATCAGTCCGCGAATAATGATAAATATAGGACGGCGTATCTAAATAGAACGCTATATATAGACGCTACCGATGTTAGCTAGAGCGGTTCTATTTTTAGAATCATTTTCTACATTACGTAATCGTGCGTAATATATTATTATTAGTAATTGTCGTATAATGTGGCCGGTAGACTATTTGCTACGTGATTACTTTTACGCGTACAATGTTAATGTGTGATGTCTTCAATCGTTGACATTAAGGAAATCGTAGACATTGTATAGCTAGCTTTGTTTACTATAACGAATGTAGAGAATTAAATGTTTTAATCTTTTACGTTTGTAAATTAAATATTACATAGTATTGCAATATATTATATTGATAAAATAATGTTATTATACACTATAAATTATTCGTTATTTAAATTATATATTATAATGTGTTAATTGATAGCCATCATATTTACATTCAGGAATAACATTTAGGTTTAATATTCACGGAAATATAATCGAAAACAAGTGAATTTATCCATTAATTAGAAAACTATTCTCTGAATAAATAATATCAATACAATTATATTGTATGCTAGAATATAAATGTATCTCAATTATTAATATTAAATATTAAAATAGAGTATTATATTTAGTAGATTTCCTAACACTTTAACTTCACTAATAGCTGTAAATATAGATCTATAGATATACTTCTATGTTGTTTCAATTAAATGGAATATGAGAAGCTGTAATTATTTATTTTATAATCTAATAGTGAATTTACTCACTTTAAATATTCAATTAATATACGTTAATAACTATAGAATCATAGTTTATTATACATAGTATCACTGATTATAAGATTGATATTATATAATTTATATATATATATATATATATATATATATAAAAATCTATTTATGATACATATATACATTTATATAAATATATATTTTTACTATACTTTTTATATAGTATTCTAATGAAATTGTGTAATTTGATATACATAACATCAAAAAGTAATATATTCTATATAACAATTAATTTGTTGTTACTATATTTATGATTATATATGTAATTTATATAATTATATTTATAATAATTATTATTATAATATATGAAATATACCTCTCACAACACTTATAATTTAATAATTTTATTTAAGTTATTATAATTATTAATATAACATTTAACATATATCAGTTATAGGTAGTAAATACTTATACGTAGTATTATTATAATAACTATACTAAGTATAAGTTATATACTACCTACTAGGTAGTAATAGGTAGTACCTAGAGTTACTACCTTAAGTAGTACAGCGTAACTTATACTATAAGCATAGTTAGCCTTGTGAGGTTGTTTTGTTTTTGGTTTTTTAGTTGTTTTCAAAATTCAGGTTTTTTACAAAATATAAATTAAATAACATATATTAAATATGTGATATATTCTATTATATTATTTTAATAATTATTTACACTTTAATTAATAATTCATTTTAAAACTTCATTTTGATTAAATAAATAGTTAATTAAGCTAACCATTTTTTTTTTGTGAAGGTTTTTTGTGAAGGTTTTTTGCCTAAATATAAATTAATTGTCATATATTATAATAATAATTATTATAATTATTATATTAATATAATATAATATTATATATTTAAATGTATAAAATTTAATTCATGTTTAAACTTTAATTATTAGAATTATTAGAGTATATTATGTTTATACTTGTAGTTTATTTATATAAGTAGTAAATATTTTTGAAGGAAAGATATAACATACGAGAAATCGTGTAATTCAATTTTGTATACAAAACTCCTATATCGGGTTAATTTTTGTTTATATTGTATTAGAAATAAAATACATTATTATAATTTAAAAAATCTATATAATTAATATGTTATGGATTAATTGACAACTTTATTATTTATGTTTATCAAAATTAATTTTATTAAGGGGATGTCACATACCTTGTTTTGGTGAAAAAAAATGTTTATTATAAAAAAAAATTATTTCATAATACTATTCTATGATTTGTTTTTTAATATCTGTAAACAAATTATTTATGAAAAAAGTCTAGAAATAACATAAAAAGGGGTTTATATATATTCATTATATATGATATATAATGTATTCATATATATTCAAATGCTGTTTTCTCAGAATAATTATTTCGCGCTAGGTATGTGTATATAAATGTAGGTATCACAAAAAATATTATATGTTATTTTACTAATTTTTATTGCATTATATAAATAACATATATATGAATACTATTACAAGAGTAATTTTATAATTTTGTATGTGTATAATTGCAAAAAATAACAATTTCTATAGAAATTCCGTAAATTAAAATGTTAGCATATATATATATTTATATATATTATATAATATATATTAGAAAAATTACGTCATGAAATAGCATGTGTATACATTTAATGAATAGAATATACAAAAAATGAGCTCAATTCAATGAATAGAATTCTGCGCGCCTAGTTTTGTGTAGACCCATTATTTGCTATCTCTATACATAGAGAGGCGGGCGCCGTTTGAAATCCCCTTAATATAAATTAAATGAATAATATTTACTTAAAATCAATATACATAATTATCATATACTTATTATATAATAAAAAATATATGCATATGAAAAAACAATAAATATACCTTGAACAAACCAACAACCACAAAAAAACCATTATAAACTAGGAAAAAACCAAAATACCAAAAAACCTGGAGCTAAAAAAAGGTTTTTTTTAAACTATGACTATAAGTTATAGTATCATTTATACTTAATAAACCAGTCCTTGCTATAACTTAGTTATTGTTAACTGATTTATAGTTACTATACTTATTATAATAACTATTTAATTATTAAATTAATAGAATATTACAAATTGTAATTTACAATACATTATTAAATAATTATTATTACTATTATAGCAACTATACTAATTATGATGATTATCTTCATTATTATAATTATTATAATTATTATAATAATACTAATTATTATTATAATTATTATAATAATAATAATTAATAATAGTAGTTTTACTTATTTATGATATTATAAAACTATTGGTTATCTTACGTGTCACACAGTAATACTATCTAATCCATACTTTTACTTGCATAGAAATATTATATAATCACTACTGCAATCAATAATTAACATTTTAAATGAATATATATTGTCAATAAAACGCCGAGAAATTCTTTAATTATAATAAAAGTTCATCTCAAAGTTATAAAGAATACTCAAGATATTTTATTAATCGTTCAACTAATTACAAATATTTGTAATATATAATAAATATATAATCCAGAAAATATTTCATATTATCGACTTACTTGTTAATGTACACATATATAATATACTTATGCTTACAAGATAAAATCCAAGTTAAAATAGATGGTAGAAAAATATTGTGGATGAAAAATAATATATAATTCACCATATATTATCGGTATTTAAATAATAATATTATACAATATTAAGTAATGAATAACCTGGTATAATAATGGGGATATTACTCTAGCGATCTCTTTAATTTTAAATACAATGATAGCATTTTTAAAATAATATACAAATTTAATCATGATAAATTGTAATATAAATAAATAAAAATATATATACAATAAATTGTATCGCCACCTATGAATAACATAATACTAACATAAGGACATGAATCGTATGTCCTTAATTACCCTTCGTTATACAATCTAAAAGTTACATGCCTTTGGGTTACATGGTTTATTCGTGGTCCGAATCGTGGACCTTAATATTATTCATAATGAATAATAGATATGATTATCGTAATTATAGATAATTATAGCTTATAAGTATACATTTAAAATTAGTGAAAAATTGCCACATTTACATCAGTATTGGTAATCAATAAATATAGCTATAGTTATTTATGACTATTTATAGGAATCTATCATACGTATAGGATAGCATAGATGTATATATCATATATGTAAATAAAATTATTTATACTTATTTTAACTATATATACATATATATATATATACATATACATATATATATATATATATTCAACCGGCAACCCTATCTCAATCGTAAATATAGGTTAAATATATGAATTAAATTTATATGAATTACAATTATAAAAATCTAAATTACATTGATTAGGGGCGCAGGTCCTGCGCCAGGAAGGTATATTTCATAAGGTGGGTCCACTTATTTATAATATATAATATATATATACATATATATATATATATAGTTTATGATTCATATATGAACCTTATTAAAAAATATATTTTTTAACTCTAATTGTATATGTTTGTACTTTAACAAATAACAATATTATAAAGAAAATCATCAATATGCAATCTATAAATATATTTATTGATTATATAATATTTACAAATTAATTCTTCTATTCTTTTTCTTAAATTCTTTAATATAGCTATTCTTCAATATTAATTGTTTGAAGGAATTGTCTTTCAAATGATAATTACCATTTACATTTAAATGTACAAGGGCACATTTCTGATTATGCCCCATATTTTCTAAATGGCGTAATTAAGCGTTCAACAGTTGACAATGAATTCACAACTTGATGTAGAATTCTACAGTAACTAACTTAAGTACCAAATATTTCTCCTGCATATAATATATATATATATATATATATATATAGATTTGAAAAACTATGTCGGTACTTGAACAACTATTTAACGAAAGGTACTTGAAATTTAAATTGATAATTATGAGCTCCTTTGCTACTATAGTATCTCGTATTTTTTTTTTGAGATAGAAAAGTCTGATAATATGGACTTAAGCATATTACATATGGGCATTAAAAACTTCATAGATAGAAATGTATCATTGTCTTGATCTAAAATGGGTCGTAATGAATTTAGTGATCGGAATAAATTTTAATTCAATTCCGAAAATCGTTGCTCAAACTCATCACCAACAGTAGGTATCAACCTATCAATCAATAGATAAAATAGCTGCATATAATTAATATCTTCATTAACATTTGATTCTAAAAATGAATATATGTACAATATTTAAAATATAATAAGTTAACTTACCATTTATCACTTCTATTATATAATCATTAAATGCAGTTGGACAAGTTCTTTTTATTTGTAGTATAGTGGCTGCTTATCAGAAGTATCGTGTTTATCAATTAACGTTTGTAAAAATTCAGAAGAACACATTTTCTTCGATGACAAGAGATTCTGGCTGATGAACAAGAAGTATTTAGAAACCAATCGCAGTACATTGGAACACATTTGGACTGCAGAATATTAATGGAAAAACATATGGATCAACAACGACAAATCTATCATAATTTCATCGATTTTAAGAAAGCCTTTGATAGAGTGTGGTATGGAACAGATTTCAATATGACAGTAGGTGTTATACAAAGTTCCTTACTATCTCCAGTTATATTCAACATATTTCTAGAAAGAATAATACAATATTCTCTATAAGACCAATTGTCAATTATAGCAATAGGAGGTAGACAAATTAACAACTTGCGATTCGCTGATGATATAGATATTATAGCTGGTTCAGGAAATTCTACAAATTCTAACTGACTCCCTAGAAAAAACTTCGACAGTGTACGTTATGGAAATAAGCTAAGAAAAAGCAAAATACTATGTACGGCAAACAAATTGAAAATGTACAACACTTCAAATATCTGGGAGCAATGCTCACTGACACCGGCAATTCAAAGAAAGAAATTCGAATATAATTAGCAACAGAAGTTACAGTACTAGTAACATTGGAGAAGATCTGGCGTAGCGGAGAAATTGATTTTAAACTCAAGTACAGACTCTACAACTCTTTGGTTCTTTCAACTTTGTTGTATGGTTGTGAAAGCTTGACTTTATTGGAAGAATCTAAGAAGAAGATAAGAGGGTTTTAATCGAAATCTCACAGAGGACTTTTAAATATAAGTTACAAACAAAGAAAAACAAACATATTTGTAAGCAACGAGATAATAAAAAAAGTCGGTCCATACATTGGACCCCTTCTGGATATCATCATATGAAGACAAATTACCACGTTTGGACATATAACTCGTCACAATTCGTTAGCCAGCACTATTCTTCATGGATAAGTTGAATGCAAAAGAAAAAGAGGAAGACCGAAGAGAAATTAGATGAATGATATATTCGAATTATCTAATCTTTCTCTTAGACAACTTTTAAATATTTCAAAAGATCGTTCAAAATTAAAAGTTGTTATCGTCACGTGTTCCCCCTACGATGGCGACGTCACGGGACTAAGTAACTAAGTAATAATTTAGTAAGTAATAATTTAACTTACCATTTATCTCTTCTATTATATAATCACTAAATGCAGCTGGGCAAGTTCTTTTTAATTTTACTACAGTGGCTGATCATCAGAAGTCTCGTGTATATCAATTGACGTTTGTAGAAATTCAGAAGAATGCACTTTCTTCAATGGCGAAATCATAGTTATCACAACGTTGAATCCATCAATTATACTCAACATTTTATCAGCAGGTTTAAAAACGTCGAGTATACTAAACATTAATTCTGCTGTTAGTAGCCTATCTTTATTAAATATATAATTTAATCAAATTGCGGTTACCATATTTTCTCTTTGTTTTTGTCTTGAACAATAATTTAGTGTCTTTCTAATCTCTTTTTCATATTTTATTATAGCACTTAATGTCTTATGATGCACAATCCATCTAATGGGGAGAAATATTGAAAAATAACCACCTATATATTAATATTTAAAGTAATTATGTACTGAAAGCTTTTTGAAGAATTTATATATTATGTTTATTTGAGTAAATAAATATTTAATTTCTGTGATTGATTCACAAACATCAACAACTATTAAATGCAATTGATGATTAAAACAATGCTCATACGAAATATCTCTTTCAAATGAATCCGATATGTATTTCCGTACACCTCATTTCTTTCCAGACATTACTGAAGCACTATCATAGCATTGAATTTGAAATGTTGGGCATGTTATTACTGCTATCTCAGAGAACATTTTATCCGCGATTTACTTATCATTTAACTCTTTTATTTCTATTACACAATATAATTTCATTCGGATCTCCTTCTTTAATAAATCTTATTATTATAGACAGCAATTATATTCCAGAACGATCTTTTGTTTCATTAAACTTAATTGTATATATACCTCCATCACAATTGTTTATTCTTTCTATAATTGTATTGGTTAATACTGAATCCATAATACCTATAATTTAATTTTGAAACTCAGCGGAGGTATATTTTACATTGTTTGGCATCATTTGTGATACTGATTTTAACTTTTCATCTTTTAGTAATACAAGCTTAAACATATTCATAAAAAAGCCGCAGTTTAAGGAAACAAATTATTCTGATGTACCATTGAAAGGTAATTCATTAATGGCAATACATTATATGATTTCTTTCATCGATTCAATATAATATTTGTTACAAATAATATCTTCATTATTTATTATAGTTTTAATATCTGTATTATTTTCACTATTTATCATATGAGATATCCAATCAAGATTAACATTTAAATGATAAATTAAGTTGTCGTGTTGTTAAGCCCCGTGTACGATTCCATAGCATCTTTCCTGTTACGGTAACCAATTTTGATTAATGTATCCTGGCTGTCGCGATATTTTAAATTAAATGGAAAACAATATACCGAATCAGAAGTAGTGGAGTATTCTATCCATGTGTATATTGAAAACCATTTTTCTGCAAAAATGTAATATTTCTGCATAATGGATCATCGTTAAAAGCATCATACAAATCTGAGGAGTTTTGCAACAAAATATAGGGGGGGGGGCTTAGTGAAATTCTAGGAGGGGGGGGGGGCTTAGCCCCCGATAGCTCCCCGTAGATAAGGCCCCGATATAACTACAATTATTTCACTGTCAACTGAACTTATTGGTCTTGCTTATTTGATTATTTCGGGATTATTTTTATTGATTCCTGGACAGTTATAGACTTCCAAACATCACGATTAATCATAGCCGCTCGTAGATAATTTTCTTGTAAACCGGTATCAGGCTCCAGAGTATTTATATATGATTCATATAATATGAATCAGGTGGTATTCCTCACCTTCTATAGAACTATAGCCTTCTATATAACTATAGTTACATGGGTTGGCTACCACAGAACCATATACGAAACTACCTCATCTTCTCTTCGTAGGAAATGACCGGCAAATTTTAATCTTTTTCGTATGATCTTGTTCGATAATAATTCTAGTTCTCCATAAAGTATTTCATTCTTGATTTTATTTGTCCAGTGGATATTTAAAACCATTCTCAGAATTTTAGTATATGTTCCATCCAGCTTTTTGAGTAGTGAGTTTGTTAAGGTCCATGTTTCACAGCCTTATACCATAACTGATTCAACAGTTGTAATCATTAGCCTACTTTTGTAATTCATACTGAGTTTTGAATTCCAGATGTTTGTCATCTGGTGACAGGTTCTCCAAACTTGCGCTTTTCTGATGTTGACATCTTTTTCGCTGCTATCTACCCATGCCCGAGATTTTGAAATATTCAACTCTTTTCAGGTCTGTTCCATCGATTGTCTTGATATCAAACTGTTGGTTGTTGTTGTATGACATCTACTTTGTCTTGCCTATATTAATTCATAGTCCTATACATTTTATTGATATATAGACTCTTCTTAGCATCTCATCTGCTTCCTTGATACCGTCACCTACTAAGGCTATATCGTCCGCAAAGTCTATGCCAGTGACTATTATGGGTGGTACCCTTCTGCTTTGTCTCTTCATTAGTTTGAAACCAAGCTTTTCTTCCCTTCCTATTATAGCTTTTCTTATGATGTAGTCAATAACAATGACAAAGAAGTATGGGGCAAGTGTATCCCCTTGTAAAACACCAGCAAGAATACTGAATATTTCCGTATCTCTATCCGGTGTTATGACTTTGGCAGACGTATCTTCATACATGATACTGATAGCTCTCACAAATCTTCCGGTATTCCATACGCTTTTAGTATTAGCAGCATTTTTCCTCTATGAACTGTATCAAAAGTTTTATTAAAGTCAATGAAGATAAGTATAGCTTCAAGATTATTGTCCTTTACTCCTTGTATCAATCTTCGTAGATCGAGTATCTGACTAGTAGTTGTTCTTCCACTTCTGAAACCGTCCTGATTTTTCTCAGATGACAATCTAGGTATGGTCTAATTCTGTTCATTATCATACCTTATTGGTCTTATAATGATTAATTTCATAAATATTTTCATTTTAGAATACATTTTCTTTATATATTTCTAAATATATATTGACACTTTCAAGTTTATTCATAATTGATCTGCATTTATAAGATAGATCAGAGGTAGGTATCATTATTATAAGGTATCCTAATGTCATTTATATGTACCTTCTAAATACAAATGTATTTATTTTTAATATTTGAGTGTATCTTTTATAGCCCCTATTATTATTTTTTTAGCAGGTTAGACATAATGTCTTCAATTTACAAGATATAAATTATATCTAAATAGTATAGAATTATTGTAAAATTATCCTATTGCATTACTTATAGTTAATATAGACTCATTTTCGCTAAAATATTTATCAACTAAATTTAGTCAACGAGCTGTGCAATGGGTATAATATGTCAGCTGTTGTTCCTGGCATATTAAACTTGTCTGTAGACCATTGTATCTTACATATATATTACTTGCTCTATCATATGAATGACCTCGTAAATTCTCTAGCAGGAAACAAAATCTTATCAATGCATATTGTAGCATATTTTTTATAGTTACTGCATTTATATTAGCTATTATGTATAGACCTATGCATATTTCTATAACTTCAAGGTTTTCTTTGACATAATGAATACATATCGAATATAGTTCATTTCATGAAAAGTTTTGTAATACAATTAATTATTAATTTATAATAATTACAATCATGATATAACACTTTAATTACATGAAGTGTCATGTTTCCCGTCAAACATTATACTCCAGGAGCTATTTATTTGTTTAATAATGTATTTTAAGACTGCATGTGCAAATAATTCAAGAATCTAATTATAAATTGCCATGATAATATATGTATTTTCTTAGTACTGAAAGTTAACCATATTCTAATTAAGTAATTTTTTTTAAAATCTAATATTTTGAGGAATATACTTATACAATGTGCCAATAAAAGCTATATTTTATTGAGCTTGGTATCTAATAGAAGTAAGTATAGCTCTGAGAAAAATATTATTATTTTTTATATTTGGTTATAACTCATAATCATTACATTTACTCTTGTTATTCTCCATTTCCATTGTAATACGATGCATATTAGATTTGCCATTTCTAGTAAATCATTTCAATGCTTTCTTCCAATATGAATAAATAGTAATTATAAATGCCAGGATATTATCACGATTAGTTTTTTATAATGTTGTATACAATAGTAGTAAAACAACAACCTCATTTTCACTACACCAATGCATATATTGAAATTTGTTGAACCAATTTGTTTAGAATTATAAATTTTAATATTTGCTATTATGACTATACACATATTTTATAATCAATCTTACATCTGGAGCTTAGCTATATATATATATATATATATATATATATATATATATATATATATATATATATATATATATATAGGTATTTATAATATTGTGTATTATTGGTAAAATTACATATCAACAAACATTAAATGTTCTATTAATTATTAAACAATTATTAAATTATTTTGTAAATTGGCTCAAGAATAGGGGGGGGGGTCCACAGATATCCGGACCCCCTTACTTATAAATGGAGGGGTCCGGACATCCACGACCCCCTGTTCCTGCGCCCCTAACATTGATGTTTACTATATTATATAGTCTATATATAATGGAGATGGTACTTCATAGTTGGAAATAATATCATGTTGTCTATAATAAGCACAATCCACCCACATACAATAGTAATATTGATAATTCATTGAACTAATCTCTTAATAATCGACCTACAACTTTACTAGAATCATTATTTCTTTGATACATTTTGACCAATTATCAATTTACTTTTGCTTCATCTTAAATTAAAATAATTTACTCTAATTGAATTACATTGGATTCCCATAAAATATTCTGACATTTGTTTATCATTAATTATGCTGGATATCTTTTTACGGCCTTCCTGACAAGGTGTCAGTGAATAATTTATATTATCAACGTTGTATCTTCAATTCCCTTCTTTATAATAACTTTCATTCATATATATATAGTGATTATTTATCGATATCCTTAAAGTTATCCCAAGCAACTAGAAACTAGTTGCCGAAACGTAACATATGTTAACATAATATTATAGGTCAAATAATATGTTCCAGTAGGTGGTAACATTATAGGTAGTTTGTGAGCAAATACACGGTTTCCTTTTATATATACAAAATCAATATTGGAACGTATAATTTTACCCATAAATAAAAACCTAGTGGAACGTATATTTTTACCCATAAATAAACACCTAGTGGAACGTATATTTTTACCCATAAATAAACACATAGTGGAACGTATATTTTTACCCATACAAATATACACACATTAAAAAAGAAACGTAAAACAATTCATTTATTACAGGAACAATACACAAAATACGGATATGAAATCCTCGATAAAATAGTTAACCTGAAATATCATATACCATGAATTAACTATCATATAAGAAATACATTTCTATATTTCTTTCTCGGTTGAACTACTTCTTCTCTTTACTGACTTATCTCCCTGCTACAAACATTGATAAGGTTCGTCATAACTTATATAAGGTATTTTACAACGACCAAAAAGACGACGAGTAAAGTACTTTTGTATTTTTTCAAGTTGTCGTTTAAGTCCTATGTAGCCTCTCGCCTCTATACCAGGATTCCATACTGTATATACACATTCTAGATGAGGTCTAGAATATGCTATATATGCTGTTAATAATGCAGTGACATTATTAGTAATAAAGCAATGAAATATACGATTAATAACATTATAGGCTTTAGCACAATACACACCAATATGTTTTTTAAAATATAGATTATCATCGATACCTAAATCTATATATATATATATAGGAAGATATAACTAATTCTAGCATCATTAACATAGTATGTAGGACTGCTAACTTTACTTAAAGTTAATGAAAATGATTTTTTTGGCAGAATTTTCTAATTGCCATAATACTGACCAATTATAAAATTTATAATTTGAAACGTGATTAGTATTCATATATCCCGCTACTAGCAGCAGTATCGAAATCGATTTAGGTTTTACGCGAATTGCATACTACAATGTTTTCACTCATCTATTAAATTACATGCAATATAAACGTATTAGCTTTTACTCTCCACATAGATATGCATAGCATTTAAAATCAACATATCATATTGCATTGTTATATATTAGTAATGAACACTTTTTTTCATAATACAAATTATAATTTAAAATATATTATTTTTCATTTTAAAAGTTCAGTTTTATATGAATTTACCTTATAACACATAGTTCCGAAAACTGATCCTATATAGGTAGCGATGTTGGTTTTTGTACATAAAATAAAATTACACGATTTCGCAGAAGTGTTATATCTTTCCTTAGAAAAATCTTTGCTAATATTACTTTATTTTCTAACTTACTAATATAATTTTTAATAATATTTTATTTAAATAAGTTGATAAATATATTTAATATGAATAGAATTTAAAATTGTATTTCTATAGAAATATCTGAACAAAGAATAACAGTTTCTGTCTATTATTATATATGAATTATATATGGAAAACATACATTACATTTCCCATGATTAAGCTATAGCTAATTTGAATAATTTGTATAATACATTTAAAATATCCATGAACATATTAATTATAAATTTAATTAAATAAGATAAAATATTAAACATTAAACTATTTTAATAGAAAATAAATATAAAATTAAAATATAATATTGACTTTTTTGGATGATAATATAAAACTAGAAATAGTTTAATATCATCATCAAATGAAAGGATAAGATGATTTATAGTCATTGATGTAGATAACTTTATCCTCATACTTATTTGTTCCGAATTCAATCATAATATTTAAATTGTTTGTATATTACTAGATATATTGATGAGAAGAAAATTATTCTGTAGTAATTGCTATTATTACTGTTTATGAAGTTTAAATGATAACTATAATAATACAGTTATAACTTTTTAAGGAAATCGTAAATACAATATATTTATATAGTGATGTTTTAACATATTACTATTATAACACTGACTAATTGTATTGACAGCTATAACTGTTGACAGATATATCTAGGATGCTGTTATCCTCAATATGGACACATATTATTTGTGTATAAATAATTATATATTATTAATTAGATTTATATATCATATTCAATGATAATTAATTATTCTATTAATATAGTTAATTTATATTATAATAATATTTAAAATAAGAATTTATATAGTTAATTTATAAATTATAACTTTATTTATTATAAAAATATTTGCCTACAGCGCAAACATTAAGTATTTTCGAATATTCAACAAATCTTTTTATAAGTAATAATATGCATATATATATATATATATATATATATATATATATATATGTAAACAAATCGTCACATTATCGTATAGTTTGAAATAAATTATAATATATTATAAAAGTATATTATACGCACTCTAGATAAACTACAGGTGATGGTGTGCTCATAATATATTAAACTTTCATCTAATCAGGACGGGGGTGGATGTTTCTAAAGATAGATTTATAGTTTACATCTAACATACAAATCTATGGCAGGAACTAAATCAGGACGCCGTGCGTTCACGTTCCAGGTGCGAATATTACTAAGAGCGGTGTTCAGCTTGTCGCACCAGATCAGACGGTCGAGTTTAGTGTCCGCGGATAGCCAGTGTATTTCAAAGGCTGTGGAGGTGTCAGAGAGTGGTGTAAAATATAATATAATATATAAAGAAATTATTTATAAAAATAAAGTTATGTTATATATATAAAATGTATACAAATAAAAAGAGGTGGATAGTGTCAGCTACTAGTATTAGTGGTGCCAGTGTTAAAGAGTGGTGTTACTAGTGTAAAGTAAAGTATCATATATGATATATATATATATATATATATATATATATATATATATCGATATAATCATAAGTTAATGACATATACACAAAATATAGATTATTGATATCTAAAATTAAAGTTAGTTATAAAGATGATACATATGCTTAATGTTAGAATGATATTCAATATCTTATAAGATATCATTATAATACTAGATATTAATCAATAATATAATAGATTAATATTTCAATATTTAATGAAATAGATTAAATATCAATTTCTATATTTGATAATAATAATATGATAATAATGTTAAACGAGTTACAAATAATTAAAAAGGATTCTTACCTCAGTACACATCAATACACAAGTATTTAGAGGTCACCTTATAACACAATAATCTATTAATATATAGGTTAGTTTTTAACAAATCATGTCAATATAATTATATTGAGATTGTAACATAATGTAATAAACTTTATATAATTTGAAATGTCGTCACGAAGAATATATAAAAACATATTTCAATTAAAATAAAATTTATAAATTATTTTGTAATTTTATTAAAATATAATAAAAATATAATTGATATAGCGATCAGACGTTCAGTCCTTGGTACTAAATAGATAACCTATAACCTACACTGATCTTTATGATACTTTAACCTTTATACTATATAGGCTACATTAAGTGACCTCTATGATATATTAACCTTGAACTACAGAGGTCCCCGTTAGAGGACGGCATTATGGTTGTGGTCATTGATTCGCGGTAAGGGTTTTGTTTATCAGAAATAGACTTATGTTTCTTAAATGTAGTTCAAAGGTTAGGGGTCGAGCGCTGCTGTTATTAGGAATCAGGTACACTTTGTTTGTTGTGTAGTTCTTCAGGATGATGCCGATCCGTTACTGTAAGGGATTTAATTTGTATCGGGGTTATGCTATAACAAGAATAATGACTAATTAATATTTAATAATTAATATAGCAAGGCTCTTAGATTATAGCTTATAATGAATTAAAATATTCAAAAGTGTTGATAAAAATATTAATTTTCAAGAGAGAATATAATGATATATATAACATGCTAATTTTAGAAAATGTACTAAAATGTACTAAAATGTACTAAAACAAACAAATATCTCCATATATCTTATATATGCATGTAACACTATACACTTATACTACGTAATATGTATATACATACACTTATTCCTCTCGGGAATACAAATATCTGCACATGAAACTATAATAAACATACTATAAAGTGAATACTATATAGTATATACACAGTAATATATTTGATATATATATATATATATATATATATATATAGATATTTATATGTAACTATAGTATGCTATACTCATAGTGGTATAACATACATATATGTATTACCTATTAATGAATTAATCGTTGGAAGTATACTTCCAAAAACAGATACGCCCATTATTCAAGATGTACCACCTGTCTTTAAATTAGTTTATTTATTTTTTTCTTTTTCCTTTCACGTTTTACTATTCTTAATTTTATCGTTGTAATATTATTGTATTACTATATTATTTGAGAGTACCTTATGAGTATAGATTACAAGATACTCTCTGGTACTCTTTTTTGAACAGAAATTGTATACACTGCATTATATTTTATTTCTACTCAATAAATCATATTTAATTCAATTCAAATAAATTATATATTAATATTTATATTTTATTTATTTTATATTATACAAATATTAAACTATTATATTACACGTGACTTAAAAATGTCATAATAAATGACAAAATATAGAAACATATTTGTTCTTTTAAGAACATAACTATAGTTGTATACTTAAATATAGATTAAGTCATATTATTGTCATAATAATTTATCTTAGATAGACATATTATTAGGAATACTATGATAATTATAATATAAGCAGTAGTGCTTCTATACTTATCCTGACGATACGTAAATCTGATAATAATAATAATAAAGAGAATAATACAATACTTTTATTAAATATTGATCATCATACAGACAATAGAAATCTAAATATAATAGGTATCACGAGATTACGACACGCTGGTTGACTCCATTTAAAAAAGTGAATAATAGCTATGATTAATTAATAACGTACACATCACAGCACTTTACCAGATTGTAATTATCGATTGTTTGTGCGTACGTAAATATAAACTCTAGAAGTATTATCATTCGTACCGTTATATTTGAAAGAGGAACAGGTATGTACACTGATTTGTGATTAGATCAACTTGTCCTCCACACTTCATGAACTAATATGAAAGTTAGTATATAACTATATATATATATACACATATGAACATCGTCTATAGTCTATTGTTCTATAGTATAGTCTATGTATACATATGAATACTAAGTGAAGGTTATGTAAATGAAATAATATTACAAAATCCTCTCGACAAAATTCCTCAAACTTATCGGAGAAATATTCTAATATTATTGTCACCTTATGAATTATGCGTTTTGATAATACATTATAATAAGTAATGCATAGTTAATAATTTAAATATTTAAATAATTACATTCACTTAATGACCACAATGGCATATTAAGAATATTAATTATGTCGATTATTAAAAAAATGTATAATTTGTTATATAGTTGTTTTATTTCATTTATATATATTTTCATAAACATATTTTATTAATTATATTAAAATAAATTAACAAATATTTACCACCACGTGAACGTTAACCAATATTACGTATTTTAGGGAAACCATAGTAACTTATATGTATACATACATCATAGGTTTCATATGTGCATATGTACAATGTAAACTATATATTAGGGTGTGTTTTTGGTCAACCACAGGTGTAACAACCACAGGTGGAACAACCACAGGTGTACGAGAAATTCGTATTCACTGCATGTAAAAATCCAACTGTTACAAAACACGTCTGGTTTGTAACAGATGGATTTTTACATGCAGTGAATACGAATTTCTCGTACACCTGTGGTTGTTCCACCTGTGGTTGTTACACCTGTGGTTGTTACACCTGTGGTTGACCAAAAATACACCCTTAGTGTACATTTGTAACATTCTCTATGTTAATATTTCGTTAATAAATATATAGATTTAAATTGATTTCTAATTACAATATGATATGAAAATTATCCCATTTATAAACATATGACTACACATCTGCTATTTATAATATATTATAGGGGTATATAATATACCCTATAGGGTATCTGGTGATTTGTTGTAATATGTCATTTCCCTAAATATAATACATACTAATTAAAATATCTATATAAGTTCGAACATATCTGTAATTTGACTAAATATGTAAATTATAATGCTATCTATTACATTACAATTTATATATATATATATATATATATATATATTAAATATATTATTAATATATATACGATACTATTTCATATATCACATTTTTAAATTAATAAATCTCATAAATGTTCCCTTTATTTAGTTTATAATGATAAATTATAATATATAAATAGTATTACACAACATTTAGTATCCGCGAATCTCTAGATTAAATATAGAGTTACTTTTATTATTTTCCAATGTAAAATTCATTTATATTAGTCTATATATATGTAAAATATATATTATAAAATTTGTATACTAACACAAATATTAAATATTATTGCAATATTAAGATCCTATATCATTTTAAAACATAATGTAACTTAAATATATTTATGAATATTTATAGAAAGTTATAATTGTGTTATATCAATTTATCAAAATATAATTCAGTTATAAAAATTTAACAAAAGTATAGTATTTGTCAAGTTATGTAGCTTATTTTTAAATTAATAATATACAAAATTAAACAAAACATATATGTGCTCTTATTTATGTTGCATATAATGATATAATGACATATATATATATATATATATATATATATATATATATATATTTATTGACTGGTTAAATTTTATTCATTTATTACAAACTATTTTTTTTATTATTGTGTTGCCCGTTTATATAATTATATATATACATATATATATATATATATATATATATATATATATATATATATATATATATATATATATATATATATATATATATATAACTATAGCTGAGTTTATTTATATATTTTTAAATGTCATATAATGTAGTTATAAAATGCAATACTACATTTTATTAATGCGGCAGTATTGCCATATTAATATTTTGTAAGTTAATATATATATATACAGTCAAATATCGATAACTCAACATGCCGATAAGTCAACATTGCCGATAACTCAACATCCCAAAAATATTTGGTTGGATTCGTATCTTTTACATGTTAACAAAAACCCTATTACTCAACAAATATAACTCAACATACATATAACTCAACATGTTTTATATAATCCTAGCCTATACATTACATGTAAATATACATCCGATAACTCAACATTTATGAAAAATCAAAATATCACAACAAATGTTGTTGGATTCGTATATTTTACATGTAATGAAACTGCATTGTTCAACAAATATAATTCAACATACATTAGTCAACATGGTTTTATTTAATAATATATGGATATAAATATATAAACGTAAAAATACAATTACAATTATTATATTATCATACGAGTACTGTTTTGAATGCAGTTATGTGAAGCAAACCATTACTTAAGTCTATAGACGTATTACCTATCCCGAATGCCCATTTACTACTAATACTACTACTACTACTACTACTACTACTACTACTACTACTACTACTACTACTACTACTACTACTACTACTACTACTACTACTACTACTACTATAGTAGTACTACTACTAAAGTATACTTTAAATATTAGATTCGTATTATTTCGGATTTTTATTATTGGATATCTAAAATACATTCCAATGTTTACCTTTGGGATTATATTTATTCGCGCCATTTTCAACCAACATAGCGGTTCTGTGTATGTATCCGCGACACTATTACTCAGCTTAGCGTCCCTTTGTGTGAATAGGAGTCACTGTCAATCAAACTACTCCCCCCCCCCTTTTGTATGTATCCGCGACACTGTTACTAAACATAGCGTCCCTTTGTGTGAATAGGCGCCAATGTCAATAAAACAACCCCGCCCTTCGTATGTCTTGACCATTAATTATTATTATTTAATTTCTATATATGATAATTTTCTTAACTTATGTTTAATGTCAATGTTAACTACTATATATTACAAGAACATATATGTTCTAGTGATATTGAATTAAATATTTATAAAATGTCATTCTTGAGAATTTATTGAGTATAGTATGGTGAATATTTCTAAATTATAAACATATATGTTCTATATATTGGATAATTAATATGTATTAATATTAATTATTCACATATAAAATTAGATATTACATTGACATGGAATTAATTATTATAAGAGTATTTATTCAGTTATAACATACATTAAGGATATGATATAATATTGCATGAAATGTTATATCACCATAACACATACAAAGATTATGTAAAATACTTTTTAAAACACAAGATAAAAATGTAAACAATATTAAAAATAATATTTGTTGTACAAAATGAATTATATATACATTATATATATACACTACATGTGTGTAGTAGTAATACATAATATATTATATCTTTACTATAATATAATTACTTATAGAATGCATATATGCATGTATATATTGTATAATATATTGTAAATATATCATTAGTAATCAAAACAATCAGAGATATAATTATACAGATTCTAAAAGAATTACAGAATACTCGAAATTATCTAATTAAGAATAATTTAACTGACGATAATTGTTTATTATATATTACTCATATTATAAATACTTTTAACAAGCATGTTGATAACAATTTAATACAATCAAAAATGAATAATTACTTTAATAAAAAAAAATGAATATAGCACTATTCCTATACTTTTTATTTATTGTAATTATTATTTTAAAAGAATATACAATCTATAGATTAGTATATATATATACTTAATAATAATCATAAACCATCATTAGGAGTAATATACTATTAGTAGCGTAACTAAAATACCATTATACTTAAAAATAAAATTATGCATCCGATAACTCAACATACTCGCTAACTCAACATGAAAACTCCGTCCCGTCAATGTTGAGTTATCGAGCTTTGACTGTATATATATATATATTATTAATATGTATGACATAAATAAAATACATACAAATAAAAAACCGTGAAAACTAAAAAATTAAATATTATTTGAACAGAAATAAGCTATATATTAGTAGAATGTAATGCGACAAATGCGGATTATTTATTTCGCTGTTTATTGTATAGCGTCATTTTCTTTCTTTAAATGTATATATAGCCGAAGTTTAAACATCTTCTTGATATTAAAGAGATCAACAGTGATGTTATTATCTAGCTTCATTTAGATAAAATGTAAAAATGTAACGAATGTCCTTATTTATAAACAAAAATGCAATTACGCATGAATAGTAAAATTTCGATATTTTTATTTTCTAATTTATTATTTTTTTAAAACCTTTAAGGTATCACTAATTTTTATAACCACTAATTTTTATAACCAATTTGTATTACCAAAAATGTCACGAACATAACATCTAAGGATCTGCACAATAGAGTGGAAAATAAAATCACTATTAACGTCTATCGCCCACCCGTATACAGATGCGGTTGATGCTATTACTACTGGTCGCGGTGGTTGTACAGCCACCACTGGTCAGAGGAGCTATGAACGGTACCCTATGTCCGCTGTATTTCGCAGCCGACCACGCTATCTATGTAGTGAACATGGATACAACGAACCTGGAGAACGTCATATACCGAAAACCCACTTTACTGACGACCACTCCAAATATAACAAGTTTGAATTTGATTTTACTATACGTATCAGTGCCTTTTTAAGGATTTGAAAGTTGGGGCACATTGCAAACATCATTATTTTGTTTTCAATCGTATTCAAATAAAAAAATCGAATTAAAACATCTAGTGATTTACAATAAATAACTAGGTTTATGATATATATTAAGTCTATAGACTTGATATAATAATAATTATAATTAATTGTTAAAAAATAAGATGTGAGTACAAATTTAAAAATGGGGGGAACATAACAGTGGAGGTTAATTTCCCTCTAAATACCCCTTAAAAGGAACTACTTTATATGCATATCATCATTATATACTGATAAAAGCATTTAATATCACGTATTTATTATCACATTGCAATAAATAGAATAATAATTAATAATATTATATATATATAGATAATTATACACATTTACATAGTATTTACAGCATGAACTAGTGCTTGATATTTATATAATATATAATATTAAATACGAATAAACATATCATTAATTTAAATAATTTATATCATTCATTCGATGTATTCGTGTTACATTTATTACATGTACACCTACGAAGTACTTGTATGTTAATGTGAATCATGCCATATTAAATGCATGATTATCACCCCTGAAAGCATGCGTGTAATCCCTACAATCATTCACACATGCGTTGTAATATTATAATCCAGGGGGCTTTATCACACTTAGGTATAGGGAATATTGTCTCAATTCATCGCATTTCATTTAATGAGAAATACATATAGAATTTGCCTTATTTATATATATATATGTGTGTGTTTATATTATTTTAGTATACAACTTGGAGAGCATCCTACCAGGACAGAAAGACCCTTACGTCAGCGATAGACTGTTATACATCGCATACCTACAACTGAATAATAGTGATAGGGAGGTGATATTTGATGCGGTTTACGAAGGTGGAACATTTAATGTTAATTCAAGTTAGTTAAATCAACTATAACGTAACAAATGGGTGGTCATTGATATGGCTGTATACGGGGTATTGCGGAGAATTATATTAAATAGCTAGTAATATGTACATCACGAAAGTACAGATATGCATCTATATATGTGTATACACAGAATGTACTTTAAATTCATATTTATATATGTTTACACAGCATGATACATTAATTCTTTTATTATCATTTAAACCGGTAATGTATTATAATAATTAATTATTTTACAATTGAAGTTATATATAAAGAACATTTAACAAAAGCAATTTATTTATAAATATCCCACGATATCACATAATTTAGTACGTAACTAAGAAATAATAATAATTTTAAAATAAATATATTTATTAGTATAAATTGTAATATATAAAAATATATTATATATATTAAGTTTTTATTATATTTAATATATTTATTATCTATTTTATTCAGTCATACATTATCACTCACAACGCCATATATATTTCATCCATTTACATACTTTCGATAACTTCGATAGGTTAAAAGCTAATATCTCATTTAATAATACATTTTTTCTAACAAACAATTATTAAAACACTTAAATATCTCTATATTGTACATACTATGTATGTATTCATACGTATCTGATGAATAATCTATAGATTATATATACATATATATATATAGGAATATCTAAAATAAATTGTTATATTGTCAATGAATAAAGAGAGATTTACTATTTATTAATTGTTTACATTTTATATTATTTAAATGTATTTACAACCTTTTTATTAAATAGTGTTGTTATGCATTTCATTGTTTTATCCCTTATGAGTTAAGGGTTTAAATATTGTATTTTTAGATGTTGTCATTATGTACTAATTATCAAGGTATAACCAGGGAGGGGATACCTTACCTTACCAGATCGGGATAGTTTCCCGAGCATATTCAACAATCTTTTCCAGATGTTTCTATCTTTCATCGCTGTCTTCGCTTCTTCTACTGTTAGGCCAGTGTCATCAGTTAGTTGCTTTATATAGTTTCGTTTCGGTCATCCACGCTTTGTAAATCCGTGAGCAGGCATCCACATTAGTTAATTACACCACTAATAATCTCATTTTCGCTTCTGAAGCAGTGTCCAGCAAATCGTGTTCTTCTTTCCCGGATAGTCTTGGAGAGAGTAGGAATATTTCCATATAGTTTCTGGTTTGTTAAGTGTAGTTTCCATGATATATTAAATACTACTCTCAACATTCTTGTATATGTTCCGTCAAGTTTTCTTTCCAATTTGTTAGTAAGTGTCCATGCTTCAGATCCGTAAAGTAACACCGATTCTACTACTGCTCTGAAGAAATTTCTTTTGAGTGTTGCCGTAAGATTTGATTTCCATATGGAACTTAATTTGTCAAGAGCGCTCCAAGATTTGGCTATTCGGATCTTTATTTCCTTATCCATTGATGATATCTCACTTCCAAGATATGTATAGTTATCTACAGACTTCAGTTGTGTTCCATTTACAGATTTTACTTTATGGTCAGTGTTGATATTAAAATTCTGAGTTTTTCTAATATTGACCCTTCATCCTACTGAATTTGCTTTCTCTTCCAAGATATGTAGAAGCTTTTCCGCATCACTACATGAATCCGCAAAGAGTGCCAGGTCATCTGCATAATCTGCGTCTGATATTATAACTTTTGGGTATCTTCTTCCTCTTGATTTCTGAAGTGTTAACCCTAGATATGTATGCAGGTCAATGGATGTCCTTAAAACATAATCAAGTGTTATGATAAATAGTAAAGGTGCAAGAGTATCCCCCTGAAGTACACCTGGATTAATTTCAAAGAGTTCAGTGTCCCCGTCTGGCGATCGAACCATTGATTTGTTATTACTATATAGAATCATAATTGCGTTGATAATCTTGTTTGGTATGCCGTATGATTTCAGTATCTCTGCCATTTTTGGCCTATGTATCGAGTCAAATGCTTTGGAAAAATCCATAAATATTATACACGCTACTAGATTCCTTCAATTATTCTTCTAACCGTGAGTATTTTTCCTACTGTTGACCTGTTTTTCCTGAAACCATTTTGATTTGGTCTAATAATATCGGGGGGGGGGTAGATCACTCCTATCTACTTACACGTCTACGATAAAACGATCACATGATTACAATTTTTGTAGCGCCATCTATACGTGATAGACAATTTTTGTTATTGAAATATTAATATATTTAAACATAAAATACTATCGTAATAATATTCTAATTGTATTATAATAATAGTCATTTAACTGGATTATAACTTATCAATCTTAAGGATTTTTATTCAGAATATAAAGTAAAGTTAAGTTATAATATTTTGTTCAATTTATCAATATACAATATGATTAATATATACTAAATGTTATGTTTATATCATTTATATGGTTAATAAAATATTAAAAAAATAACACAACGTTGTTAAATGTTATAAATATAATTGATATAAGTATTTATTACATTAAAATATGTATTTAATAACTCTTATTAACTATATTTAATTTATTAAATATATATAAAAAGTATTTATTCATCTATATAATATAAGCTTTTATTATAATATAACTTAATCTTGATATATGCTTGATCACATTTGATTATAAATATATTAAATTAAAATTAAATTAAACAAAATGATTTAAATTAAAATAATTTAGAAGTTTATTAATTATAAATCAGAATATATAAAAACAAATAAATATATAATATATAAGAGCATACATATTTAGTAATTAATTTCTTGATTTATTTATATTTATAAAAGTAATATATTACATATAAAATAGTTATTTATAAGTGCGCATTTTCAATTTTCTAATTATATTATTATCGCGTAAATTATTGTTTATATTTTTTAAATAATCATGTAAACTTATATTTATATATATAATAACAATACGATTATACATTACACAATCACATGAACTATTTAATATATAATATTCGCATTTAGTTAATATATTATTCACGAGTACATACTTAAATTTTTATAATATATCCATTTTAATTTACTTACTTTAAATATGATCTCGATATCTTTAATATAATTACACAGTTAAAAAAATCCGATTCCTATTTGTGTTTTAATCGTTTCCCGAGTGTCTAAATGATAATCGGTTCCTAAAATTCAAATTTAGGAATCGGTTTATGTGAAACCGATTCTTAAACTATTCATATATGAATTGGTTTATTTGATACCGATTTTTTAACTATTACTATAGGAATCGGTTTAACTTAATCGGTTTAACTTAACTTAAGCGGGGATCCCGCACATTTAAAGTGGTGATAATTTATTTTTTTTATATTTTTTTTATTACATATTAATACTTATTTTAGTGTTTTTTAGTATCTTTAAAAAAATTAGATATGAATTAGGTCTAGAAATGACATAACAATGTGTTTTATGACGATAAGATAATGCTATATTATATACTATTCAATATTACATTTTTGTGCTGTTAAACTTAAAACCTTGTTTTTTTCAGAATAATTATTTCGCGCTAGGTATGTGCATTCAAAAATATAGAACACAAAAACTATTATAATTATAATATTTTTTTGTGTGCTTTATATAGAATTTAATTATGTGAATAGTAAAATAGAGAGATAATTAATAAAATGTATAGAATTCATTGTATAAAATGATAATTTGTATAGAAATACCATCATTTTAGTATCTCTAATTTTTAATTTAGATATATATAATATAATAAATAATAATATTAAAAATAACTTTCTATTTTCCCATGCATGTATATGTTATGAATACATTACAAAAAAAATTAAGTCAATCGAATGAATAGAATAACAGTTCTATTTTTTTAGTGGACCTATATTTTTCCTATCTATTTATACACGAAATTGGCAAATTGCGTGTTATGTGCGGGAACCCCTTAAGTTGTTGATGTAAGTTGAACGTAAGTTTAGATGTAGAATATAATATTAAAATAAATATTAATATCATATACATATGCTATAGAACAATATTAACTCATATATTATAATGTATTATATATTTTCATTTAAGTTAAATTTAAAACTTAAATTCAATAATAATAACAGTATAATATTGAATACAAATGTTATCAATATTCAACTACTATATATTCAATATTGAGAAATTAGTTCAACATGATTCCAATTGTATTATCAATATAATTATGATTACAATTGTAGTTCAATTTGTCATTTGAATGAGGTATGATAATTTAGAAAAATACATAGGATTACTTAAATAATTTTAGTTTTTAAAATAATATTTTATTTATTAAAATCAGTATATTAACTTAAATATAAAATTAAAATAATAATTAATAATTAATTTGCATAGATACAAATTAAATCAATATATTAAAATAATGAAAAGGTATAATATTTTATTCTTTCTATATTTAAAAATGATATACTTATAATTTAAGAAATACTTACATAAATAACTTAAACCGATTCTCAATAATTCGTTTAGGAATCGTTTTTAAAAACCGATTCTCAATAATTAGTTTAGGAATCGTTTTTTAAAAACCGATTCTCAAAAAATTAGTTTTGGAATCATTTTTAAAAACCGATTCTCAATAATTAGTTTAGGAATCGTTTATTAAACCGATTCTCAATAATTAGTTTTGGAATCGATTATATAGATTCCTGTACGATAAAATGTAGGAATCGTTTTTATAAACCTTTTATAAACCAACTTTACCGGAATCTGTTTACCAGTTTGAATCCGATTCCTATAATAAAATCGTCGTAGTAATCGGATTTTGTTAACTGTGTATTTAATTTAGTACCAGGTGTACATATGTCTTTACCTTTATACAATAATATATATATATATATATATATATATATATATATATATATATATACATTAGTAACAAAGATTTTCCGAAGGAAAGATATAACACTTACGCGAAATCGTGTAATTCGAATTTGTATACAAAATACCCTGGTGCCACCTATAGCGGGTTACTTTTAGGAACTATGCGTTGTTTATAATGTAAATTCGTATTTAACTATACACTTTTAAAATGTTAAATAATATGCTTTAAATTAATATTTATATGATGAAAACTAAGTGTTCATTACTAATATATAACAAACAAATATGATATGTATGTTTTAACTGCTATAAGTATATATTTAGTGAGTAAAAGCTAATTTATATTGCATGTAATTTAATAGAGCAATGAAAACATTGTTGTATGCAAACAGAGCCGAACCTAAATCTATTTAAGTGATTTCGATACTACTGCTAGCAGCGGTTGGGTATATTACTAAATTACGTTGCATGCATAGGGAGTGTTATATCTTTGCTTCGCAAAATCTTTGTTAGTAATATGTAAATAGAATTTAAAAATAAAGATATAATAGATGTATAGTAAATTATAGAAAATTGGATATATATATAGAATAGAATTTAAGTTATAGAAATATATTCATTGTAAAATATAGAATAAGTCATAATAAATAGTATGTATTTTATTAGCAAGACAATTATTTATAGAATATATTAATAATATTAGAACAACGTTTATATATATATAAAGTATAAGTAAAGTGCAATGTATAAAAAAGTATAGAAAATTAGATATATATATATATATATATATATATAGTATAGAAATATATAGAATTTAAGTTATAGAAATATATTCATTGTAAAATATAGATTAAGTTATAATAAATAAAACCGACAACATATATTATATATTATATTAGCAATACAATTAGTTATATAATATATTAATAATACTAGAACCACGTTATGATGAAACTTGACAGTACATTTGTAGTAGGTGTGCTGTGTGCGTGAAGATGATAGTACGATATGATGTAATGCGACAGTACTTTGTGCTGGAAGGTGATAATATTAAAAATAAAGTATATATTAATAATTAAAACTGTATCATATATTATTGATTTAAAACATCACATAAAGGATTAAAAAATAAATAATTATTATATACTTTTTAAATTATAGACATAAATATTATAATACCTTAACATAATTATAAATAAAGAGTTTATAAATATTAAAATAAGTATAAGATAATATTTTAAATTGAATTATAAATTAACAATTTAAAACATATTATATGTTATTAATTTAATTAATTACCATATAATTAAATTGTATATTAAATTACACTAAACTTGACAATACAAATAAAGAGTTTGAATAATACATTTTGAAAGTATAAAATTATATCTCATAAAATTATTGATATATTTATATAATAATTCACTATTATTGATATTTAACAATTAATTAATGTAATTTACTATTTTATAAATTACTTTAATCTTATATTAAATGATATATAGATTATAGATTATAGATTTATATTATATAATAATTATACATCGACGAATATATAATTAAAAGGATAAGATTATAATAACATTTTAAATATTATTTGTTGATAAAATTGAAATCAATGCAATTCTTACAGTTTTTTATATCACTCGGAATTCTAAAGTAGGTATATTATTTATTTATTATTGCAATTATTTGCTGCACACAAATAAGATGTTATTTTGTATATTTAAATTTAAATTTAATAAAATAATAAAATATGTTATTTAATTTTTCATTTAATTTGTTCTAAACGCATGTGTCGCTCTTTTATGAAAATGTAAACAATAGACTGAATATAGCCTGAGTGTCCTAAACCCTCCCTAGTAGAACAATTTAATATTTTAATATTTTATTTTATTTTAATCGGTAGTTGGTAACAACTTCTGAGTTATATATATATATATATAACATGTTAGACTTATTAATACATAACCCTTATTTCAACTTATAAATATAACACTACATTATAAATTAGATGAATCTCCGAAGAAACAGATGACACTTGAAGATTGTGCAAGTTCTTGTAGTGGACTCAATGGAACATTCGTAGCGTGTTCATCTTGTCATGATTATTACGAGTGTAGGTTATAATTCATAATATTTAATGCATATACGTTCCTATAGGTACGTATATATATGTGTATGTGTATTGATGGTTCTATATATTATACATATTATTCAATTATAAAGATAATATATATATATATATATTATATTATACTATATATATATTATTATGTATATTATTATAATATATATTGATTGGTCGCATTACATACCTGGTACCATGTGTCCACAGATGAAAGAACAACAATGTTTCTCTTTTGATAAACTTTATTCAAGCAATTACCCTTAAAGATAAATAACATTAATGTTATTAAATTTAATAATAATATAAATAATAATAGTAATAATATAATAATAGCTATGCAATTAACCGTGTAGCTGGGTTCGTTTCGTATTCAGAATGTTATAATACGTAATATATAATATGATCCATGACTGTCTTAACTATCCGCTTGAAAACTGATACAATAATAATATAAATATATATAATTTAACAATTCGATTCTTTTACATTTCACTCACACACATTTCAATAATTATATATATATATATATATATATATATATATATATGTTTATAATGTATTTAGAATAAATAAATCCCATAATATATCTATTCATATTTATTTCATCCTAATCAATAATAATAAATACTTCTAATAAATAATAGTCATAATTATTATCTTTAATAGTATTAATATGTTATAATACTAACCTACAGGTATGGAAATGAATTAAAAAAAACGTGTTCCAGTTTGAATAATGGTACAATTACATATGGCTATTATAATGTACAACTAAAAACTTGTCAGTCTACGAATTTATACTCATGCAATATAAAATACCAATGTTAGATATATATATATATATATGTGTGTGTGTAGCTATGATTGTGGTGTATTGTTTATTGGGTCATGCTCATTTTATGTTGTTTCAGACTTGAAAAATGTATTATCATACTCATCCCTATTTTTTGTTAAACATTCTAAATTTATTTATAAACATTATTTTTTTATTTTGTGTTTCAAATTTTTATAATACTTATGTTACCATTACAATTTAAATACAATATCCATAGTTACTTTTTGTATTACTATACTATACTTTTTTTAACGGATGATCATAAGCTTTTCTTCAATATCTATCCGGTTTCTTATACCAAATTCTGAATTATATATATATATATACATATATTGAATACTTGCTTGAATAAGTGCACACACACATATATATATATATATATATATATATATATATATATATATATATATATATATATATACAGTAAAACCTCTCTATAAGAAACCTCTTTATAAGAAAAACCTCTTTATAAGAAAATTGTTTACACATTTGGTTGGAATTCAACCTTTTCCACATTAAAAAACCTCTTTATAAGAAAATATTATGAGAAAAATATAAGAAAAACCTCTTTATAAGAAACTTATTGTATACAAAATATAAAAAATAATTATATATAAATAGAAGTATAATATATTGAAAACAATTATAGAAATGAATTATTATATAAGATATTATTTGTCTCTACAAATATTTTATATTACATAAATAGCTTGAAATGAATTAAAATTAATAATAAATGTTATTTTTATCATTGAATTTATTAAAATTAATTAATAAATATTATTGTATATTCATAAATTTATTAAAATAAATTAATGATGTTATTTCCTTAAATTTATTGATGATACAATTTAATATATTATAAAATTATTTATTAAATATATAATAGATTATTATACTTAGCATACAATTATATTTAGTGAATAACAATTCATGACAATATTATGACTCTATTAATATGTTATCTAAACATTGTATAGATACAATAATTTAAAGCAAACAATTATTAAAAACTATTTTAAATAAATCATATTTCTAAACTATTCTTTTGATTAATACTTTTAAATACATATAAATAAATAAATATACTATATATATATATATATATATAACCTATAGGTATATAATGCATTTTCAATTATAAATTAATTCTTAAACAAATGGAAAAGTAAAAACCTCTTTATAAGAAAACCTCTCTATAAGAAAAAAAGTACTGAACAAAAATAGTTTCTTATAGAGAGGTTTTACTGTATATATTATCAGATTTAGGTTTACACCATGGTTTTTGTTGAAGCTAAAGTTTATCGAGACATATTACCCTTAATTTGAAAGCACGTCCAAACAAACTATATAAATAAAAGTTAATAAAATAATGTTTACAACACAATGATTATATTAGAAAATAATATAAATTGTTTTAACTTGCCATCCAATTATTAAATCATTATTTAATTATTTATAAATAAATAACTAAAATAAATAATAAGTATTCTAAAAGAATGACTTAAATACAAATATAGATAAAATAGTATAAATGAAATAAAAAAGAATAAAATAGAACAACAAGTATATTTAGAAAAATGATAAAATGTTATATACCATTTTTATTTATATATTTATTTATTTTTTATTATTTTAATTTTTAATTTTTTTTAAAGAACAATTTATAATGTAAGAATATCATTTTTTTAAGTTAAAAAGTTTATTTTTATATAAATAAAATTCAATAAGAGTCAATAAGAGTCAACAAGAAGAATGAAAACAATGAAATAAATTCAAATATAAAAGAAAAATATTCAATAAAATATGCTTATTTTATTAACAATAAAGTCAAATAATATTATTAGGCAAGAAGGAAAATAAAATAGAGAAAAATAAAAAATGTTAACAAAAAATACCAAATTAACAAATATTAATTTTGTATTTTTTCATAAACGTCAATAAATAAAAAGAACGAAAACAAGGAAGTGAATTCAAATATAAAATACAAAAATTCAGTAAAATAATATAATGTAAAATTAAACACGAAATGGTATTAAATTTTTTTTAAATTTTAACATAAATGACAATAAATTAAAAATAAGAATACATATAAAAAGTGGATCTTAGTATAAAATATCATACTAGAGAATATTCAAGATAAAAGATTACAATTAAAAATAAATAAAATATATATTATAGGTATACTGAGTATGAAGATAACAAGTTGTTATACAAACGTTTCCTAAATAATTTATAATTAGAAATATTTTTAAAAATATTATCAAGTTTATTCCAGGATACTGGTCCAACATATATTAAAGTTCGTCTACACAGTTATTTTTTGAAATTAAAATCAAGAAATTATTTCAACTCCTAGTGTTGTGAGATAATGACATTAAAGAAACTATTTTATTAATTATATAAGAATGAAGATTATTGAAGACTTTAAACATGAATTCGCATGTATTTATATATGTAAAATAATTTAATTTTTATAAAGAATTTCCAATAAATAGTACTCTAGTATGATATTTGAAGAAGAGCTTATGAGGAATATCTATGAATGATAGATTATATGTATATGTATTTCCCCAAAAAATGTTACATCACTTTATATGAGGCAAGAATATGATATTATATATAAGAAATAATGATTTTTTAATAATAAATTTTGATACAATGTTAGTTATCCATTTATTTTTTCACAATGTATCATCAATAATAACACCTACAAATTTATAAAACGTAACTCTTTCAATATTTATGTTATTCAAATTAATATTTATAATAGTTCTTAAATTTATTAATAGGCAAGTATATAGCAAGTTTTATTTAAATTTAATGATAACATATTATAGATTAACCATTTATTAATATTTTTTAATTCAATTTGTCAATTATAATTAAGTATTTCTGCAGATTTGTTTCAAAATATAAAGTTTTATAATCTGCAAAAATTGTAAAATTATATATTGAAGATGATTTTGTAATATCGTTTATATAAACTAAAAATAAAATATGTCCAAGGATGGTACCTTGAGGTACACTAGTTATGACTATTAGGTAAGATAAATGGACGATAATTATTAAAAATATTATTAACACCATGGTGTTTACTGCAGTTTAGTGTAATGGTATAATATTATATAATTTTAGGAAATCAATTTCACTAACTGATAAGATTAACAAAAAATAAGACTATCAAAAGATAGATTAATAAGATAAACAAAGGGATGAACCAATACCGTAAAAATACATTTAAGTAATTGCAAAGATATGAAATAATGGTATTTTGATTTTTTTGGCTTGAAATCATTCAATACTTTAATAATTTCCTCTGAACTCACTGGTGATAGAAATAAACTATGTTTATTAGGTTCAGGTAAAAAGAATTTGAAATCATCATTATTATAATTATTTATATTACTATCTAAATTAGTACCAATATCTCTAAAAAAATAATTAAATAATTAGAAATTTGTTTAGAAATTTACAATATTCACATTTGAAGTTTGAATTTTTAACATGAAGATAATTATTGAATACATTCCATGTATTTTTTGTATCAGAGCAATTTTTTAACATATTTGAATAATACTTTTTCTTTAGCTTCATGAACTAAATATGTTTTTTTTATATAAATTTTGTAAATAAATAAGTCATTTTCAGATTTATAAATTTATATTTTGTATACAATAACTGTTTTTTCCTACAAGCCCTTTTAAAATCACAGGTAGCCACAAATGGAATTAATTTATTTTTATGTGACACTTTATTAATTTGGTTTGTTAGAAAATTGTAAATTTAAAACAATTGGAAAATGGTCTGATATATCTGAAATAATTATTCCTGAATATCTATTCATATTATGATTACAATTTGTAAATATGTTATCAATAATAGATGAAGAATTATTTTAAGTGTCGATTCTAGTTGGATGATTAATTAGATGGGTAAAACCTAATGAATTAATTGTATCAAAAAATGTATTAGCCACTTTACTTGTATGTATATGCACTAGATCAATATTAAAATCTTCACAGATAATCATTTTTTTATCATTAATAACATGTTGCTGAAAATTATTTTTCAAAAAATCAATAAAAGTTGAGTAAGCTAAAGTAGAAGGAAAATATATAGTAATGAAAATAATATTTTTTGATTTTTCAATAATAATTTCAATTGATATATTGTCATAATAGTTATTTGAAATGGTAGATAATATATTAAACTTATAATTTTCACGTATATAGATTAAATATAGATTAACACCACTTCCACTTTTATGTTTACGACTTGAAATCATATTATTGTACCCAGGAATATTAAAAATGAAAATATTATTATCACTCAACAAAGTTTCAGTAATTGAAACTATATCGAAATCATCATTAAATGTATCCAACAATTTTTTTAAAACTAATTAGAGGTATAATCATTAGATTCATTGTGAACATTAAAATCACAATTTGAGAAATGATCATTATTAAACTATTATCATTAGAACTAAAATTATTAAATTTATTACAATTAAATTTAGGATATATTTCAAGTTCATAGAGTACAAATATTAAAAAGTTAAAATTTAACAACATATTATAAAAGAATAAAGATATAGATAAAAAATAAAGATATAAATAAAACTATATATTTATAAGAAATTATAAGAATAATTAATTTTAGTTATATAATGTTAAAAAAATGTAATACTAAGTAAGTTTGAAATGAATACGATATAAACCTGTATTGAATAATATAAATAAAAACTATATACTTTTAAATTGTAATACTTGTGTGTACATGCAATTTGTACATGCAAAAAATGTATTATATAATGTTAGTAAAAATGTAATACTGAATAAACCTAAAGTGATAAATAAATAAAATTATAAAAACTATATAAATATTTATTACGTGTATATGCAATTAATTTGAAATATTAATTGATTTTACTAATATCAATTTCATAAAGTAAATATAAAGTATAAATGCAATATAATTATAACCTATGAAGAAAAGAAAAAAATAAAATAAAATATACACAATATATTTTAATTTAATTCTTATATTTATCCAATTGATTAATATTTTTCATTGCCATTATTAATTTTAAATCTTTATTAGTATTAATATACAGTATCTTTATATATCCAAGTTTTATTTATTATTCCTGCATTTCTTAATTGTCTTGTTTCATAAAATATTGTATGTTCATTGAAATATAATTGTTGGCTTATATATAATTTAGTATCAAATAGTTAGTATCATTAATTTTTGTAATTTAGTCATTAACCTACCTAACTTAATTATATATTTTTTACACGTATATATATATATATATATATCATCTAATTCATCATCTGTTTCTGAATTTGTATTTGTATTAGTATTTAATTTATGTATATGTAAATATTATTATATGATACCTTTATATCCAATTTTGTATTTTAAAATTATAAGATTATAAAATCTGTAAAATTATTTATATTATTAAAATCAGTTTTTAAATTATAATCTAAATTCGAATTTGTAAATATTATATTATTAGCTATATATTTATTTTTATTTATATCTTTAAGTATATCAGTTATTTTATCGATATTAATACTATTATTATTTTCTGTTTTACTATTATTACTGTTTATTTAAATATAATATTTTCCTATGTTAAATTTAACATTATTTGTGTCTGATAATCAACTTTATCATTCAATTTTTCAATTTAGTCTGATAAATCTTGAATTAATTTAAATAATTTGTCATAAAAGAAATTGGGGACATAATTGGGGACACGTAAAATTAAATATATAAATTGTGAAGAAATTTAGATATAAACTAATTATAAAATGTTATTAAAACTTATTATAATATAATACTAAATACATATATTATATTATATTATATTCTATATTTACATATTTAAATTTGTTTACTTATGAGTTACATTTTTTCCTATGAGCTATATATATATATTGAAAATGTATTATATAATATATATGTATATATATATATAGGTAATATATATATATATATATATATATATATATATATATATATATATATTTATAAAATATGTATGTTTATGAAATTATATATACACGTTAAACTAAAATATAATTTCATATACACATATAAAGATAGATACTTTAAGTATTGCGATAACAGAACAACGCTATTGGGCGGGCGCTGTTTCGTCCTTAGAATGGATCAAGTTTCAAATACATTGGTAAGATGTTACAATGAACGCATGGATTTACTACTTTTGTTTTTAAATTTATGTTCTCTATTTTCGGTTCGTGTTCGTTCTCCTATATTCGAGAAACGTTAGTAAATTATTTATTGTTAAATGTGAGGTAACTTACTATGGCGGAATGTATAATGTATTACTTCGACGGATGGGTGAATACGATTATGAATACAGGTGCAGCTTATATACTGGTCAAGTAAACTCAGTATTATTTATCCAAATCAAATAGTTTATATCTATAATCGTAATGTTATCTTTAATTCGTAAAATAGTTATAATATTCATATATATTCCGAATTAAATATCAATTATTGATTATTAATCAATTATCAATATTAAATTGCAATTATTAATATTAATTATACGTGTAATGTTATGAAACATAAGTATTGATTACAATTATATCTATTTATATATCTATATTAGTTCAATATAAAATTATATTGTTTATTGCTAATTTTAAATGGATTATTTCATGAAATAAATATAAGAAATATTAATGCATATTTTAATGATTTTTAATATTTTATTTAGATATTCTAAATTATATTTATATTTGAATAATAACTCGGTAGTTATAAGTAATTGCAATTAGGTTACAGTATTTATTTTAATGACTATTACTGCCTATGTAAATAACCTACTAACAATGTTGAATATATACTGCCTATAGGCACACTAAAAGCTCTGCTTTCTAAATAAATATGTATATATATATACAAATATTGATAACATCGCATATTATACATTTTATTACATATATTTTAATACACTTATTTTTAATTTTAGTGGAGTCCTAATCTACGAATATCACGAAATTAGATGAAGTATTTATTAACTAGTAACGTTACTCTAATGTCCATTCGAAGACGATATCATGTTTATTCATCAATGTATTTAGCGATAGCCGATCATTATTGTATATGAAACTATATAATTATATAGTTTCATATACATATTAATATCACTTCTAAATATTATTGTGAGACCTAATTTAATTTTTCGATGGGTTCAACACGTCCTAATACCTGTGTGTTTGACGATTTATCCAACTACGCAATACAGGCATTTTTAATATAGATGACTAATTTTCTTTAAATTTCTAAAATCTATCACTATAGATGTAGTATATTGTGTGTATTTCACGGAATCGAATATATACATACTTGCTAATATGATCAGTTATCGGACAATATGTATTATTTGAATATATATATATATATATATATATATATATATATATCTGGAAATCATGATCTATTCCTTTAGTAATGAGCTGTTCTCTATATCCTCTTGGCCAAATGGAATTGTCAACGTTTACAAAAGTATTGGAAGTAATGCTTACGTGAAGATAATTAGCTATTATAATTCTCAAAACAGAGGTGATCACATGACCAGCATAGGCACAATAGTAATTTGGACTGTCCGAAGTTAGTCCTCACTTGTTGCATAATGGTATTACCTCACTCATATATATATATATATATATATATATATATATATATATATATATATATATATAATTGACTAAATATGTAAATTATAATGATATATATTACATAACGATTTATATATATATATATATATTAAATATATTATTACTATATATATGAGACTATTTCATATAATATGTTAATTAATAAAACCAATCAAGGTTCACTTATTAAAACTAAATATATAATATATAAATAATATCATATTTTATATATGTATATATGTTAAATGTATATATGTAAAATTATATATATAATATGCATACAATTTAGTATCCATTAATGCCATTAATGCCTAGGTTAAACATAGAGTTACTTTTAATTATGTTCCTATGTAAAATTAATTTATATAATCTATATATATATATTTATATATATATATATATATATATATATATATATATATATATATATATATATGTAAAATACATATTATAACAATTTCAATAACAACACAAATATGTTTAATATTATTGCAGTATTATATAATTTTAAAACATCATATATAATTATATTTTAAATAACTGTGAATACAATTTAGTTATACAAATTTAACAAAAGTATAGAATATATCAAGTTATATAGCTTATTTTTCAAATAATCATATACAAAAGTTAAAAAAATACACGTGATATTCTTTTATTTGCATATAATGATATATATATATATATATATATATATATATATATATATCGATTGATTGATTGATTGATTGAAAGTTTATTTAAACACTATTATTCAAAAGTGTATATATAGAATACAAATAATAGATTAGGTAAAACAATAAATACCATTAATAATAATAAAATAAAATAGAATAAACCGTACGTAAATTAATATATTAATTTATAAATAAAATAATAATGACAAACAATATTAGTATTACAGGTTGCCTCCTGATATACATTTTTGTATATATTTCATGAATGTTTTATGCGATTTTATGGATCTAATATAGGGTGGGAGTGAATTCCATAGTTTTAGACCAATACAACTCTGTGCCCGAGTATTCATTTCTGAGGGATGGAGAATTGGGGTAGATAGAATATGAGATGCATGGTTTCTAAGAGATGGAAGGGAATATCTTTGTACTAGAGAAGCAGACATATAGGAGGGGCAATTCGAATAGTATATTGAGGAATGAACAATAGATAATAAGCGATAACCTGAGAATTTTTTAAATATATATACATAAATATATTTATATATACATTTATCAAGTTTAGGAGACAGAAAAGGAGTAGGATAAGGAGTATGATAAACAATATAATTTCATATATATATATTCATAAATTATGCAAGTATTATGGTTTACATATTTTAAATAATATTAATAAATTATAATTTTAACATATGTTATTTTAGATTTTCATGATATGTTAAAGTATATATTTTGTTTGTTTTTTTTTGTACTATAAACATTTTATTTGTCATCAAAAGGCATTTTGACTGATAGTAATTCTCAAAATATTCTATAGGTACCTAAACATATTCTATAAAATAATAATTTGTTATTTATAGTTTAATACTTATATAATAATATTTATTATAAATATATATAATTAAGTTTTAAAACTAAAATAATTAATAAAATGATAATAAACTGTATTCATAATAATTAACTGTTTTTTTTAAATGTAAAACCTATTAAAATAAATTGGAAAATACCTCATCTCCATTAATATATATTATTTTATCATATATTTGAGTTTGTAGAAATGACAATATTACGAAACACCCAACTTGTGTTATATTTTAATTGGTACTTTATAAATCTTATTTTTATATATAATTCTTTTTCGTTTACATTTTTAATATTTGTCAATAAAAGTCTATTTTTAATTACTATAATATTTTATATATATATTATACACAGCTGTAATATACTTATTTATTACTTATTAAAATTAAAATTGTAATATTTATTATATAAATAAATAAATAAATCAGATATATTATTTCATGATGTAAAGCATAACATAATGGAGAAGTTAATAACAAAATGTATTTGTTTTTCTGCGAGAACTTCCCCAATCGTCATATTCTAAATAAGTTAGATTCTACGAGAAAAAAATGTAAATATAAATAATTAAGATGTTAAGAATACAAATATGTATCAATAAGTCAAGTTTAAAAATAAAAGATGTAAAGTTATATACAAAATCACAGAAACGAGTTGAATTCTTAATGCCAAACTATAAAAGGAATAGAATAGCTAAACAAATACACATGCAATAAAATCTAAAACAAACAATCTGTAGGTAATTTTGGTAAATAAGTTTAATAAATAATACCAGTAACAAATAATAAAATTAGATAACCAATTGTTTAATTAATTTTCATATTTTGATACAAGGTTTTGTTTAAATATTTTCTTAAAGTTTTTTATATAAATTTTTGTAAATAATAATTTATTTAGAAATAAATTATTCCATGATTTAGGGCCTAATAAATGATAATGATTTATGATGACGGATTGATTTTATATAAGGTAATTTGAAATTATGAAAAGTATTTTTGTATAAATTGTTATATCTAGGAAATAATAATGATATTCTGCTTGGGAATTTCTTTAAATGTACTTTGTGCATGAATAACATATTTTTATAAGTTATTAAATGATTAAATTTTAATATATTAGATTAATTAATACAAATAATTTGTTAGTATTAGTAAAAATAAAAATATCATTGACAATTTTAAAGATAATTTTATTTACTATTCGAACAGCCTTTTTTTGTAGAGTTGAAATACATTTAAGATTATTATTAAAATGATTTCCCCAAATTTCTAAACAATATATGATATGAGACAAAAACAAAGAATTGTAAAGTAGCTTTAAAATATATATTAGTAAATATCTCAGCTTTCTTAATATATATATATATATATATATATATATATATAACATATGATAACTTCAATTGTATTTTTCTTATATGTTATTTTATAACTGAGCATATTTCAGTTGAATTAATTGATATACTATTAATACAATTTGCTTCTTTATAAGGTAGCACTTTTATGTTATCAATATTTAATATTAATCTATTAGTGAACCATTCATGTAAATTTAAAATAACTAAATTTAAACTTTTTAATAGAGTCTTATTACTTGGTTCACTAATGCTAACCGATGGATCGTCAGCAAAAAGTATGAGATTGAAATTTATATTTAAATTATGTAAGACCATATGAATATCATTTATATATAAAATAAAAATGAAGGGACCCAAAATGGTTCCCTGAGGTACCCTAACATTGATGATACTTCTTCCAGAAAATTGGTTATCTATTCTAGTTGATAACATTGGATCTTGCAGATAGCTCTCAATGAAACGATTAGTACTCCCACTAAAACCATAATATTTCAATTTGTTTAATAGAATCTTATGAGCTATTAGAACGAATGCTATTTTTAGATCTAGAAATAATGAGGCTAATTTATTATTTCTAAGTTTGATCCAATAAAATTATAGTGTTAATAGAGTGCGTGCGAAGTTGAAGAACTTCTAATGAAACTATATTGTTTGGCATATAATAAATTATTTTTATCAATAAAATTTAGAAATCTATTAGACATTATGTTATCTAAAATCTTTGAAAATTGAGATAATAAGGCAATCGGTCTATAGTTATTTATATCATCTGGTTTTACTTTCTTAAAAAGGAGGGTTATTAGGTACTGTTATTACCTACTGATATTTTCATGTTATATGGAATAGTAGATTCACAAATTATTAAGTTAAAAATGTAAGTAAGTGAATCTAAAAACAATTTTGATTATATTAATATCAATGTTACTAAAATCTAATGAATATTTAGATTTACAATCCCCAATAGTAATCAAAATATCATTAGCAGATATAGGTGAAAAATAAATGTAGGTTGTGAAGATTTTTTAAATATCTCTCGTGGATTGATCTGTTTTTACTATTAACTATTGGAAAATACTTATCTTGTAGCTATTGAACTAAAAAACGTATTTAATGCATTTATTCTTTCACACTTACTAAATATAGTATTACCATAAACGATATCATCAGGAATGGTATTATATTTTGTATGATTAGTTAATTTCTTAATTTTAACCCACATAGGTTACATATAAGTCACCTATCTGAACAATTATTGTTACAAAATACTGCTTATAAGCTGCATTATTTTGTCTACGTATTATGGTATTTACATTGTTTCTATATATCTTATATCTATTAATGCTTACTATTTTTCAAAGTAAGGGAATCTCGATATAATTTTTTGTAATAGCATTTTTGATTTTATTATTAATCCATATATATATATATATATATATATCCATATGCTGTTATTATTATTATTTTTGTGTGTGAAATAAATGAACAATTTGTATCATATAGATTACTGAAAGTGTCTAGAAATATATTAAATGCTTTATTAACATCATTGTTGATTTTCATTGTAGACCAATCATATGCATCTAGATCATTAGTAAAATTAATAATATTTTGTGTTGGCACATACATTTTTAGTAAATAATTAGTTCTAATGGATGGGTTGAACGAATAATTAGAAGAAAAATTAAAAAATAAAGATAAATGATCTGATATATCTGCTGAAATAGTACCAGATACATATTCCGAAAAAAATAAATAATTAATAAAAAAATTATTAATTTTAGTGGATATACTGTAAGTAATACGCTTTTGTATATCAGTAAGTCACCTAATTAATCCTAATTGATTTAAAATATTAAAAAATGCAGGAGAATCTAACTTATCTAATAAATTTATATTAAAATCACCACAAAAAATATATAATTAGAAAGATGTTTATAAATAAAATCATAAAACAATTGTTTATAATAATTTGGTCGTCTATATATTAAATAGATATGTATATAATTTGAAGAAACATTATAAAATGTAAGTTTAAAAGTTAAAATATCAATATCATCAGGTATTTGGTAAGTTAAATCTTCAACAATAGGATTACCCAAACTTTTATCAACTAATGCTAATACTTCACCACCTCGCTTCTTTTTCTACATAAACTATTTAACTGAAATACATTATATGTAGGCAAATAAATTGAAGGTTTATCATGACTCGTTAGCCAAGTTTCAGTTAAAAGTATTATATTGAATTAATTTTGTATACAACTAAGATATTCAGTAAGAATGTTAATATTCTTATTATAATTACATATATTTAAAAGAAATATTGATATATCACCACTTTTATTAACATTTAAATTATTATAATCAATGGACACTAACTAATAATTCACCACTAAAAGGTTGATCATCTAATTTTACTGTAAATATATTTAAATTTTTTATTAAAAAAACGTATGATAAATTTATAACAATATTCCTTTAATTTTAAAATTCCTTCTACTATATTTTTCTTTTAATTGTTCGGTATTATACTCATTTGTTATTATTATTTTATTTTAAATATTTTTTAGATTAGATAATTGAGACTATCACTTTTCAAGTATTTCTTCCAAATTATATGACATTAAGTAAATCGTTAATAATACATATAGTGGAAAGTAATCGAATAAGGAAAGTACCCGAATACGGACACTTTCGGTATCTCAGAAACCATAAATCCTACAAAAAAATGTTTATTGAATAACATATTCATAAATATATAAATAGTCTTAAAAGTATTTTTATATTTTAATTAAACAAAATATTGCTGATATATCCAATAGACTAATTTTTTATTACGTTTTTAAATTTATGAAAAAAAAATTTCAATTTACCTTCTCAAGAATATACAAATGTATCGATATAAAATATAACATTATATTATTAAAAATAAAGCATTCTAAAATTATACATTTAATTTCTATATTTTTTATCAAATATTCATTAAGTTATAAGAATATATCTAGAGGTCATATAAGTTCCTAATAATGACACTCTAGATGTCTTAATACGGACACCCTTTAACCAATCATCGTGAAGCGTACGAACTATTCTGATTTTCATAAAAATCGCGTGCGTTATAATATTAATACCACCAATAAAGCTAAATCTAAATTTTTTATTATTTAGATACTTAAATTGTATTATTAATTAATAAAAAATAAAAATAAATTAATTATTAACTAATTATATTAGAATAAATTATTCATAAAATTAATTATAAATAATGTAATTTTAATTTAAATGATTGTTTCATCAATAAAATGTAGATTATATAGTAGTATATAAGTGTCCGAATTATAACACAGCGTGTCCGTATTCAGACATTGGTACCGAATACGGACACCCCCGTTATCTTTAGAATTAAAAGATTAAATAAAATTTAAAAATACAATAATATCTATAATCATATAATATTAATATATTGTAATTTTTGAATAAAAATAATGAGTAATAAAAAGTTAATTTTAACCATTTATTGTTAAAGTGTACGTATTAGGTTACTTTCCCCTACTAATGACGATATAAATAATAAATCATGCGCTGATGCTTTGAAATAATCTATTGAGCCTAAGCTTAGTATGATTACCTACTAATTAAATTAATAAAACAGATAATAACAATACTAAATATCCTAAATTAGATAATAAACTTTCATGTACTATTCAACATATATATGTAAACAATTGTAACAATGAATATATAAAATCTTTATTCGTATTACTTGATCTAAATTTAACTTCATTTACAAATGTATTTTTTCGAAATAATAATGATTATACATATATTTCACTAATTCCTTTTCCAAATTAGAATTTTTAAATTGTGCAAGATTATTTAGATCAAAATTAGTAGATACTATGTATACATATATTTTTATTCGTGATTATCTGGATAATCTAGTTAAAAACAGGGCATGAGTATTATTATGCAATTAAATCTGATTTAATATCTGGTTATAAATGTGTCATAAATAATAAGATTAGAGATTATGAACTACGCCCATTGGTATCTTTTAATGGTGTTGATAACATTGATTGATTGGTAATGTAATCCATTAACACATTCCGTCGATCACTTGAAAGAATGGAATTCTTCATTTGATACATTTATTGCATCGACAAATTCAAATGATTCTAATAATATCGAAATTCAATTACCTTATGTCAGATATACCAATAATATTTGTAATAAATTATTGTCAGATAATATTAAACACATTTTGAGAATAAAATACCTAATACGTCAATTACGTTAATAAATTGACACTTATTACGCTGTAATATTGATATCAATCTTAGATTTATAACTAAAAATGACATTCATATAGCTGCACATACATAAACATGGCTAAATGATGATGATCGCCATATATTATCTCTATTAAATCAGTTTTATTATTTATCTAATTTTCTGGTCATAGCTATTCTTATTTTACATCAAATCTCATCTAATAGATTTCTTCTTCCTATGGTGGTGGTGTTGTTTGTTTCGTAAAACGTTTAAAATTATGCAGCATGTTGACTTTCCTACTCATATTCATGGTAATCGTTTATATTTAATTTTAACGTACGAAGACAGTTCTATAATCATATCTACTATTCCCTCGGATATCATTACGGATCATTTTGCAATTATTTGTAATCTGAAATTATTCAAAGTGAATACAGATATGTCTATTGTTTATTATAGAAATATTAAATCAATTGATTTAGATTTATTTTCTTCAGTTATTTCCGAATATATATTAATTGATAATATATATATTTGTTATTTTAATGATACATTATCAAATGTTTTGGATACTTTTGTTATTTAAAAAAATAAAATGTTTCCCTCATCCATCTTCTCCTTGGTATAATTCTACATTATCTAATTTGAAGAGAAATTTAAGAAAACTGGTGAAAAGATATCTACATGAACCGAATTCTATAAATTGTTGTGAATTTAAGGATATGCGATTGATTTATAGGAAATCACTGTTATCTGCTAAACCCAGTTTCTTTCAGGATAAAATATTAAATTGCGTAAATGATATTTCATTTATTTTTCATTTGTTAATTCTCTATATAATAATTGTTCTCCTAAATCTTTACCATCACATACTGATAAGTATCTGTGCAATCTTTTTATGATTTTTGATAAATTATCTGATATATGATCCACCATTTCCAATAAGTTATTAGTATTAGATACATCATATGATCTAACTTTTGAGAATTATTCTTCTGATAACTATTTTCATTCTTTTTGTTCAGTTTCAAATGTTGTCATATATAATTTAATCATCACTTTAAAATCTTCATATATTCTTGATCCTCTTCCTATTTCCTTATTTCATAATATGGCTTCTTTTCTAACACCTTTTATATCCACGATTGTTAACAGTTATCTTAGAACTGGGAAAATACCTGATATTTTAAAACATACAGTAGTTACCCAGGAAACACATACTTTTTCAATCCGTATTAGATCCGGATTACATCTGGATTAATTTCGGATCAAGAAAAATGTATCCGGATCCTGATTTAATCCGGATTAAATTTGAATAATAGGATCCAAAAATATAATTTTATATAAAAATTAATTATTTTTACAATATACAAAGTTTGCTGTTTTATAAATGAAGATTATTATATATTTAATATATTAAATATACGAATATATATTATATTTGAGATTATATAATCTCAAATTTGTTTAATAATTATTTGATACGGATTAGATCAAGATTGGATTCAAATAAAATGTCGGATTTAACCTTGCATTTTTATTCAAATTCAATACGGATTCGATCCGGATTAAGTGATACGGATTAAATTGGGATTCTTCAATACGGATTAAATCCGGATTAAGTAATGCGGATTAAATTTGGATTGTTCAATACGGATTAAATCTGGATTATGTAATCCGGATTGAATTGTAATTGTTCAATAAGGATTCAATCCGGATTATTTAATCAGGATTTAATTTGGATTGTTCAATATGGATTCAATCCAGATTAAGTGATACGGATTTAATTTTGATTGTTCAATATGAATTGTCAAATTGTATACATTATATATATATATATATATATATATATATATATCCATAAAATAGTAATAACCTTATAATAGCATCATAACAGAATATTTAATAGCTTCAAATGTTTACATTGTGCTATTATGCTGCTATTTTAATAATATCAACATAATAGCAGCATACTATACTTTTAAAATTAATAGCAGCATAATAATAGAATAATATACTTTAAATAGCAACACAACAGCATCATAATAGCATGACAAATTAATAGCAGCATAATAGACATTTAATGGCAACATAATAGCAGCATAATAGCACAATTTAAATATTTGTGGCTATTAATTATGCTGTTATGTTGATATTATGAGGCTATTACTGTATGCTTTTAAAGATGTACACATAAAGTATTTAAATATTAATATATTAAATATATTAAATATATTAAATATTTATTTATAAATATTACCAATTATTTACTTATTTATTATTTTATTAAATTTAAGTAAATCTACTGAATCTAAATTAATTAAAATAAATAAAAAATATTGAATATTTATTGATAAATTTATCATATTAAAAAAATATTAAAAAAAAAATGTATTTAACCTATATATAACAATGTATAACTATAATATATATAAAATACAATATATTTATAAATACTTATAAAATAATTAAGATCATATAAGTATTTAGGGATCATATAAGTATACTTATATATGAGGGTACATATATAGGGGATATAGGGGAAATATCATACATGTAACATATAAGTATAATATTATAGATCTATAGTTTCGCTAACATAAAACTGATATAAAATCAATATATATTATAAAGTATACTTCTAGCCATAATATAGATAACAATATAATATAAATTTGCATTATAAATTATTATTTTTTTATTATAATTACAGTAATAATATGTTTATTATCCAGGAAATCCAATATTAATCCGGATTCAATCCGAATTATAGATCCGGATCAAAGTCGAGTATTTAGGCTACTTTGAAATCCGAATTGAATCCGGATTATGATCTAGATTGAATCTGGATTAATATTGGATTGTGTTTCCTGGGTATACAACTTCTAAAAAAGCATAATCTCGATAAAGAAATATTAACCAATTATGGACCAATATCACAATTACCCTTTATTAGTAATATTATAGACAAAATTGTGGCCAAGCAATTAAATAATTATTTATTACATTTTAATATTCTTGATCCCAAACAGAGTGTGTTTAAAATGTCATAGTATGTAGTATTATTGAGATTTGTATTACCTACTATACATATATACGTGACTAACCCAGTCCGGAGGTTCCTCGTCTTCTGGTCAAGTGTCATGGTATGTGTATAATATATATGTTTATATAAAGGTGCTGCTAAAGTGATCGATTCAGTATGTGATATATATCTTTTCAGATATTAGTGGGCGTGGCTTAGTCACGCTATATGATTATAGTAGGCGGGTACAATAATACTACAGAAACAACTTTAATTTATCTCACTAAATAATTGTATGGACTTTAGATCATAATAAATATATATAATTATTAATTCTTGATTTATCATCAGATTTTGATACAATTAAGCATGATTTACTAATAGATCGTTTACAAATTATTGGGTTATATGTTACTGTTTTATTATGGTTTATATCGTATCTTCAAAATAGATATTTTTCTATACAAATTAATAATGAATATTCATCTAAAAAATTACTTAGTCATGGTGTTCCATAATGTTCAGTACTTGGTTCTATATTATTCTCAATTAATCTGTTACCTTTGATTTACATTTTCCACCAGTTTCCTGCTATTAATTATCATCTTAATGCAGATGATTTAAAAATTTATATTGAACTACATTTTCATGCTATTCCGTCTGATAATTATACTTTTATTAAATTGTTTTAATACCTTATCTAATTGGTTTTTACAAAATAATAAATGTTAAATATGTTTAAAACCTATCTTATTAATTTTTCTCGTGTTAATTCCATTTTTCCTCCAGTAATTGTTGATGGACAAATTATTTCGCCAACAATTCTGTTAAAAATCTTGGTTTTATGTTTGATAGCAAGCTAAGTTTTATCGATCAAATCTTAAGTGTATGTCGATCTTCTTTTTTTAATTTACAGAAAATAAAAACTTTTAGAAAATTTTTACCTGATAACATTTGTAAAATTCTTATTGAATCTACAGTCCTATCTCGTATTGAGTACTGTAATTTGTTATACCTCGGACTTCCTTTATATTCTATAACTTGCATAAACAGAGTTATACGGTCTTCAGTACGCTTACTATTTGGCATAACATTATTTGATCACTCTTGCACTTCCGAAAAATGATATGGCATAAAATGGTTATCTACTAAACAACGATCAATATATAACATTATTATGATTATTTATAAATGCATATACCGTAAATAACCTAAATATTTAAAAGATTTGCTGACGTACCGGATTGAGTCGAGAACCTTTAAATGGCAAACAATGGCAAAATACTTCATTACTATACGTTCAAGCTGGCTAGATATGGCAAGATATATTTTCGGCATTCGGCAGCTGCATTATAGAATGGTCTACCTCGAGATCTAAGAGATGTTACATCTATAGAACGTTTCAAAAGTAAAGTTACAGATTTTATTATTGGTCACTTTTTAATATTCGTATATTTTTATTTATTTTTCACGTTTATTAATCTAACAATCCTATTTGTTTACTTATATATTATTTTATCGTTTATTTATTTATGTATTATTATTTTTCTAAATCACTAATGAGAACTACCTTTGTTATATTTGTGTATAAATAAATCAACTATCTATCTATCTATCTATATATAATTTTACTTTGATTTATAACTATCATAAATAAATTTTAAAGGTATAGATTTACTATATTTATTTTTTTTACGATTTCCTAGTCTAAATTGATATAATTTACCAATGTTAATCTCTTTATCATATATCTGTCTACACGAAAAACCAGTATCTTTAGATTCATCACTATTATATAGAATAAAAGCATATTGTACTCAATCATTTTTATATATTGATATACTTGATTTATATATTGATTCTACTATAGTTTATCTACTGATGTTGTTATTTTATCAATAATGCTTTTTGAAGTTATACTAAAATTACTATTTAAATCATTAACATTTTGAATTAATGATTTGAGAATGTCATTCTGATTATTTATGATTATATTTAATTTGTTAATTTTATTTAATATCATTATCAGATTTTATCATACTTATTTTTTCATTAAATATATCCGTTATTTAATTTTACAACTATATCATCTACATAATCCTTATACATATGATTTGTATTATTTAATGATGTAGCTATGGTTGATCTTGTAATATTAATATAATTATCTATATATATATACATATATATATATATATATATATATATATATATTTTTTTTTTCGGACAATGGTTGGTTAATAACCAGAGCCAATTATCCCATTTATTAGCGAAAACATATTAATAAAAATATGACGAAGTAGGCAAGGGAGAGGCCAGGTAATTAAGGATTTTACAATAATCCATTGCAGCAGTATTTGCGATAAATATTTAGACTGCCTGTCATGACACGAATACTGAGTAGCGTAATATCATGCTTCCTCAGGCCTAACGAATATAGGTCTTTAGACGTTAGGGATGATGGTATACCACGCCAGTTCCAACAAGAGGCACTTAGTTTAGCCTGCTTTGCACCAGTAAGTTGTTTTGCGTAGGAGAGTATTTCAGGTTTGTTATAGTAGTCAGTTTTGTGTCGGTAATTAGTATCGGTATCTATTGTATCAGTTGAGATTTGCGTATCTATAATATAAACAATGTCATTTCGGTAAGCCAGTAAGTCAGGTTTGCGTAAGCCAAGTTGTGTTCGTATGTGTGGTTCCAGTATAGTTGTAAATTTGTACTTATTAAGTAGAGTGATTAAAAGAGCGTTAACATAATTATGCCTGTGAATAATGTTATTATAATTAAATCTACAGGTCTGCATAATATGATTTAGGCAGTCATATTTATAATTACACCCTCGCCTTAAACAGTTTGTATTTAAACTTGGAAACATACGTTTACATCTGTAATGTGTATATAGTAGACAGTGCTTTAGCTTTACCATATCTACAAAATCGCGACCAGAAAACATCTTTATAGGAGAAGTTATCCAATTATTAATAAAAGGACTATGCGTGCCTAATTCTAAACCCTTGCCATCGACAGAATTAAATAAATATATTGAATGATATTTATTTATGGAGGTGTTATCAATAAACGTGTAATCATCGTATACTCGAGGTGTAGACCATTTTAGAATAACACTATCGGGAAGAGTTTGAATAATAGTGTCATCATTCCTTCTAATGGATGAAATCCTTTTTAGCCGCAGCACCGGTATTGCCAGAAAAAGACGAGTGATAGCTATCCAACCGACACTACTAGGTGCGTAGAATACACCGAGTGAAGTATCTGAAGGTAGTCGAAGCCAACGTCTGACGAACGCCCGAATACTTCTGTCCATCGTTTTTAATGAATTTAAATAGACGTTAGAGAAAGTCAAGGTATGAAGCATACTTGGAATTAGATGATTTTTGAGCATAAACAATTTTTGTTGGGGTTTTAGAGTAGATTTAGATATTGCCAAGAGTTTCGATATGAGGTCATCATTAATTGAATTATTTTTATTATCCAAAGCGCCTATGTTGATGCCAATATATCTATAAGTGTCTTCTATATTTAGCGCTTTAATTGTAGAATTATCAATAGATATAAAACTATATGGGTTACATATCCATTGTTTTTTCTTTGGGTTAATAATTATATTCAATGTAGCGCATTTTGATTTGTTAACGTTTAACCCACATTGAGCTAGTCTAAATAAAACATGATCAACTTGATATTGCATCATTACATCATCTTTCGCAAATAAAACCAGATCATCTGCAAATGCCATATGGCTTATTGTACTATTTCCTTGTAAATTAATACTACCTGGCATATTATCAGTTACATAATCTATAATGGAGTTAAAAAGAGCGGGAGACATTGGGTCACCTTGTTTTACTCCACGATTGACTGGTATACTAGGTGATACTCCATTTTTATATTTTAATTGAGTTGAACAATCAGAATAAGTATGCATGATATAACTTGTATACATTTTAGGAGTCCCTACTCTTTCGGCTAATGCAACAATTGAGTTGTGAGATACCGTATCAAAAGCTTTAGAAACATCCAACAAACACATATTTAATGGGCGTAATGCATTTTTATGCTGATATATAATAGATTTAAGTAAAAAGATATTCTCAGCAATACCATCACGTCGAACAAAAGCTTTTTACCGTGGATTAAGACTAATTGAGTTTTCAATTCTGCGTGCCTACATTTTATGGAAAAGTCTACAGAATATCGATGACATAGTTATCGGACGATAATGGGACGGCTCAGTACTGTGCTTAGTTTTAGGGATTAAAGTAGTTAGGCCTAATTTAAATGCGGAAGGTGCAGTCGATGATATGAGATAAATATTAAAGCGAGCTGTTATATTATTTAGACCAATTTTAGTTAAATCGCATTTTTTAAGACCATCTATTCCCGGGGCGCCGTCGTGTAATGTGCCGTAACATGACTTTACTTCGTTTATCGTAATTGGATGTATATATGCATTACTATTATTAACAAATAAGTGGTTGAATGGAATAGATGGCTTACTTATTAACTCACTCCAATATTTAAATTGTAAATCGATTGGCATTTCTTTAATTTCTTTTGTAATATCTTCGCCGTCGAAAATAGATTTAGCGAGCCTGGATCTATTTTTAGAATACATTTGTTGCGTTTTAGCAAATAATAAACACCTTTGTTTACGCTTAACATTTCTATTTGATTGCACGCCTATATTATCATTACATTGTGTATTGTTAGAAATAATATTGTTACGTAATATTTTTGGTTTTTTTTTAGATTGAACTATAGATGAATTAATTAATTGTTCATAATCTAGGTCTATTAGATTTTGAATATTGTCGAAATTAAAATTCTGTATATGTAATTGTAAACTAGGTAATATGTATTTGCTAGGGTGTAAATCTAAGATATATTGTAAAATATTTGTTTTATTAGTTAAATCAATATTGTTTTGTGATCTAGGACCTGTAGATAAATCATAACAATAGCTATTCGAGACATTAGAATTAATCGTTTCGCATGGTTGCGTGTCATTAATAGTGTTTATATGAATGTTGTTATTATGTAAAATGTTAGTTTGTATATTGTCAATGTAATCTGATAAATGTGGTGTATCTAAATGTATGGGCAAAGTGTCGTTAGGGTCATAGTTAGTACTGTTAGTATCGGTAATGTTATCAGTATCGTATGTATCTTCAGTATCGTAATTGGGATTGTTAGTTAGTAGATTGTCTATGTGCAAAACAGGCTGTACAATATGATTTATATTAACGTATGTCTGGAGTGATCGAACCAGAGATTTGTACTTCGCAGATGACCGATGAGTTGTGATAGCCTGTATAGACCTCTCAGTAAACTTCTCCGCTATCTCCTTATTGATTGGAAACCTCTTCGAGTCACTTTTTTTGGAAAGTATATCAATTTCGATTAACGCAAGCTTTCTCGAGACGCCTTCAGACCAACGCTGTCTCGACTGGGACGTGATGTTGTTTACTATTGTATCTGTGTACTCAATATGGTATGCATGTGCATGCATACGTCGACGATGAATAGCAAGTCCACGAGTACCCTTGAACTGCTTACAACAGGTTATGCAATATCCTTCATTGGGTTGATCCATTAGGGCGTATAGAATCTATACGTAAAGTTGTATTAAACAAGGATCTAATTCAGCCAGTTAAGACTGTTATACAAAAATGGAATTAATGTATATGAATGTGAAACGCGACCGTTCACGGTGAATGACAGCGCACGAATGATATATATATATATATATATATATATATATATATATATATGTAGATATACAATGTATAAAGCTAACACTATATACAAATCTACACTTTCATACTACATACATATATATACTAATATAATTGTATATATATATACATATATACATATATTTATATCTATGTATACAAATATCCAAATATATATTGAGATATAATATGATTATAGCTAAAACTATATACAAATCTACACTTTCATACCACATATAATATATGTATGCACTATAAAAATCAATAAAACAAAATATTAAATATACATTATAATACAATTTATTTTAAGAAAAGAAAAAAAAAAATATGTAATAGCCATACAAAAGAATTTATAATAAACGTTATATATATAAATATACATTATAATACATTTTATGAAAAGAAAAAAATAAAATTGTAATATCCAGAAAGAAATTTAAATTAAACGATTTTGAAAAATCTTCAATATATTGTATACAAAAGAAATTAAAATTAAAAATATATATTTTATAAATACCTGGTATTCAGCAAATGAAATATAAATAAAATATAAAACAATGAATATATTTATAAATTTTAAATGTAGATTTATAAATGACATTAATTTAATTAATGTAAAAAAAAACGCGACTGTTTACTTCGGCATTCAAAATTCAACTGTACATTCTTATGTAATTGTTTTTTAATTTGCATATTACAAATATATTTTCGATTAAACTCCATCATTCTCCCACTTGGTAAATTTATACTAAACAATAACGATATATAAAATGTTAAAACATTGTGTATAATATTTTAATTTGAATAATATTATAGTAGTTATATTTTTAAGCTATAGGCTTATATATTATAGTTTTTTCAATATTTTAAAATTCTGAATCGACATAAGTTAGTATATTTCAATTTTAAGTATAATACTATAAAATCGTATTATAAAATTGTCTCTATATACCATTTTAATTAAAAAACATTATACGCATTTATATAACCTGAAGGAAGTCACGTTATTCTCTGCGGCCTACGATCACGTGATCACAGCGGGAGGCATCGGACCCACCCACGATGATGTCACAGTTCAAGGTCAATACATTATTCAGTAATAACTACACGTATATTACGCTCGTATTTAAAGATCTCGAGGTGAGCTGCGATGTTTAACTTGGGTTTTATGATATCGTAGACGATACATCTTTTAATTACTTATGATTATTGAAATTGTGAATGAATCGAAGAAATATCAATCAGCTATCGTAATAGTATTTAGTAAATATTAATTAATTCTAAATACATCAAATGAATATCAAATAAATAATATACACATACTGCTATGAACCTAAACGAATGCATGACTATCATAACTTCACTCTCAATAGATATGATGATACAAGCATCTAGTTTAATATTATTTACAACATGTAAAATGTAAACGAATCAACTCTATCCATCTGTTGTATCTATATATTAGTTGTGTATATCTATTATTGGGTATATTCTGTGTTTAAACCCTAGTTATCCCACTGTTTCTTACAGTAAGAATCCTGATTAAACGTTACTCAATGACGCGTAGCATTTGCATATTCAATTCAGAATGTAGAGCATTACTGCTGCTACTGCGCCCATGTGACAGAGCGGTGTGTGTTTGTGTTATAGGTGTTTATGTTTGATGGTCTATTGTGTGTAGTAGTGCTGTGTATCGCTGTGTAGTATTGATAGTAACGTAAATAATGGCTTACTCATTGACACTTAAATGCATGGGACAAATTTCTGTTTGGGTTTATCACGAATTGAGAGTGACACCTCCATTGTACTATTGATATTGTTTACTGTCATTACATGTCTGTGATTTACTAGGAGTTTGTGATTTACTAGGAGTTTGTATACGCATTTATATTTGTGAATATAAACCTATACCAAAGGGCGTTGCATATACTCTATTTATAACTTTATGCAAGTGTTGCGCGCTCGACACCCGCATTAAATTCAAATTACAACTATTTCAATAATAAACTGAAAATGCATATAATGTTTTTTTAATTAAATTGGTACATAGACATAATTTTATAATACGATTTTATAGTATTAAACTTAAAATTGAAAAATAATAACTTCTGTCGATTCACAATTTTAAAATATTAATTTATTGTCGATTAATCTGGTATTATCAAATTCATCTATATTCTACTTTATATATTTGAGTATTACTTTATTTTAAAGCATAATTAGACGTTGATTTCCACATGTATGTATATACATACTATTTATATGTGGTTTAAATTTGAAGCGATTCGTATGTGTATTTAGTGAAATATCATCGGTTTTGTTGTCACGTGACAATCGGGACGATTTTTGGGATGGGGACGATTTATTATATGACACCGGCACTCATGGCTCGCGATGTGTCCCCTTAAATCCGAACATAAATAAATAAATATCACTTTATATTTAGTTCGAAAAGAAATTTACTATTATTCTACTTTAAATGAATCGAATATATTATTAACATTAACCGAAGAACCTACGAGTATTAAAGCATCGGGAAATAGTTTATATTACTCGGTTTACGACACGACTCCATTGAAGTTAGTAGTTATACAATGTATATGTATTATTTATGTAATTATTATGTATACTTTTATATATATATCTACTATATAAAATAAATTCTATTTAATTATATATATATATATATATTTGTATATATATATATATATATATATATATATATATATATATATAATTGTATGGTATATGATATCAAATATAATTCCTTATAATATATACATATTATTATCGAATTAATTATTATGTTTTATATTAGAAATTTATATTTATAATTATATATATATGATTATAAATATACATACATTTATGTAATTTCGTGTATATGTATAACATCTCTAATATAAAATAAATAATATAAATAAATATAATATACTATATAACTATACTTTAAATAGCAAATATTCAACAACAAAATATAAATTAATATAGATTTAATATGAGATTTAAATATATTGAAATAATTTATGAAATAAACTTTTAATTATATTAGGTATGAATCATAATTAAATCTAGTTATATTTAATTTAATAAATTATATTAAATTAATTATATATATATATATATATATATATATTAAAAAAAGTTATATCATACATAGTAATTTGTTTTGATCTTGTAATACATTATAATATGAGTATAGTAACCCGTTTAATGATTTATTATCGCCAGCTATAATAATAAATTGTTAGAATAAATGAAGGCCATAAAGAAAACAAATTACTTAATTACAAAATTAAGAGAATATATAAATTATTTAAATTAACAATTAAAACTATTTATATTAATACATAAATACTATGACATATTTATATATTAATGTATGCTTTAATAAATACATACATACGTACATATTTACTAAAGAACAAGAGTTTATCGCGTGGAAATAAATATAGAGGACATGAGCGTTGGTACACCAGTCCTTGTTTATAACCATACCGCTTCAACGTATGCTGGCCCGTTTACTATTGCATTATCTTCAAGTATTTCCCACAATTGTATACAAGGTTGTATGGTATACTATCGGTCACTTTACTATACATCATTTCATATACTACAAATACACTGCGAGAAGTTAAGTTAACTTTAATTAAAGTAAAGTGACCGATAATGCTGAATAGAATATCACTATTTATGATGTTTAAATGTATATTCTCATTGGATACACTATCATCATAGTTATTTACCTATATATTATTATATGTATTATGGGTATAGCATACTATTGTAGTATATAAAGTATTCTATCAAATACTTATATATATATATATATACGTTAGATTGATTTTAAAACTTTATATGATAAACTAAATTATATTTTATATTATTATATAATATTTAAATTAGATTAATAAGTTATTTTTGATAAATATTATCTAAGAATATATTTAATAATTTATTATCATATAGTATACTTTTACTAATATATTTATATTAAATTACATATATAATTATTATATTAATATTAAAGTTATATAGTTAATAAATATAAATATATATATATATATATATATATATATATATATATATAGTTAATTAAAATATAATTTTTTTTTAAATTATTAGAATAGCGCTGAACATAAAATCTCTCGAGTACCTTTGTTCAGTGGGTGTAAGTAGGGTGAATTCATGTATAAGATTAGTTGTCACTATACATCAGCTGGTCTTACTCGTGTATTCATTTTCTTATATAAAGGACTTCATCTATATTTTATTATTATGTTATCATTATTTTGTTATCACGCATATATATAGTAATATTATTATTATTATTATTATTATTATTATTATTATTATTATTATTATTATTATTATTATTATTATTATTATTATTATTATTATTATTATTATTATTATTATTATTATTATTATTATTATTATTATTATTATTATTATTATTATTATTATTATTATTATTATTATTATTATTATTATTATTATTATTATTATTATTATTATTATTATTATTATTATTATTATTATTATTATTATTATTATTATTATTATTATTATTATTATTATTATTATTATTATTATTATTATTATTATTATTATTATTATTATTATTATTATTATTATTATTATTATTATTATTATTATTATTATTATTATTATTATTATTATTATTATTATTATTATTATTATTATTATTATTATTATTATTATTATTATTATTATTATTATTATTATTATTATTATTATTATTATTACTACTATTATTATTATTATTATTATTATTATTATTATTATTATTATTATTATTATTATTATTATTATTATTATTATTATTATTATTATTATTATTATTATTATTATTATTATTATTATTATTATTATTATTATTATTATTATTATTATTATTATTATTATTATTATTATTATTATTATTATTATTATTATTATTATTATTATTATTATTATTATTATTATTATTATTATTATTATTATTATTATTATTATTATTATTATTATTATTGATTGATTGATTGATTGATAATTTATTTAAGCAAATACATAGCCGAAAATATAATCGAAAGTATAAAGTATAGATATTTGCTAACGATAACATACGTTATAGAAATAAACAAAGAATAATACGAAATTAAAAAATTAAAGAAATTAAAACGTTTTACAGTTACCGTAAAAATAAACGAAAAACAATCGAAAGTAGAAATAAATCATATAGTAAACATAAACGAAAAATGATCAAAATAGAAATAAAAGATAGCGTAAAAATAATCGAAAATAGAAATAGAATACATTATTTTGTAAGTGGCATCGAAATATTCAATTTCTACTTTAACTTTGTAGAAATCTTCTTATCTTTGTACCCTGTTTTATTAATAAATTATTAGTTATATAGTTTAATATTTAAATGTTAAATTTTAAATATATTATAAACAGAACATGTTTAAAATCAATTAAACCAATAGAATAAAACAAATACTAGAATGAAACAAACAAATAATGTAATAATTACCAAAATCTGTAATAATAGTAGGTAGTACATTATTAATTTTATATTTTAATTGTAAGTAGTTACCTATAATAAATTTGAAACATATATATATATATATATATATATATATATATAAACAAAACAAGTTACAAATAAAATAAACCAATATACCTATACAAAACAGTTAATAACAAAATATACCAATAATATTACGAAACAAACAATATAATACTTATCACTATAATCTGAAATAATAATGAATTATTAATTTTATATTATAGTATATTTGAAATATAGATATAAAAAACCCAAATTTTCTATAACAAAAACACATTAAAAAAAAAACCAGAAGAGATAATGCAATAATTAAGATACAAAATGAAACATAAATCAATATAAAATTATAAATTTCTGTTAAAAAAAAGTTGTTTGTCAAAACAGATTTTGTTTATTTTATTTTTAAAAGATGAAACAGATACAGATTTTATTATATCATTATTTAATGAATTCCATAAATTAACTGATCTATTATTAATTATATTTTTAATTGTATTATCATAATTATGTATTACATTTAATTTTTTACAATTACCTCTAGTTCTACAATTATTTGAAATGTTAAGAATATCAGATATATTTATATCTGTATAATTATTTGAAATTTTAAAAATTGTAGTTAGATCTATTTTTAATATTCTAAGTTCAAGTGATTCTAATTTAAAATATACCAATCTCTCTATATATGTTTTATAATTAATATTTGATGAATTTGTATATCCTACGCATCTTGTAATTAATCGTCTAGTAAATAATCTTTGCACCCTTTCAATTTTATCTATGTGACTACGAAATGTACTAACCTTTGAAAAAGGTGACCAAATTATGGATGCATATTCTAAAATTGGTCTGCAATAAATGTTATATGCATTTAATAATGCTCTAGGGGATTTTGTAGTAATGCATCTAAAAATTGAATTCAGAGAAAAATAAGCTTTTTTACAAATATAATCAATATGTTTATTAAATAAAAGGTTATTTTCAAATATTATTCCTAAATCTTTAAAAAAAGTAACGTTTTCTAATTGAATATTATTTATAAAATATTTTGATGGAGTTACCTTCCCTAAAGTCATAACTGCACATTTTGATAATGAAATATTTAATTGCCATTTATTTGCCCATTGTGAAAATAAATTTAAATTATTTTGTAAAAGAAATCTTTCACTCTCAGATTCGTAAGAAAAATATAATTTTGTATCATCGGCAAATAAATCAATATGAATTTTTGAAGAGAATATACTAGGAAGATCATTAATATATAATAAAAATAAAATTGGACCTAAAACCGATCCTTGTGGTACTCCAGATTTTACAATAGAACTATTTGAAAAATAATTTTCAACCCGTGTAATTTGAGATCTATTCGATAAAAAATATAAAACCATTTTATTATTTTATTAGATATACCGTATGATTTTAATTTAAATAATAGTTTTTCATGGGAAACAACATCAAAAGCTTTTGCAAAATCAATATATATTATATCTACACATTATTTATTATTCAATTCATTATACCAAAATTTTAAACATTTTGTTAATTGTAATTCTGTGGATTTTCCACTTATAAAACCATATTGATATTTTGTTAATAAATTATTAGATTTTAAATAAAAAATTAATTGTTTAGAAATAATACGTTCTAATACTCTACACATTACACATGTTATTGAAATAGGCCTATAATTATTTGAATTTGATGGTTCACCCTTTTTAAAAATTGGTGTTATTATAGATTTTTTCCAAATTTTCGGTATATTACCCGATAATAAAGATGAATTAAAAGTAATATATAAAGGCCTACATAATTCATTAGATAATAATTTTAACATAGAAGATGGTATACCATCAGTTCCGAAAGTATGTGTAATTTTCAATCTATTTAAAAATATTTTAATTATTTCAAGATTTAAATCAATATTATCAAATTTTTGTTTAGTTAAATTATAAAATTCGGGTAAATTTCCATTATCATTTTGTTGAATTGAACTAAAATATGAATTTAACGTATTTGCTTTGTCGAGATCTGAAAATAAAATATTATTATTTGATATATCAATTAGAGGAGATACTCCAGATTTTAAATTTTGTCTTTTTTTCATAAATTTATAAAACTTTAATTTAATTTTTGAATTAATTGCATTAATCTCTCTCTTAAAATTTAAAGATTCTAATTCTTTAGATAATTTTTTTTTTGCTTCTATCCAATTATATTTATATTGTAAATTAGTTTTAGATTTTCTAAATAATTTTTTTACTTGCTTCTTCAATTTCAATATATTCTTCGGAAGTACCTGTTTTATTGTATTATTTATATTAGGAATATGTGATATAAATAATTTATTTAGAACATTATTAAAATATTCTACTTTTTGATCGATATTATAATCATTTGAATTTAGATATTCCCAATTAAATCTAGAAAGATGATATTTAATCAATTTTATATTAGCATTATTGAAATCAAAATTGTTTGATTTTAAAATCTGTTTACATGGGTATTTTTCAATATTTACATTAAATGAAACAGAATAGTGGTCACTTATATTTTGGTATAATCCGAAATAGTCTTCAATATTTATATTAGATAGTAATTGTTTTTCATTAGTAAAAAGTAAATCAATTATATTATTATTACGAGTTGGCTTATTTATTAATTGTGAAAATGAATTTTTAATAATCGAATCGAAAAGTAATGCATAACTTTTTGGGTAACTAGGAAATGTATAATCTTTCCAATTAAAATTTGGTAAATTAAAATCTCCTATAATTATAGATGAATTATAATTTTGTTGGGTTATATCAAATAATTTACATATCTGTTCATGAGATACTTCATTACAATTTGGAGGTCTATAAACACATATAATATTAAATGGAATTTTTGAATTAATTTTTAAATGTATATATTGAACATCTATGTGTGAAATAAAATTTCTTACAGGACATAAACTAGATTTACAAAATATCGCAACACCTCCTCTATGAATTAATTTATCGTATCTAAATAGTGTATCATTTTTTCCACCGATTAAATATAGAGAATCTCTATCATCTATAGTTAAGAATGTTTCAACTAAACATATAATGTCATATTTATCAGATGAAAGTAAAAATTCCAAAAAATTCAAATTATTTCTAATACTACGAGCATTAGCATAATATATATTTAAATTGTTATTTTTAATATTTGCATCTTTATTGCCGGTTAGTCATCTATAACCTGTAGTTTTATTTTTATTAATAATGGAATTTTTATAAGTAATATATGACAATTTCCATACACTAAAATTATCTTCATCAATTGACATATTCCAGTCAATTTTATTATTTATAATATATCTTAGTTCATAGGAACTACTTCTAGAATTATAAATACATTTGATAATTTTTTTACTTTTAATTAATTTATTTTTAACTACATGGTATAATATCTTATGTCGTTCTAGTGATATTTCATCTAGAGATGTTCTAATGAATGAATTTTCTCGTAATTTACATAATCGGTTAATATTTGATAAAATAATTTTTTTTGAGACCACATTATCTAAAATTAATTTTAATTTATTAAATGATAATTGAACTATTGATAATATACACGATTTATTAATATCTACTGTTTTACAAATAATATTTACTAAGTATTTAAAGAAATTAGTTTTATCATTATTAGGAATATTTATATTGTGAATAATTATTTCATTATTGCTATCTATATTATTTTTATAATATTTACTGATTTTACCAAATTGTCAGTAAAGGTATCAGAAGTAGTTATATTAGAGGTTACATTAGCAGTTACATTAGCGTATGATTTTTTAACAACAATCATATCACTTATTTCAGTGATTTTTGATAGTAACATATTTAATTTTGTTTCTGAACTATTTATTAAAGTATTAATATTACTATTATCAATAATAGTAGACGATGGTAATGAGTTATTTAAACTAGGTAGATTTATTGGTGTATTATCATTATTATTATTTATACATGTATTACATTTAAATGTAAAATTTTGCGATCTAAATAACTGAATAGCATATTTTGGTGGTGATTTATTAGACCAATTTGTTTTCATAATTTTTGCTTTATATAAGCATTTAAAATGGTATTTATTACCACATGAACATAATATATAATTTTCGTTATTAATTTCTAAATTACATGTAATACAATCCATTTTTAATGTAATAAATATATTACAAATATATAGTTTTAGAAATTATATATATTTTTAACAAACTGTTTCCCTATGATTTTAAATTGAATAATTGCCGAATTCGATTTTTCTTGTTTACTAAATAAATTAGCGTTGTGATGTTTCAATTTTCTTATTTTCGAAATCGATTTTAAAACCTTATCCTTTAATGTAATGACTACGTAAATATCGAAAGTAATTCCGTATAATATAGAGAACAAGATATCCGAATGTATGTCGAAATTAATTAATTTTAAAGAAATTTAATTTTTTTTCATTTGTAGAAATAACGCGTTACATTTATGCGACTTTTAATTTGGTTGCTATGCGTTGCTGATATTATATATATTATTATTATTATTATTATTATTATTATTATTATTATTATTATTATTATTATTATTATTATTATTATTATTATTATTATTATTATTATTATTATTATTATTATTATTATTATTATTATTATTATTATTATTTTTATTATTATTATTATTATTATTATTATTATTATTATTATTATTATTATTATTATTATTATTATTATTATTATTATTATTATTATTATTATTATTATTATTATTATTATTATTATTATTATTATTATTATTATTATTATTATTATTATTATTATTATTATTATTATTATTATTATTATTATTATTATTATTATTATTATTATTATTATTATTATTATTATTATTATTATTATTATTATTATTATTATTATTATTATTATTATTATTATTATTATTATTATTATTATTATTATTATTATTATTATTATTATTATTATTATTATTATTATTATTATTATTATTATTATTATTATTATTATTATTATTATTATTATTATTATTATTATTATTATTATTATTATTATTATTATTATTATTATTATTATTATTATTATTATTATTATTATTATTATTATTATTATTATTATTATTATTATTATTATTATTATTATTATTATTATTATTATTATTATTATTATTATTATTATTATTATTATTATTATTATTATTATTATTATTATTATTATTATTATTATTATTATTATTATTATTATTATTATTGTTATTATTATTGTTATTATTATTATTATTATTATTATTATTATTATTATTATTATTATTATTATTATTATTATTATTATTATTATTATTATTATTATTATTATTATTATTATTATTATTATTATTATTATTATTATTATTATTATTATTATTATTATTATTATTATTATTATTATTATTATTATTATTATTATTATTATTATTATTATTATTATTATTATTATTATTATTATTATTATTATTATTATTATTATTATTATTATTATTATTATTATTATTATTATTATTATTATTATTATTATTATTATTATTATTATTATTATTATTATTATTATTATTATTATTATTATTATTATTATTATTATTATTATTATTATTATTATTATTATTATTATTATTATTATTATTATTATTATTATTATTATTATTATTATTATTATTATTATTAATATTATTATTATTATTATTATTATTATTATTATTATTATTATTATTATTATTATTATTATTATTATTATTATTATTATTATTATTATTATTATTATTATTATTATTATTATTATTATTATTATTATTATTATTATTATTATTATTATTATTATTATTATTATTATTATTATTATTATTATTATTATTATTATTATTATTATTATTATTATTATTATTATTATTATTATTATTATTATTATTATTATTATTATTATTATTATTATTATTATTATTATTATTATTATTATTATTATTATTATTATTATTATTATTATTATTATTATTATTATTATTATTATTATTATTATTATTATTATTATTATTATTATTATTATTATTATTATTATTATTATTATTATTATTATTATTATTATTATTATTATTATTATTATTATTATTATTATTATTATTATTATTATTATTATTATTATTATTATTATTATTATTATTATTATTATTATTATTATTATTATTATTATTATTATTATTATTATTATTATTATTATTATTATTATTATTATTATTATTATTATTATTATTATTATTATTATTATTATTATTATTATTATTATTATTATTATTATTATTATTATTATTATTATTATTATTATTATTATTATTATTATTATTATTATTATTATTGTTTGATTGGTAATTTATTTAAGCAAATACATAGCCGAAAATATAATCGAAAGTATAAAGTATAAATATTTGCTAACTATAACCAACATACGTTATAGAAATAATCAAAGAATAATACGAAATTAAAAAATTAAAGAAATTAAAACGTTTTACAGTTACCGTAAAAATAAACGAAAAACAATCGAAAGTAGAAATAAATCATATAGTCAAAATAAACGAAAAATGATCAAAATACAAATAAAAGATAGTTAACAGCTTTATAATAGAGGTGGATATCGAGATTAGCGCTATTTCCGATAAAGTTTAAATACAGATCAGGTAGTACACATATAGTGGAAGATTCTCTATCAAGGATATGTGATGATAATAAAGAGGTAGAAGGGGATGAATTTAGTATATTATATGAGGATTATCTAGAGATCAATGATTTATAACACAATTTAATATTGCTAAAGCAATAAGCAATTTTAATGAAGAAATATTTTCATTTATGATGAAATGATTCCACCAAATAAAAATAAAAATAACAATAATAATTTATGATTTATGTATATTTATATTTTAGTTATATTATTTATGTATTTGTACACAAGCGCGTTGTCCTAAATATGAAATATTTGTCATATAAGTATATAACTATATTATAATATTAATAAAGTCACAAATTACGTAAACATTTTAATTTTGATAACATTTGTATTTTGTTAATTTTTAAATGACTATGGTTATTTTAAGTAAGCATCAAACTGTGTTGTGAGCCTATAATTGATATTTACGCATAATAAAAAAAATTATTTATTTTTCTAAAAAAAATTATATAACTTATTATTTTATCGGTTTATAAAACAATTGATTTATTATTAAAATTCTCAATAAAAGTCATTTGTTGAATAAGAATAAATATTTTTATATTAATTGCTATTTTTATATTAATTCTTATAATGTTATGATAAACATACATGTATTATATATATATATATATATATATATAATATAACATTTTTTTTTATTATTCCATGTATAATTTTTTTTTCGATTTAGAAATAAATTTAAAAATTAAATTAAAATTTTTATTGATCGATTTAATTATTAAAAAAAATGTTAATATTGTAAGAGTATTTTTACTTATAAACTATTTTTTCTTTCATATATCTTAATTTAATTTGTTCGTTATTTTTCAATGTAAATTCCTATCTATTTTTATTATGGATATTGATTTCTGAATTGTTGTCGGTTTTCATTTTTTTTTAAATATATGGAATAATTATAAGGAGTTATTTCTGATAGATGACACTTTTCTATGAATAGAACTAAAAAGTTACCAAAACAGTCTCTTTTAGTGTATACATCAATACAGATGTGTGATAATATGTCTATTAATATCATTGTGAATAACAATGGGAACAACTTACATTGTTTATGTAATGGTGTTAGATCATTTCAACACAGTATCCTATGCATCATATGTATAGTACACATTAATATCTATATTAACGATAAGGTCACACGCATACCTCGTACGATATCACGGATGTTATTCCACACGTTACATTAAGCATATCCATGACTATTATATGAATACTATATTAACTATAGTAACTAAGTGTGTTTATAATCGTATACTATAGTATGGTATACCATGTACAACTAAATGTACCTTACTATGATAACAACCACATACGTTACGGTTATTATAATTCACGCTGATAAATATTTGCAATTTATAAAATTATTAAAATATGTATTGTTTATTGTAATATAAAGATATAAAGAAATTTAATAATTATAATAACATATGTTTAACATAAAATATCTATATAGATAATAAACGTTTGTTATTACATTAATAACAGTATATTATTTAACTATGTTAACTATGCGGTAGGTATTATATCATATTATCATTACCTGTAAAATGTTGGGATATAATAAAGTTATATTATTCCGATGATAAGTTATTTTTATCGACATTTATTATTTAAAACTTATATTATTTCATTTACGTAGCTTAAATTAGTATTTATATTTAGCCAATACTACTATGGAAATATACTGGAATCTCCAATTATATATATAAATATATATATATATATATATATATATATATATATATGTATATCTAAAGTTATATATGTATATCTAAAGTTATATACTAACTTTGATATTAGATCATGACACGTACTATTCGAACGTTAGGATTGTATAAGAAGTGAGGAGGGAAAGTTGATCTTTTCACAAATCAGCGTACATACCTGTTCATCTTACGAATGTAAAGGTACGAATGATAATACTTTTAGTATTTATATTTACGCATAAATAAATAATCGATAATTAAAATCTGATAAATGGCCGTGATTTATACTTTATTAATTAATAATAGATAATATTCACTATATTAAGTGGAATCGACAAGGTGCGACACAGTGTGACACCTAATGGGGTACGATTTATATTACTAGAAATACTATTGTCTATATCATATTCGATTTTTAATATAATTATTATATTATTATCATTATTATAAGTTTTTTAATCTGTTACTACTAGCAATCAATCAATCAATACGATTTATTTAAGCATGTATTATGACATAAATGTCCTCAAGAGTGAACAAAATCAATAATAATATAAATATTATAATACAATTTTTAATAATAACGACCATGATGAAAATAGTTACTAATGATTATTTCAAAATTTATACGAATTTTATACACTAAATAAATATTTTTTCAAATAAAATTTGAAAGTTAGATGACTTGAGATATTTCTAATCTTTAAAGGTAGATAATTCCAAAGCTTAGGCATATGGTGTTTAAACTCCCTCTTTGATGTAAGTTCATATCGTGCATTATTTTCTTCCAATAGGAATACATCAACATATGATCGAAGTACACGGGTCGGCAATATCTTTTATCAAATACAGTTTTAGATACCACGGACCTGAAATAAATGTAATTAATAAGTACTCAAATTAATAACCATTGATTAATTTCATTTAAGCATTGTGATAAATCATCGCTAAAATTAATAGCTTTATTAATTGAATATATAAGGATATTATCAGCATATAGGGGATAGAAGGGAGTAGTGGAGGATATTTTGTATGACTTATAGAATTGTAATATATCGATGAATAGTTTATGTTATAATTTCATATTTTAAAATGTAATAGAATATGTATCGTTATATATTATAGCTATTTTAATTTTAATTTTAACTCATATATATCTAGTATTAATATCAGTTTAGTTACACTCAAAAATTAACGAAAAAATAGCGCAAGAAGGGAGTAGTGGATTTTAGTACCAAAATAAATCAATAGGTGTCTCGCTATATATTCGATTAATTTTTTCAGTTTTTATTATTTTAATAATATATATTGTAATATTCATGCCGACGCACGCATTTTATTTAAGATTTAGATTTTAAAAATTGTGAACAAAAATTAATGACAAAAATTAATGACAAAAATTAGACCTATATTACTCGATTTTGATTGGTTTATTTTCATCCACTATATCCTTTTCAGTTCGTCCACTATACCCATTTGAATATGGTACTTTAGAATACCTATATCTTTTTACTAATACAATATTTGCATATACTATAAACATAACTTAATAGATAACAAATTATATTTTATTAATATATAAGAAAATATATATTTATAATTAATAATCAATGCAGTACAGTACATTTCCAAAAATGGTTTTTATGGAATTTAAAAAAAAAATATTATATAATTAATTTAATATATTGATTAATTATTTTTGATAAAAAATTACTCATTGTTGTAGATATTGTAATTGTCTAAATATTTTTTATATATCTTTTTTTGTATCTATGACCATTTTCGCGTAAATGTAAATTACCACTACTCCCTTCTCGTCCGCTACTCCCTTCTATCCCCTAGGTGACATTTTAGTGATTTAAATTTTTTTAATAATATCAGATATAGGATTTAAATATATAGAAAATAGTAACGGTCACAGTACGGAACCTTGTGGTACCACATATTTTAAAGTTACCTTTTGAGTATAATAATTATTTATATTTACTGAAATAGTTATATCAGTAAGGAATGATATAAGAAATTGTAGTGCAGTATAAGTAATACCTATATTAGTAAATATTTAACTATATTTTTTGTATTTAAAAAAAATATATCTAATAATATATTTATTAAAACAAAATATTCTACATTTGTTTGTATTTTAGCTAACATTTATTTTATTGTACACTGTAAAAAATTAGGGTACAAAAACTCATTTGTATAGGGTACGGTAATCGCAAAATCGAATATTATTAGTGATGTACCCTAATTATGGTACACCATGAACAAATGCATTAGGGTACGATGCAACGCTTTTTTAGGGTACATCAATGCTATTAATTAGGGTACACTGTATCAAAAAATGAAAAATGATAGTGATGTACCATAATTAGGGTACACTATATACAAAATCGTTAGGGTACAGCACTATACATTTTTAGGGTACATAATATCTATTTGTTAGGGTACACCATGTTTAAAAATATAACATTACTCAAATGTACCCTAATATAATAAACGCGCGGGGTGGTGGTTGTAAGTCTCAACTATAGTTGATACCCTATACACTGTTACAAATAAGGGTATAACATTATGAATTATATGGTATAACATATGGAAATACGAGTTATACCATACAATTACGTTAAATGGTATAATATCACATATTATATGGTATAACATTTGATTTTTTTAGTTATACCACATAGTTTAATTGAAATGGTATAAGATCACAAATTTTATAGTATAACATTTGTTTTTTTTAGTTATACCATATAGCTTAATTTAAATGGTATAATATTACGATTTGTATGGTATAACCTTCGTAATCTGTAGTTATACCATTAGCTATTAAATATAATGGTATAACTTTATGAATTATATGGTATACAATATGGAAATACCAGTTATACCATAACATTTTAAATTAAGTTTATATTTGATTGAAAATAAAATATATAAGAAATATAATTCATAATAGTAACCTTCATAATATCCTTAATAAAACAGTCTACTTATTGTTGTGTTATATTATTATAGACATAGCATGTATTGCTTCTAATTGCAATTAAACTAGTTTTGAGAAACTATATACATTCCCCAAATACTTACAATTATTCGAGTATATGTATATATATATATATATATATATATATATATAAATATATATATATATATATATATATATATATATACATAATTCCATTTTATTTATTAACATATTCTATGTCCATCTACACTCAACATGATAAGCATCTATTTTTTAACACATTACAATATACATAAGGTATTTATACTTATATTATATATATATACACATTTTATCATATATATAATAATATAAAAGTTTATATAATATATAATTTTATAATATATTTATATATTATTTATAATATATAATTAAATTGTTAGAATATAATTATATAATTATATATATATATATATGTTATAAAGTCAAAGTTGTAGATATATCGATTAATGTAATATACATTTAAATGCATTTAGCATTACGTAACAAAAATCGATATATCTACATAAAAACTTTAAACTATATTTCGGTGTCTCGCTCTGTGTTAATTACATAGCCATAGCCATGTAAATGTTTATTTTTCTGATATTTTATATTTTTATCGTCTGTAAAGCATATTTCGTTATTTGTCTATAGAATAAATTCCACTCGGTGAGATTACCTCATTCTTCGGTCTGCATCTCATCGGGTAGGTACTATTATTATTATTATAATTATTATTATGTTATATTATTATTATGTTCAACAGGTCTTTACTTTGATTAATAAACTGTATTAGAACATTCACTTTATTACATATATATATATATATATATATATATATATATATATATATATATATATATTATAAAATCATGATAACTATATGCTATATATTAATATGCAAGAAACTGATGAATTATTTGCAGAATTTCAAATTTCATTTAAAATATTATAAAAACTGCCGGAAAGGAATAGTGAATTGAAGGGGATGATAAAGCATATAACGTATATACAAAAATATATAAACGAATATATTGATGTACTAGGTAGCGCTACTAGGTAAACTGATCAAACAGGTAATTTAGTTATCTAATTAATAACATTATAACTATAGTTAAATATTTATATAACATAAATATGCAATTATATTTGATTAGTTCATGGATAGTATACTATATATCCATATATGGTCAATTATTTATTTTATTTTTAGTTCACAATGTAATTAAATTTAAATAATATTAATAATATATATATATATATATATATATATATTATGTATATGTATATGTATATGTATATGTATATATATAAACATTATTTATATATATATATATAAATAATGTTAACTGTTGTACAAATATTATCAATATCATTCTATCCTTAATCAAATATATATTATAAAATGTATAATTAAATATATAATATAATATTTCCTAAAATAGATGCGGGAATCTTATATTTTATGATGGAAGTTTGCGAATTATTTAAAAATTAATTTACAATGAAAATAAAGATAAGGTTACTTAATAATTACTTAATAACTATAGATTTAATATTATAGTTATTTTATGATTTTTCATATGCTAATTCAAAAGTATAATATACTCTATTATATATATAACTGCAGTAATTAATATAATATAGTGGATTTTTCTAATTACAATTCTATACTTTATATAGTATTATCATATATGATATTAACTGTATAAAGTTTCTTATATATAATATAAGATCTTATAAGATACATATTTATACTATTATATAATATAAAATATTATTATATACTCTAGTATACTATATATATATATATATATATAAATAAATGAATAATTAAAATTTGAGTATCCTATATAAATTTATTGTTAATAACTAGTTACAATAATTATATAAAAGAGAATAATTCAACAGGAAAAATAATGTGTTTGAATTATTTAATATATATCTATTAATATAATATATATATATATATCATTTAATTTATATTCAATATATTCTCAGAACAAGGTAAAGAATAATACAGTTGAGGCTATTATATCTAGGGTATGTTGCAGTTGCGTCAACTGGGTATTTACTAGAGATAGAGAACTCACTGCAATCTGAGGAGGAATATGCAACAATGGTATGTTTTTAATTGATATTATTATTTAATGTATATTTATTATATAAATTAATATTACAAATATAATAATTATTATGGTTGACCTGTTTATATAAAACATGAGTTAACAATAAACACTATTAGTCATTGTGTCATAGTTAACTTATCAATTGATATAATATTCAATATATAATATATATATATATATATATTTCACAGTGATTAGTATTATATTTTGTAAAAAAAGGATGTTCCTATGAGAACATACTTTAATTTGTCAAAAAAAATTAATTAGATATATCTATTAAATATATGTATTAAATATAGTTATTCATATGGATATATATATATATATATATATATATATATATTACAATTATTATATATACAATATATACTCATAAACTATAAAGCAATATTACAACATCATTATAACATGAAATAAACTTTTCCAAAAATTAAAAAAGACTTATCAGTTACAAATACCATCCTGAACTATTCCTACACAATATCTATATATTTATTACTAATAGATATTTTAAAAAAAATAATGTATAAATAAAACTTATATTAAATATTTATTAATTATTATTATATTTCCATCAGCTATATGCAAAGAACATTTAAAATCCTATCAAGTCCTAGATGAGGAGGTGTGCTAAAGGAAATGCAACAAAGGGTCAATAGGAGGACAAAGTGACTTGATGATGTTAATATAGACAGTTTCATTTTTAGTTATTGTATAATACACATTCACTTCAATATTTATTAATTATTGTTTTTCTATAGGTATCTGAAAAGACGAATGTGGAGGACCTGGGGGAAATGATTTCTACAATAAATATAATTTAAGATTAATTATTTATTTATTAATACCTAATTACAGAGTTCTCACTCGACCATATCATGTTATTATTTTTCATTTTTCTCGGTCCGTCATTAGTGTTCGTAATTTGTCTTCTTAACAGACCCAATGTGTATTTATGATGTATATAGATGTTGTGGGTTGTCTCCCTGTTTCGTATGATGTATGGCATGCCGTTCTTTGTCTTCCATAAAATTAAGTTGTGTACCTTATGCAGTGTCCTGCTAGTTGCAATTTTCTTTGTTTAATTACCCAATTGATCTTTGGCATTCCATGTACTTTGTATGTTGGTAATCTTGTATTTCCATGATGTGTTTGTTATCATTCTAGCCTATTAATAATTTAGGGTACGGCATCAATAATAATTTAGGGTACAGCATCAATAATAAATTAGGGTACGGCATCAATAATAATTTAGGGTACAACATCGTTAATAAATTAGGGTACGGCATCAATAATAAATTAGGGTACGGCATCAATAATAATTTAGGGTACAACATCATTAATAAATTAGGGTACGGCATCAATAATAAATTAGGGTACGGCATCAATAATAATTTAGGGTACGGCATCAATAATAATTTAGGGTACGGCATCGTTAATAAATTAGGGTACGGCATCAATAATAAATTAGGGTACGCCATCAATAATAATTTAGGGTACAATATAGTTAATAAATTAGGGTACGGCATCAATAATAATTTAGGGTACAGCATAGTTAATAAATTAGGGTACATTTAGGGTACAGAAGACTTAAATTTGCTAGGGTACACATCAATCTTTTTAGGGTACAAGTATTCATTTATAGCATGATGGACCCTAATTAGGGTACGGCTATACAGACATGGTTTGCACCCTAATTTTTACTACTCTTGTACCCTAATTTTTTACAGTGTAGCTATAATTAATAAATAATATATAGGCACATAATCAAAAACCGAGCAAAGCTGGGTTGGGTACGGTTTCTATATTTATATAATTTTAATATTATTAATAATAGTATCAGATATAATTATAGTATATTATATTATTATATTAATATCATAATTCATATGGATAGTAATTGATAGTCTATAAATACATACACACTTACACATATAGATACATACACATTCATATATACAAACTTACATAACTAGATACACACATACATACACATATTAAACTTATCTTTTCTAAGTACCCGAGCCCTGAAAAATATGTCTGCATTTATGTTAGTCAAATGTTCATTTATATATATTCCAGTATCTTTGAGTTTTTTTGCATTTTTAAGTATATTATATTTAGTTTCATGAAAGTCTAATTTTACTATAATTTTAGAAATTTTTTTATCCTTAGAAGGTAATTTGTGAATAGCAACTATATCAACATTTTCAATTTTCTCATTTAATTTAACATCCACAAATTCAATAATTTCAGATCTGGGATTATCAGAATCTAAAAATCCTTCAGGCCCGGAAATTATTAAGTTATTTATTTTGGAGTATTGTTCAAGAGCATTCATTTTATTCTCCAAATCAAATATCACTTTATCTTTAATACCAAGGCCCGGTTGCTCCGATAAAATAAAATTGGCCTACGCTTATTCTACGCTTATTTTACGATATTGAGTTGTTCCGATGAAAAATAAATCGCGTAGCTGCGCGTTATTAAGGCGAAAATAGTCGCCGTAGCTCTCCCTAGGGACATCTAGTGACAGGTTGTTCCGATGTTCTAGCGCGTAAAAATGATCAACATGTTAAGCTAAAGTCATCGAGTTGTTCCGACATATAAATTAAATACGCTGCGCTGATTTTTACCCATTTCTTAAGGACAACTAATAGCTGACGTTAGCTAAATATTAAATAAAATGTTTTGCTTATTTCCCATTTTATTCCTAATTTAATTGTATTGTAGTATTAGATATACAATTATAATAATTATATAAATATATAATTATAATAATTATTATTATAATAATATAATTACAAATATTATCGAGTATAACCCAAGATAATATACAATAAACTATAGAATCTATATTTAAAAAAATTACAATATATTCAGAATATTATATTCAATATAAACTACGAAAAATTAATTAATATATATATTAATTATAATTTAAATTATTTATTATTATAATTGTATACTATATATACTGTACTTATATTAAAGTATAAATATAAATGTATATGTAAGACATTTATTAATCGAAATAAATGAAGCTGTGTTAAAATAAATTGTTCATTTTAATATTATAAATTTAATGTGAATCCACGTATATAAATATTATTTCTATATTATATAATGTACATATATATTCATTTATCATAATATTAATAATAATAACATAATATATGTATCTAATGTTATTAATTAATCAAAATAATATACATGATAAAACTTGAAAATATCATAATTTGTATGACCTAATTATATAGGTGTATATTCAGATATATATATAGGAAATATATAAAATAATTTCAGAGTTTGGCATAAATGCATAAGTAGAGGAAGAATCAAGCTTATTTAGTCTTCAAACTATAGTTAATAATATATATGTTTTCTATTTATACACTTATATATGATTTAGAAGGTTTTAAGTTGAAATTTATATACATTATATGCGCGTATTGTTGTTATATATTTCACTTATAATTAGTAACTATATTCTATTTATAGATTTGAGTGACACATTAAAATCATTTTATAGGTGGCGCTACTTTATATTAACTAAAAATAGTGAGTGCGCATATGTTATATATTTAAATAGTTAATATTTATTACTTGAATTAAAATAATATACTTATTAATAATTAATTATTTTAATATATATAATTGTATTAAGTTATTTCACATTGTTTTAAATATAAAATAAGCATATTTTATTTATTTTGGATTTAAAGTTTCATAAAAAATTCTTTTTTATTCTATACAATACGCATAGTCGGACAGTCGACGAGATAATTCGCGCTAGAATTAGCTAGGCTAGGACATTTATTTTAATTGTCGGAACAACTCGATTTACATATGGCTAAGGAAATGGCGCAGGCCAATTTTGCTAGCGCGTTGCGTACGCTATTTTTATCAAATGTCGGAACAACCGGCCCCAAGAGTCTCAGTCAAATTATCAATTCTTATACTAAAGTATTGACTATATTAGTTAAATCTGAGATAGAAATTCTCAGATTATTGATTTCTTCTTTTTGAGACACTGGCATGGTAGACAAAAAAAATTTTAAAGACAAATATTAAAATATATTATCAAGTATAATACAAGCTGAATTATAATTAGTAAATAATGTAGATATGAATAAATATAATATATTAGTTAAAATATATAAATAATATTATATCTGTGTATTATTTAATTATACATACTGTGTCATTCATTTAAATGTATATAAATATAATATATTACTAATAGGTATTATATATAATACTGAATATAAAAATATAAGATAATTTAAAATGAAATAGTAAAATTGTAAAGGAATATAAATATATTTAAAAGTAAAATTGTAAAGAAATGTAAATGTTATAAATTAGAATTGTAAAGAATCTAAAAGTAATAAATATTCAATTCAATGTCCTATTGTTAATTTAATTTATGTGAAAATACACAAATAGCAAAATAAATGAAGCATGAATGACATATTCATTATATTATACATATGAAGATATAAATTATGAAATCATATGAGTAATAAGCAATATAATTTAAAAATGATAATTTGCTTAGATAGATATAATATACAATAAATGGTATTTGAAAAAATAAATTATAAATTACTTATCTTTACAGTGATTCTGGTAGATTATATATACTAGAAATTTTCTAGTAGAAAATAAACACAATAATATTAATAATAGTGTAAACAGGAAGTCATATTATTATAACATTATTATTTATTTATTATTCTTATCTATAATGAAACTTATCATGTTAATAAAGGGGTAATTGTCTCGATAAGCAACATTGATTCTATAATTACCCTGGAATTGCCTAAATCTGATAATAATAATAATAATAATATATTCACGTACAGTGTACATACTTATGTACACCTAAATATATAATTACATATTACATGCATACATAAATATAAACACTAACATATATGATATACATATTTTATAATACACAAATCTAAAGATTCTAAACCAATATAAATTAGTTTCGGATGTTACAAACTCAAAATCCGGTTTCATCTACATCACTAATATATAAATTTATAAGACTATTTATTAATTATTTAAGTATCATGAAGTATATTAATATTATAAACTATATAATGATTCAGAATTAGTTATTAACTTAATATAAGTAATACTAATTATTTTTAATATACTTTTAATTCATAATTTATTATTAACATATTTATATCTCAATATATATATATATATATATATATATATATATATATATATATGTAGTATGGTAACTACGTATATAACTTTATGTAGGTTTGTATTATTGTGTTATGCACTAAGTATACATGTTGAATTGGTATGATATGGTATGTTAGTGCAAACATTAGTAAATCATGTCATATTAATTTTAATAACTTCTCGATAGATACATATTTAATGACTGTTTATGACATATGACTGTTTATATTTATGATTTTTCATATTTACCCATATTTGTTTTAGTTTGAGGTTTCTCGATTCGACCAACACGTCCATCCTCTATTCCCAAGAAATCTACATCCACGAATACACCAATTCCCCATATACCCCCATCCACGAACAATCCACGAACCACACTATATTCTCCATAATTACATACCTTTCCATTGATTAATATATATATAAACTGTCGCGAATTATCATTCTCCGTTTTCTGGAGTCAACATTGGTGACAGCGGTGCCCCAACAGCGCATGATTTGATTTGACGATAGGAAGACTCAAGTAAGAGAAGCGACGACGAAACGGTACGACGAGAAGGGACGACACGTTGAATAATACGAGACGCGACAATATCGGTGCACTAATCCGGAGGAACCTTCAACTTTCACGCTAGTTAATTTAATTTTAAAATACGCTCTCCTCCTTTATTTTTTTACAATTTAATATTATATATTTAAATAGATTTTGATAAATTTATTGATATTGGCATTACTACAAATTGCAGATATTTTAATAAAATTGATTTCAATATAAATACATTCTATAAATAATGATAATCTGTTTTCTATTATCTATATAAATGCTCGTTTACGTAAAATATAGTTTAGTTCATAATACTAACAAATAGGAAATTATATATATATATATATATATATATGAATTATATTTTTAATTAAATATTTTCATTATTAATGAATCATGGATAATAAATCTGATATTGGACATTTTGAACTATGTAATTATCTTTCATTTTATACCATTCGAAAAATAAAAGGTGGTGGAGTTTCCATTTTTATTAAAAATTAACTTAAATATTAAGTTATATACAGAGTAAGCAAATCAATAGAATTTTATTTAGTTATTTTAACTTTACAAATTTTGATTAATATTAATAACAAATATTAATAACTTGAATATATAATTCACTTATAATTCCAGTATTACTAATTTTACAAACTTTATAATACATCAATTTTGTAGAATATTAAATAATGATATTTTTTATGTGGAGATTTAATTGATTGAATTCACGGAATATTGATAATATTTTATATTTTATAGATAGTACGAATTTAGTAGGAATATTTCAAAGTATATATTTATATATTAATAAATCAATAAAGATTGGTGATTATTCCAATTCATCATTAATACTATATTTATAAATTATAAATCGTCACCAGAAACTGTTGGTTTAATTTTGTTGATATAAGGACCATCTAACTATTTTCTCAATTTATAATAATTTGTTTACATCTAATGTAATACTTATTAAAAACAAATATATATAATATTTAGATCATTGAGTTATATAACGATTTTTTTACTAGTTATCTTATAGAAAGAAATATGTTATTTATAATTCTATTAAGTCTGCAATTATTAACATTAATATTATTGTTCCTAAAGGTTATATTATGGGTCCTTTACTTTTTAATATATTTTTAATAATTTAAATATTGTATTTAATTAATCCATTTTATCTTATTCGATGACAATACAAATTTAATTTTTAAATATGCTAATAATCTTGATAACTTAATGAACTTAATATATTAAATATATGGTTATCAGAAAATAAATTATATCTGATATTCTTAAAATTTCGAATAATTGTAGAACTAGAGGTAATTGAAAAAAAAGTAAATGTAATACATAATTATCATAATATAAATATAAATATATATTTAATAATAGAGCAGTCAATATATTTAATTCATTAAATAATGATATAATAAAATCTAAATATGTATTAACTTTTAAAATAAAATAAAAACATCTATTTTGACTAACAACTTTTTTATAACATAAATTTAAAATTTAATATTGATTCATATTTCATTTTGTATCTTTATTATTGCATTATCTCTTTGGTTTTTGTTCTTTAAAGAATATTTAGGTTTTTATATTTATTTTTTAAATCTACTAAAATATAATATTAATAATTCTTAATTACAGATTTTTAAATGAGAAGTATTACATCATTTGTGTGTGTCCTGTATTAAATGTTGTTTATTACTATTACAGTTTACAAATATTAGAATAATTCTATAAAGTTAAAGTAGACAATGAATATTTCGATACCATTTACAAAACAATGTATTTTATTTCTATTTTAGATTATTTTTACGCTATATTTATTTCTATTTTCTATCATTTTTGTTTATTTTTAATATCTATTTTTAATTATCTTTCATTTATTTTTACGGTATTTTTAAAATATTTTAATTTCTTTAATTTTTTAATTTCGTATTATTCTTTGTTCTATAACGTTAGAAAATATTCATACTTTATACTTTCGATTATATATTTCGACTATATATTTTCTTTAATATAAATAATAATAATAATAATAATAATAATAATAATAATAATAATAATAATAATAATAATAATAATAATAATAATAATAATAATATTACTATATATATATGCGTGATAACAAAATAATGATAACATAATAATAAAATATAGATGAAGTCGTTTATATAAGAAAAGGAATACACGAGTAAGACCAGCTGATGTGAAGTGACAACTAATCTTATACGTGAATTCACCCTACTTACACCCACTGAACAAAGGTACTCGAGAGATTTTATGTTCAGCGCTATTCTAATAATTTAAAAAAAATTATATTTTAATTAACTATATATATATATATTTATATTTATTAACTATATAACTTTAATATTAATATAATAATTATATATATATATATAAATATATTAGTAAAAGTATACTATATGATAATACATTATTAAATATATTCTTAGATAATATTTATCAAAAATAACTTATTAATCTAATTTAAATATTATATAATAATATAAAATATAATTTAGTTTATCATATAAAGTTTTAAAATCAATCTAACGTATATATATATATATATATATATATATATAAGTATTTGATAGAATACTTTATATACTACAATAGTATGCTATACCCATAATACATATAATAATATATAGGTAAATAACTATGATGATAGTGTATCCAATGAGAATATACATTTAAACATCATAAATAGTGATATTCTATTCAGCATTATCGGTCACTTTACTTTAATTAAAGTTAACTTAACTTCTCGCAGTGTATTTGTAGTAGTGTTGTCAAATTTTCTAAAAAGTAAGTCTCAGTATCGTATCAGTATCATTCAACAGCTGTATCAGTATCGTATCAGTATCGTTCGAAACTGTATCAGTATCAGTATCAGTATCAGTATCGTTTGACAGAAATATCAGTATCAGTATCGTTTGATAATTGTATCCGCATTGTTTGACAGCAGCATAAGTATCGTATAGTGATGTAAAGGTTAGGGTTTTGGAGATATTTGTGAGTATCAAATAGTTGAAAAAAATATCAGGTTTTAATATCTATAATTTTAGTACTGGAATTTAGTGATTTATGATCTTTCATAAAAAATAAATTTATAAAATGCTATTTTTTTAAATAATAATTTCAAAATTAATTATTAGCAATAATGATCCTCAAATGGTATATTTATTATATATGATCAATTATTATTAAAACTTGTGCAATGAAAATGTTTTAAAATGATGCAATGTGGATTAAAAGTGTCGCGGATACATACGAATGGCGGGGTAGTTTGATTGACATTGGCGCCTATTCACACAAAGGGACGCTAATCTGAGTAATAGTGTCGCGGATACATACACAGTACCGCTATGTTGGTTGAAAATGGCGCGAATAAATATAATCCCAAAGGTAAACATTGGAATGTATTTTAGATATCCAATAACAAAAAACGAAATAATACGAATCTAATATTTAAAGTATACTTTAGTAGTAGTACTACTATAGTAGTAGTAGTAGTAGTAGTAGTAGTAGTAGTAGTAGTAGTAGTAGTAGTAGTAGTAGTAGTAGTATTAGTAGTAAATGGGCATTCGGGATAGGTAATATATTAATATATTAATAATATTTAAAGTCCGAAATAGTCCGAGTTAAATATTAAATTCCGGTCCGAGTCCGGTCCGAGTCCGATATATCATAAATTATACTGTATCAGTCCGGTATCAATGACCTAAAGTCCGAAACCGGGTCCGAATGACAACGCTAATTTGTAGTATATGAAATGATGTATAGTAAAGTGACCGATAGTATACCATACAACCTTGTATACAATTGTGGGAAATACTTGAAGATAATGCTATAGTAAACGGGCCAGCATACGTTGAAGCGGTATGGTTATAAACAAGGACTGGTGTACCAACGCTCATGTCCTCTATATTTATTTCCACGCGATAAACTCTTGTTCTTTAGTAAATATATACGTTTGTATGTATTTATTAAAGCATACATTAATATATAAAGATGTCATAGTATTTATGTATTAATATAAATAGTTTTAATTGTTAATTTAAATAATTTATATATTCTCATAATTTGTTAGTAATTTTTTTTCCTTATGTCCTGGCTTTATTTTACTAATTTATTATTAAAGTCAGCGATATTAAATCAATAAATGGGTTACTATACTAATATTATAATGAACTACAAGTTCAAAACAAATTACTATGTATGATATAACTTTATTTGATATCACTTTTTTTAATATATTATTTTAATATATATATATATATATGTAGTGTAGGCTCGATTTCTTTATCTACTACTAATCAATTTACTTAGATATAAATTAATAAATAAATACGCGTTTCATGCCTTTATTATAATTCCCATGTGGTAACCGTCGATATATGGTTTTTGGCATACGTCAGTTCGGTTCGACCGCTAGCTCAAAAGTCAAGTTCACCTTCGCACAATTCAAGACGTTACGCCCACAATATCTTAAGGGGCGTGCCAGATAAATAATAACAATAATACGGTTGGAGTCGGTAGAGTTCCAGAAGCAGCTCATCAGTCGTAGTGGCCGCTGTCATCGTGGTCGCAGGGTGAATATCGGGATACGTGGTGGGGACTACGTGGTGGGGGAATACGTTGAGGGGGGATACGTGGTGGGGGAACACGTGGTGAGGGATACATATGAGGGATACATGATGATTCTCGTTATATAAACATTCATCAACACTGACAAATATCCCTCACTCTTATATTATATAATATATATATTATGTAACATTCATGCTCACAATCATACTGCTCACAATCATACCGCGCCGCCAATCTAATATAATACTCTAACTCATTTGAACACACACTCACACAAAGTCCACTACATTACATTCCTCCCGGCCAACATTTTTAGTGCCCACACTAAACGTACTAATAAATATATGATAATAAGTTAGATATAATATGATAAGGATATGATAATGATAATTATGATATAAGATAGATATAATATGATAAGGATATGATAATGATAAAGATAATGTGCCGGAATCGTGTCGGAGGTGGCCATGGAGGTGGCAATACATGCATAGTGTATTTCGGTGATGGCATCCCGGATGTCACGGGTGTCATAGGAAAAAACGCGGGGGTCACGGGGGTCGATGGTGACGTCGAGCGGGTCACGGGGGTCGTGGGGATAAACGCGGGGGTCACCGGGGTCGATGGTGACGTCGAGCGGTTCACGAGGGTCGTGGGGATAAACACGGGGGTCACGGGGGTCGATGGTGACGTCGAGCGGGTCACGGGGGTCGTGGGGATAAACGCGGGGGTCGATGGTGACGTCGAGCGGATCACGGGGGTCGTGGGGATAAACGCGGGGGTCACGGGGGTCGATGGTGACGTCGAGCGGGTCACGGGGGTCGTGGGGATAAACGCGGGGGTCACGGGGGTCGATGGTGACGTCGAACGGGTCACGGGGGTCGTGGGGATAAACGCGGGGGTCACGGGGGTCGATGGTGACGTCGAGCGGGTCACGGGGGTCGTGGGGTAAGGCGAAGGGGTCACGGTATCCTTCCGCTTATTTATTCGTTGAAACATAAGTAACTTCGCCTTAGCTCTTGCTAATATTTGGGTACTGTCCAGTGATATCTTACTCATGACTACTTAATGACTAGATATATATATATATATATATATATATATATATATATATATATATATATATATATATATATATATATATATATATAATTATGTTAGTATATACTTATATTTAGTATTTACTCGAAATTTGGTCATAGCTTTCGCATAGCTGACGCTGTCTATACGTAATATATATATAATAATTAATGTAGTCATGAATGTATATGTAATGTATATGTATCGCCGTAGTGTTCCAATTGAATATATAATATAGTACGTTAATAATAATGTATATGTACGAATTTATAATAATAATTGTTATATAATAATTGTAATATAGTGGAATTATATATGAAAATTAAATATAAATATATTTTAGAAATGTAATAATACTAATATATATATATATATATATATATGAATTTATAACTCTAATTGTTATATAATGAAATTATTTCGAACAATTGAATATAAATATATATTAGAAATTTAATAATTCTAATATATCTATAGTATATATATATATATATTAATATATGATAAATATGATAAATAATAATATGGATATTTGTCAGTTATTTTGAAATATTTATATAACTAACGCAATGGGATATTCTCTTTCGTCGATCCTGTTCTGCCAGCGCTAAATGTAGTGTATGCTCGATTTCCTTATCTACTACTAATCAATTTACTTAGATATAAATTAATAAATAAATACACGTTTCATTCCTTTATTATAATTCCCTCGTGGTAACCGTCGATATCAGGTTATTCGCATACGTCAGTTCGGTTCGACCGCTAGCTCAAAAGTCAAGTTCACCTTCGCACAATTCAAGACGTCACGCTCATAATATCTTAAGGGGCGTGCCAGATAAATAATAACAATAATACGGTTTGATACTTCTATATTATTAAATAAGTAAATTTAGGTGAGTTTTATACTTGGTACGAATTTACTTGGTGCGAAATGATTGGTACTTTATTAATATTGTTAAGTAGGATACAATAATTAAAACTATTATACTTTATTAAATAGAAAAATCAAAATATTGTATACAATTCAACTTTATAAGGCTTATATACCAACTATTTATTTATTTTCATGTGCATAGATTGTGCAAAAAAATACATGCACATGCATTTTTTCATGTGTGAATTTAAAGAAAATTGGTAGGTTACGTGCACAGTACCTTTTCTACTCAGTACATGAAAAATAAGATAATTTCTATACAAATTGAATTATAAAAATACCAAATCGGTTTTAATATATATGTGAAAATTTCGCCATAAAAAGAATATTCTACGAACAGAAAAATAATCATGTAAACCAATCTACATACGTGAACATAAATATGGAATCAGTGTGAAAGCCCTATTATGTGAAATATTAAATAAGGCTTATGATATTATAATTATTATCTAAACTTTATATAAATATATATGTATATCGATTATCAATATTGAAACTAATATGATAATTATGTAAATTATAGATTATATTAGAATAATATATAAGTTTATTAGAGAAAATATTAATAATTAAAGATAATTATAATAAATGATGTTATAGATAATTTTAATAAAATATATGCCATTCATATAATATTTAAATTAATAATATTAAATATAATTATGTTAATAATAATTGTAATCGTAATTGGTAATAGTACATAATCCGCACATTAAAATCTGCATAATCTATATTTTACATATTAAAAACCATTAGTGTACTGTCTTGGTACTATATATTGGGACTGATATAATATATATATATATATATATTATATATAATATATATGATATTATCAGATATACGATATAATAGTTAAATTATTTTATACATATTTATTTGTAGCATGACTTATGCACTATATAAGGTATTAATAAATTATTAATACCGTATTATAAAGTAGATAATTTATATTAATTTTATCATAATGATATCATTCGTTTGAAATATAATGTATACAATACTTGGAGAAATAAATAATTACTCTATTTCTAATTATAATAGGCAATCATATTAAAATAATAATTATGTGTAGATAATATTTAATATATTAAATACAAATTAAAAACATATGTCTTATGACTCTTGTGTCGATTTTTAATTTTAAATGTGGCGCTTTTTAATGTACGGATTATGTCAATATATTATTGAATGTAAATTTAATTTAATAATAATATTATAATAATCATTTTATGGATAAAATCAAAATTTTAAAACCCTATAAGTTTTGTGATTATCATAAGATTCATATGACATACGAATTATGAATTAAAATTATCTGAATTGAATTAATTGTTTACTATTTAATATTATAGTATACATTATTATTATTTAATTCATAAAGTAAACATAATTATCAATATTAATTTTCATTTCACTTATCATAAGTATTGTGATTTAATCAGTGATTATTATAAGATTCATAATATACGAATTATGAATTACATTTTTTAATTTAAAATTATCTGTTTATTATTATATATATATACATTATAATTGTTTAATTCACATTAAATTATAACTAATATTATGATTAATATTAGATATTTTACTTACCATAATACAATGTATCCTGGAGTTTATCACTTAAATAAGTTAAATACATTTATAAAATTTTTTTAAATATTGTGAACAAATATACAAAATATTTGTTTACCAAAAATATAAGATTTTCAATAATTATAAATTACCAGATTAACTTATTATTACCTGTGTAGAAAATTCCTTGCATATTAAATTATAAATTAAATATTATTAATACTATAAAAATATTCTTTAATTTATAATATAGTTTTCAATGTCATTAGATATACAAATATATAATATATGAGCATTTTTATATGTTGGAATATTTTATTTTATTTGATTGACAGATATTTAAAATTTGAAATTCACTCCATACTAATATATATATATATATATATATATATATATATATATATATGTAACAAAGTGAAGTTCGTTCGTACTTTATTACAGCAAAGTCCTGTATAACAACAACATAATAATAATATAGTAATAATCCACCCAGTAAACCAATGTGTTAAAAATAACGTGCTTAACACATAACATTGGTTGGTGTTAAGCACAAAAAATCGGCTACTTTTTTTGTTGGTGTTAAGCACCAACCACAATTTTGTGTTTAGCACAAACAAATGTAATATGTTAAGCACCATCCATAATTACGTGTTAAGCATTTACATTATAACGTGTTCAACACCAATATTGGTAACGTGTTGAGCACCAATCTTAAAACGTGTTAAACACAAACCACTGTAATGTGCTAAGCATATATTAGTGGACCGTGTTAAGCACATCACATATTTACGTGTTAAGCACCTACCATTATAACGTGTTAAGCACATCCCATATTTACGTGTTAAGCACCTACCATTATAACGTGTTAAGCACATATAAGTGTAACGTGTTAAGCACCTATCATTGTAACGTGTTAAGCACCTCCCATAGTTACGTGTTAAGCACATATCATTGTAACGTGTTAAGCACATCCAATAGTTACGTATTAAGCACAAATTATTTTAACTTTTATTTGCCCCTATAATATATCTTGAAATATTTATATTTAGATTTATTTAGATTTATTAATATTAATGAATAAGTACATAATAAATAATATTAATTGAAAATTAAATAAAATGTTTACATATTTATTTTTAAAATCAATTAATTTCTTTCTTTTTCCTTTTACAGTTTCTATGACATTGATCGACAGTTTTCATAATATTAATTATATCTTCGTTTTCGTGAATTATCCATGTTGCCCCTAAATAATATATATAAATTATTATTATATATATATATATATATATAGTATATATGTTTCACATATTAAGATTACTATACAGGTAACATTATATTTTTATTTTTAAATAGTATAACATAAGGTATATAAGTTGTATAACATACATAAATATATTTCAATAAAAAAAAACAAGATTACAAGTTCATTAGGTGTACTATATTCATAAATAGACTTAATTCTTCTATATGTATAGAGGGAATGAAAATATAAAATACATATTTAAAAAATAATTACATATTTAAATTATTAAGCATACATGAATAATATTATTTGTGAAAATGCATCAATTTAATATATGTATGTATGGATTTGTGCGTGTATGTGTGTGTAATGATGTTAATGTACATTATTAATATACTATAAAATCACTGAGTTATGATATTGGATTATAATATTGAAATATTTTGTATTTAGTACTTCTTTAGTATACTATATATATATAATTATAAAACTTAATATTAAAATTATATTGGTACACATTATTAAAATCCTTAGATGTTTATAATTTAATTAAAATTCTGTTTACAATATTATAATGTTATATATAGATATATTCATATTTATATTAATTTATATTAAATACTATTGTATCATTTAATGTTAGTATAAATAGTATTAATACTAGTATTAACTATATTATATATAATAAACCATGAACAATATTAAACAATATATGAAATTAACATATACATTAGTTATATATTTATTTGATTTATATTTTAAAAAATGTCCTTCATTCTACATACTATGCCTTCAATAGTTTTATTATAATTTTTACATTTATACTAAGTTGTAATTATATCATATATGCATGTTAGTAGCAATGATATATATACATATATTTATATTACAACCTATAGGTTGTAATATAAATATATGTATATATATCATTGCTACTAACTCACATTGTATCCATATATTTTTGTTCCTCTAAGATTCTTATATTCACGTTGTATGCATCTTGAATATAAGATAGACTTACAGGCTATTTCTGCCATCATTGCAGAAATACTATGATCCATACTCCTCTTCTTTAGATGTATTCAATACTCTTCCTGTATAATATTAGTAAATATAGTTTACAATTATTAACATACAGTGTGTGTGATAATACAAATGTACATGATTAATAAAATCACGGAATAATGATAATGGATTATAATACTGAACTATTTTGTATTTTGTACTCTAGTATATATATATATATAGAATATAATTATAAAACTTAATATTAAAAATATAATGGTACCAATTATTAAAATCCTTAGATGTTTATATATTTAGTTAAAATTATGTTTACAATATTATAATGTTATATATAGATATATTCATATTCATATTTATATTTAGTTAAAATTATGTTTACAATATTATAATGTTATATATAGATATATTCATATTTATACTTATTTATATTAAATACTATTGTATCATTTAATATTATTAGCAATAGTATTACTAGTAGTAATTTACTACTAGTATTAACTATATTATATAAAATAAACCATGCACAATATTAAACAATATATGAAATTAACATATGCATTAGTGATATATTTATTTGATTTATATTTTTTTTAAATTCCCTAATTCTTGAATTATTATATATTATCCAATTAAGAGCATGGTTTATCTATGATTTATTATAATTAATATTATGAATATAATGAATATTATAATCATATAAATATAAAATATAGTTTATATAAACAAATATTACTTTATACATCTAATTGAATAGTTTAAACACATTTAAAAGTCATACTTGTCAGTGGTATTTTGGCCTTGTCAACACTTCCAATAGTATATCATGAATATTTCTTACTTAGGTTTTTAAGAATTTACATATTAATATTTCATTAATTATACTTAATATATTATAATAATAGTATTTCTATATATAAATAACAATAACAATATAAATATGAAATATGATATATATATATATATATATATATATATATATATATATATTCGTATGCAGGCGTGGCTATATCAAAAATACTATAGACGCTAATTTGATTATATAATAATGTAGATAGTTTTTTTTAAATATTTAGTTAATTTAAATCGCTAATTAAATTATATAATAGTTAAAATGTTATTTAATTTTTAAGTGTTATTTAATTTATGTTATAGTTATTTTATTTGCATGCGTGACTCAGCTGAATACTGACATCGGCCCCCAATAAGTCACGTGTCAAACAAAAGTTAAAATAAACATTTCGCGGTGGCGTTATATTTCGAAATATAATACTAAGATCTTAGTAAAGTATTCACCAGTTAGTGAATTCCTGTTTTATATATACATACATATCATAATACCGTATGTTTATATATTAATATGATATTATATAAGCCCTGTACGCCGTACAGTGTACGGTGTACAGTGTACGGCGTACAGTGTACGCATTGTTTACTTTAACCCTCGGTTAGTCACGTGACATATTGGGGGCCGATGTCAGTCTAAATCCGTGACTCATGTTCATTTAAATATTACACATAAATAGATGTTGAAATAGATGGTCATTTAAAAAAGTTACTGGTCACTGTATATTTAATATTTTTAATTAATTTTTAGTATATACATTAATTGTTAGTACCTATAGCTCTAATTTATTCTCAATAATAATATATTTAATTTATGACAATTTTACTAATAGTTTTAAGTTGAGTACATTATTTAAGAAAATAAGGACCTATATAGTGTATAAATAGGGATAAGTATATAAATATATATATATATATATATATATATATATATATATATATATATATATATATATTTATAGTTATATATATATTTGTTATTTTAAAAACTTTTATCCAATTAATACTGTATCATCAACACTATCATCTATATATTCATATACTATTTCATCAAGTTCATTTAATTAAAATATCAAAGCTTACTTTAAATTATATAGCTTACTTACAATAAATTGTGATTTTTATACAAACCAATTAAATATGTATTATGGTATTGCTTATACACTAATTTATTGTATAGTTAACATATAACTAATAATGTAATCTACTTTCAATAACTTTCTACTGTACAACTCTATTATATAATTAATGTTTGCATATATGCAATATTGTACTATCCCTATAGTACCAATTATTATATTAAATCATAAATTATTACAATTTAAAGTTATATTATAATATTTATATAAAATATTTAGTTTTATAAAATGTACAATACAAATTATGAGTTTATAATATACACTATATATAAACATATTAATATACACATATAATATATATATATATATATATATATATATAAATATCTAAATAAAATGATAATTATGTAAATATAATTATAATTAAATTATAAACACATCAAAGGATTTTAATATTTTGTACACATTGATTTTAATATTAAATAAATTTTATAATAATATTCTATACATATTTCATCATTACAATCCTTATCATTATTCAGTGATTGTATTATATAATTTATATATTATATTTAATCATGTATATTTATACTATATTACAAAATATAATTGATTATTCTATATAAAGTTATAAAATATATTGTCACCAGTAAATATGATCAATATATATATATATATATATATATATATATTATCTCTAATAATTTGCAATACAAATACACATACATATACACACACACAAACATGTATACACATACATATACATATAAATACACACACACATATACACACAAACATACATATACAAAACTTTATTAACACTGAAGGCTCAATCGGTATAGTTATTATATGCATAGCCTTTATACATGCAACGTTAGTGCAAATTAATTATTTCAAGAATAACCATGTAAAGTTTTTAAAATTAAAAATACAATATGATTTATATTAGATAAACACACATGCACAAACATACATGCGCACATTATATATATATATATATATATATATTTATATATATATATATATATATATATATATATATATATATATAAATTAATTATTTTTATGTAATTGGTATAACCCATGTAATGGGGTATAACTTTATAAATACACTATTTAATATATTATTGACTAACTGAATTTGATTTTTCGGTTTATAAATTTCATAATTCATCCAATATTCTAAATACGCTATCTGGCATGATTTAATAATAATATCCAATGCTTTCTGATTAGTTACATTCTTAGGCCATCTTGTATAACCTACATAATGTATGTATTTAATTAATTATTAATAATTTGTGAATTAAATAAATACTAACATCATTTTCTTTAATTATCCATAATACCACTAATATTTATTTTTATTTGACAAATTTAATAATGACATATTTTAATTGATTAATAATAATTCAAATCACATTTATTAAATAAATGTACATACATAAATTAATAATATTTATATGTATATATACATATTGAGCACGTATAAAATGTATACTATAAATTGATATAATTATCATTATATATATGGTTAGCATTGTACGGACGGTAGGCAAACATTAAATAACTATAAATAGCCAAGTTCAATCGTGGCGCGCAAGGCGTGCGACGAACGCCGTGCCTCGCTAGAATTCATTATACGCTCCAGTGCACATGAAAATAAAATCTAAATGAATAACACATATACATGTAATACATGTTGTATATATGCAATAATGCTTTATACAAATATACGTATACACCATTCGTATTGATAAATATATTTATATATATATATATATAAACTCGTATTCATATTTGTATATATATTACATTATTCACATGATTTAATTTATTTTTAATTTAATAATATAGAATCATATTAGAATCATAATTTATATATTCAATATTACATTTTATTGAATTTCTAAAAACTCGTTTAATTGATTTATAAACAATATATATATTATTTATTTAGGTTTATTATATTTAAAATATTTTTATAATAAATAAATAATATATAAATAAGAATTATTATAATATTTAAAAAAAGATTAACTAAAATTATTAACTATATTAACTATATAACAATATATTAATTATATAAGTATAATAATATAAATAAGATAAGTAAATTATTAAAGTATGTAAGCTAATTATTTTTTCTAAAATTAATTAACTAATTGTGTTCATATATAAAACATATTATTAACGTGAGGGGTATACATATATAATAAGATAACACCATTATAAGTAAACTGTTGTATTACGAATTATAATAGATATCAAAAATTAACATTAGTATTTATCTATAGAATATATATATATATATATATATATATATAGAATATATATATTCTATTTTTCTTAATAATTAAATTATAACTATTACTCATTTATTAGTCATACATGTATGACTAATATTAGTTGTACAATATATATATATATATTACAATATATATATTGTTTTGGCAGAACATTGTGGTTCGAATCCCCGCTATGGCATTACTTTTTTAATATTTTTTACAATATATATAATTATGTTTTTTAATATATATATATATATATATATATATATATATATATATATTATATATAATTTATATCTATATATTATATTTTAATATATAATAATTTTTCTTCTTAATAAATCTATTAATAATATTAATATTATTTGAATAGGTTACTAGTTATATATATATATATATATATATATATATATATTATGATATTGTCTAAAATGATAATTATTTGATATCTATTATTTTTGAAATTCAAAGGTGTTCAACTCAGCATAATATAGTGTGCTTAACACATTACATTGGTTATGAGTGTAACACCTTCGAAGACAAAACATCAAGTTTGATACTAATAATAGATATATTATATTTAATTAAATTATAACATTATATATTATACTAAAAATAATAATTATTTTACATCTAGTATTTTTTGAAATAAAAGGTGCTCAACTCAGAACAATGGAGTGTGCTTAACACATTACATTGGTTATGAGTGTAACACCTTTGAAGAAAAAAAATTAAGTTTGAGATAATTTATTATTATATTATAGTTAATTAAATTATTATAATATATATTATACTAAAAATAATAATTATTTTACATCTAGTATTTTTTGAAATAAAAGGTGCTCAACTCAGCATAATGGAGTGTGCTTAACACATTACATTGGTTATGAGTGTAACACCTTCGAAGACAAAAAATCAAGTTTGATACTAATAATAGATATATTATATTTAATTAAATTATAACATTATATATTATACTAAAAATAATAATTATTTTACATCTAGTATTTTTTGAAATAAAAGGTGCTCAACTCAGCATAATGGAGTGTGCTTAACACATTACATTGGTTATGAGTGTAACACCTTCGAAGACAAAAAATCAAGATTGATACTAATAATAGATATATTATATTTAATTAAATTATAACATTATATATTATACTAAAAATAATAATTATTTTACATCTAGTATGTTTTGAAATAAAAGGTGCTCAACTCAGCATAATGGAGTATGCTTAACACATTACATTGGTTATGAGTGTAACACCTTTGAAGAAAAAAAATCAAGTTTGATACTAATAATAGATATATTATATTTAATTAAATTATAACATTATATATTATACTAAAAATAATAATTATTTTACATCTAGTATTTTTTTGAAATAAAAGGTGCTCAACTCAGAACAATGGAGTGTGCTTAACACGTTACATTGGTTATGAGTGTGAAACCTTTGAAGGACAAACCCAAGCGCCACAGCTTAGCGATTTTCGCGTACGCGATGCGCGCGCAGTGTTGATAAACAAAAATGTAAACAAAGAGAGTATAGTGTTTATCAAATTCGTTGCATTTGACATAAATTCTATTACTTAATATATCGTTTTCTGTTCTTAAATTAGATCAAAATCATTACAAATTTATATATATATTAGCATTATATATTCATTATTAATTTCATTTATTATTACAATAAATATATCTCAATATGAGTGTTAATATTAAAAAAAACAACGGTACTATTTGTGCAGCTATAAACTGTACTGAATATTCAAATTTGACCAAGAAAGTATTCCATAGATTTCCTACTGATGATAAAAGGTATTTATATTTACTAATATCTATTTTTATTATATTATTATATTATTAGTTATTAAAAGTATATTATTAAGACTATTTAATATTCAAAGTAATACAATATATTCGTATTTTATATATACAAAATTTAATTTTAATTTAATTTGAAATTAAAATTATTATAATAATATTATATTAAATATTGTATTAGTATTTTTAATATACTCAGTATTATATTCGTATATGTATAATTTATGATGTCATTAAACTACAAAATTGCACCTATATAAATTATAATATAAAATACATATATCATAAATTTTAAGATTCATATGTCATATATATATGGTTATCAGGCAGTAAAGGCGCCATATTTATATCAACAAATAAATTGTTTAATATTATTTAATTGCCCATATCATAAATTTTAAGATTCATATGTCATATATATATGGTTATCAGGCAGTAAAGGCGCCATATTTATATAAAAAAATAAATTGTTTAATATTATTTAATTGCCCATATTTAGAGGCTGAGTTACCCACTCCAAAAACGTCATCATATAAACTATTAGTATTAATATATTACTTAAATATATTAATTAATATTTAAAATATATTACTTAATATATGTGGATACTGCAAAAATGCCATATATATGATATATAATATATCATATATGACATATGTATAATATTTTATAATTTATATAGATGCATTTTGATTTTGTATGTAGATTATAATCTATATAAATATACAAGTATTATACTGGGAATATTAATAATACTAATATATTATATGTATACACTAGCCGTACCCGACCCGGCGTTGCTCGGTTTTGATTATTTTCCTATATATTATATATTAATTATAGCTATTCCTGATTCTTAATTGATATATATAATAAAATAAATGTTAGCTGACATACAAAACAAAGTAGAAAAAATTTTCAAATAATATGTTAAAAAATACAACAAATATTTCAAATATTACAAAATATGTTTTAAAAAAATGTCTAAAACCCAAACCTAAACCCAAACACAAACCGTACACTACCCTGCGTTGCTAGGTTTTTGATTATGTGCCTATTAATTGTAGCTATTCCTGATTATACTTAGCTAATATTTAATTTTTTTCTTCTAACTAATATTTACTAATTCTAACTGTATCCGATGTAGACCCAGCGTTGTTCGTTGTTAAGATTATTTGTAAAATAATTGGTAAGATTAAAAATAACAATTTAAAATATTACAAAATATATTTTTAAAAAGTGTCTAAAAATATTTTAAGAAATATAAAAAATATTTCACCATATTAGTAGCCATACCTGATTTTGAATGCCTATTTATTTTTTTATTAATTATAGCTATTCCTGATTATTCTAAAATATATAATTGCTAAAAATTGCAAAAAAATATATAAAATATTACAAAATATGTTTTAAAACCAAACCATACCCGACCCGGCATTTCTTGGTTTTTGTTTGTTTGCCTATCTATTATTTATTATTTATTAATTAGGGCAATTTCTGATTCTATATTTCTAGTATATACAATTAAATAAAGTTTATTTAAAATACAAACAAATATAGAAAAATATTGTTTATAATATTTAAAAAATATTAAAAAATTAGTGAACAAATATTTCAAAAAATATTTTAAAAAATACAACAAATATTTCAAATATTACAAAATATGTTGAAAACCCAAACCCAAACCGTCCCAAAACGGCGTTGATCGGTTTTTAATTATATGCCTATCTATACTTTATTAATTATAACTATTCCTGATTTAGAATTGTTTGCCGAACCCAACCCGACGTTGCTCGTTTTTTTATTATTTGCCTATCAATTATTAATTATAGTTATTCCTAATTATGCATAGCTATTCTTTAATTGTTGTCTTCTAACTAATATTTAATAAATCTAACTGTATCCGATGTAGATCTAGCGTTGTTCTTTTTAAGACTTATTCGTAAAATATTTTGTAAAAATACAAAAATACAAAAATACTTTAAAATATTATAAAATATATTTTTAAAAAGTGTCTAAAAATATTTTTTAAATATAAAAAATATTTCAACATATTAGCAGTCATACCCTACCCGGCGTTGCTAGGTTTTTGATTGTTTGACTATTTATTTTTATTAATTATAGCTATTCCTGATTATTCTAAAATATATAATTGCTAACAAATACAAAAAATATTTAAAATATTACAAAATATGTTTTAAAAAAATGTCGAAAACTCAAACCTAAACCCAAATCCAAACAGTACTCGACTCGACATTTATCGGTTTTTGATTGTTTGCCTATTTATTATTTATTAATTAGAGCTATTCCTGATCCTACATTTCTAGTATATACAATTAAATAAAATTAAACATATGTAGAAACATATTTTTTTTAATATTTAAAAAATTAGATAAAAAATATTTCAAAAAATACAACAGATATTTCAAATATTCCAAAATATGTTGAAAACCTAAACCCAAACAGTTCCAAATCGGCGTTGCTCGGTTTTTTATTATTTGCCTATCTATCATTTATTAATTATAACTATTCCTGATTTGGAATTTCTTGCCGTACCCAACTTTGCTTTACTCGTTGTTTGATAGCTTACCTATCTATTATTTATTATTTATGGCTATTCATGATTCTGCTTTTCATATACAATAACATAAATTGTTGCTAAAATTCAAACAAATTTATACAAATATTAATATCTCAAAAATTAGTGGAAAAATATTTCAAAAATATTTCAAATAATATTTAAAAAAATACAACACATATTTCCAATATTACAAAATAGTACTTAATAAATATCGAAAACCCAAACCGCACCCTGCGTTGATCGATTTTTGATTGTTTGCCTATCTATTATTTATTAATTATAGTTATTCCTGATTCTGTATTCCTAGTATACAACAAATATTTCCAAATATTACAAAATATATTTTTTATAAATGTTCTACAAATATTTTAAAAAGTATATTATTATATCTTATAATATTTATATATTTATTATATAATTATAATATTTTAATTATATCTTAAAATAATAATATTTCAACGAATAGTTGAAAAATATAAAAAATTATTTCAAATAATATTTTTTAAAATACAAAAAATATAAATAATATTACAAAATATATTTTAAAAAAATTTCAAAAAAATGTTTAAAAATATTTAAAAAAAACTTCAAAAATATTTCAAAAAATGTCAAAAATATTTCAAAAATATTTCAAAAAATTTCCAAAATTTCCAAAAATTTCAAAAAAAAATCAAAAAAAATTCAAAAAAATAGTTTGAAAAAATGTAAAAAAAATATTTCAAAAATGCGACGCCGAAGATTTTGGACGACAAAAAATCATTTTAATGGCAAAAAGTCAATTTTTCAGGTTTTTCTGGGGTACGAGGTATAAAATTCAAAAAATTTTCCGGACCAAGACCATACTGTTGCAAATTTATTAAGATCGGGTATAAAATATTTTCGCGACGTACCCCGGTTCTCGAGTTACCTCACCAGATACACACACACACACACACATATATATATATATATATATATAATTAAATAGACTTTCTTTTATATAATAGATTGTACATATATATAATTAAAATATTAATAATAATTTATATTGTTAAATATTGTGTATACTTATATATTAATGTATATAGTTATTATATTATATAATCATATATTAATTTATAATCACTTAACATTTATATACAGGTGTAAACTCTGGATATAAAATATACGTAGAAATGATCTAGAAAAGCGAGTTAAAAAAGAAGGATATGGATTTTTAAAGAATATGAGATTGTGTAGTTCTCACTTTGATGCTGACCAATATAGGAATGTAGGAGGGTTCGTAATTAAAATATAGTTCATAAATCTATTAATTATAAAACAACATTTAATATAATTTAATTAAATTTATTTATTACATATTATATATATCCCGGCGATAGACCAGAAAAGGACCTCAACGGAACCTTAACTCTATGGCCTTTTGAGATTTAAAATAACTATACATTATAATTTATAACTTATATTTATTATTTCATACGAACTGTTATATCTCAATAAACAATATTTATTTATTTATTATATAAGATTTCTAGTTATTTTTTATTACAGAAAGCGATTAATATCTAATGGAGCTCCTAGACAAATGTTACTTTCTGCGGTTCCTTCCACTAGTCGGAGAATATTGAAGCGCCATTACCAAAGTCAAGGTATGATTTTATCAGTAATATATTTAATACTAGTTTTTATAGAATTGGTGAGTATGTGCATCTTATAATTTTACTGGTGGAATATCTTATCGAATATCTCCTTATATTTGAATTAAATGTATATATATATATATTAACTATTATAATATATATATATATATATGTTATATATATATATATATATATATATATATATATTTAATGTATATTTAAAAAATGTCTACTATAGTATGACTATAAATTAAATTTTATTTATTAAACTGTGTTATTCTTTAAATATACTGCGAAAATCATATTTTAACAATATGCCACACTATTTTGAAAATAAAATTATGTTTAATAAGGAATATAATATTAGGTTATTAAATTATATTGATCATTGTACAGATGAGTTACTTTCGGATTCAACCACAGAGTCGGCTTCAACAAAAACCGCGAGTCCAGTGAGGTCTCTGTACTCTCAATCCACAGCTTCAACAACATCAGATCCTGCATCGACATTGATAAGTCAACTTAATGATACGATTGAATCATAAACTACAGAGGTTTCAAAATGGCAAAACAAATATGAACTGGCAAAGAAAACAAGTGAAATGTACCGAAGTAAATTGAATAGGTTACTTAAAAAGAAAATAAAATCCCCTATAGCAAATGATTCTAATTCGCTGTTATCGCTATTATCTAAAAAAAATAAATATTGTGGCAATCGTTTTAACGAAATGCAAAAAATGTATGCATTATCTCTATGGCATTCGAGCCCTAAATGCTATTTAATATTATATAAAACGTTAACACTACCAAGCATAAGTACATTAAGAAAAACTATGAATATTATAAAATTAATGCCTGGATTTCATGATATTATCTTTGATGCATTAAAAGATAAATGTGAAAAGTTATGTATTAAAGATAAACTTATATTAATTGCGTTTGATGAAATGTCATTGAAAAGTGATCTTAAATATAATGTTAAACATGATTTATTAGATGGCTTACATTATACAGGAGATGGAGAGATTAGTAAATATATTGCTAATTACGTTACAGTATTCATGATAAAAAGTTTATCTGGGACTTGGAAACAGCCAGTGGGGTATTTGTTCACTTCTGGTGTGATGCCAGCTGATCTAATTATTATCAAGCTAAAACAGTGTATAGATAGAGTGATCAATTGTGGTCTTATACCTAAATTAATGATTTGTGATCAAGGACCTAGTAATAGGGGTTGCATTACTAAACTAGGTATAAATATCAATAAACCATTTTTTGTATATACAAATATGAAAATTGTCTTTATGTATGATCCACCACACTTAATAAAGAGTATTAGAAATGGGTTGTCTAAAGGTTTTATGTTTGAAAATAATAAGGTATCAATGGAAGTTATTCAAAAATTTTATGATATTAAATCAAATTCAAAACTTCCTTTAGCGCCTAAATTAAATATAAAGCATATACAACTAAAATCATTTTATAAAATGCGCGTAAATCTAGCTTGCGAACTCTTAAGCAACAGTGTTGCGCTAGGGATAGAGACATTAGTTATTGTGAAATTAATTGAAGGTGATGCTTTGTATACTAGTCATTTTTGTAAATTTTTTAATAATCTTTTTGATATATTTAATAGTTCTTTATCTAATAAAAATATTGTATATAAAATTCCTTTAAATAATAATATAGATTCATTAACTTTCTTACAAAATTCTGTAAATATATTAAATAATATAAAATACTGTGATAATAAATATACTGATCAATTGCCATGCTTATTAGGATGGCGACTTAATGTAAATTCCTTGTTATTGTTTTTAGAAGATGAAATAATTGTAAATAATCCATTTAGTATAGAATTAAATAAATTTAATCAAGATTTTGTAGAGAATTTTTTTTCAAGAATGAGAAGTAGAGGGGGGAATAGGGATAATCCTACACCGATGGAGTTCGCTTCAGATTATAGAGCTATTTCTGTAGATTCGTTATTTGTTAAGATTAAGGGTAGTAATTGTGAACTAGATGCTGGAGAATTCTTATTAAAATTAAATTCTTATATTGATAATACTCATAATGCACCTCCTATTACTAACACCTCACTGGCTGTATATCTAGAACCAGATTTAAATATTAGCATTATAGATGATAATTCTCTTCATCTCCTGTGTAGTAATATTATACACATTTGTTATTCAAAATTCAAATGTAATGATTGTTTAAATTTATTATCTAAAGAGTCTTCTAATGTATTTACTGCTGGTAGTGTTAGGTTGATGTTAGATGAAAACTCATCTAAATATTATCCTTCACCATTATTTTATAATTATATTAAAAATTTATTTACGTGTTTCAGAAATAATATCATGTCTATTTTATATAAAAATGAAATATATATCAAATTTGTGAACCTTTCTGAAAATAATTTTATATTTAAATATTGTGATATTTGTATATGTATTAATGATTTTGTATTGCATGTTTTCTTTATATTTCAAATGAAGTACCTTCTAAGAAAAGAAAATACAGAGTTTACAGTTGATACTAAATCAAAAAGCAAACAAAATAGAAAATATTTAAAACTATGTCATATATGAAATAAATTATTGTAAAGGTTTTAATTTATTAATATTAATTGATGTAACAAAAATAAATATGTTATTTTATCAAACCCAAATTTGTACAAATTAATATAATAATTTATATAAAACCTATTATATATATATTATTTATACATATTATGAGTTATGACATACTATTTTAATACATATTTCTATATCTTATAAATGATAAAGCTATTTAATTATATATGGTTATTAATAATGTAAATAAGTATTTATTATTTATACATTTAAAGTATATTATTTTGTATATAAATACATAATAAATTGATATTATATTTAGAAATATAAATTAATAAATATATAATGATTATAAATATACTATTATTACACTCAATTATAATAAATTAGTATTCTATTACTGTATCTATACATTAGTATATCTGAAATTTAAATAATTTTTAAAGATTTTCAAACCTAATATTACTGATTTAAATAGTTTTATAATGTGTGATTTTGTATATAAATACATAATAAATTGATATTATATTTAGAAATATAAATATATAATGATTATTAATATACTATTATTACATTAAATTATAATAAATTAGTATTATATTAATGTATCTAAACATTAGTATATCTGAAATTTAAATAATTTTTAAAGATTTTCAAACCTAATATTACTGATTTAAATAGTTTTATAATGTGTGGTTTTGTATATAAATACATAATAAATTAATATTATATTTAGAAATATAAATATATAATGATTATTAATATACTATTATTACATTAAATTATAATAAATTAGTATTATATTACTGTATCAATACATTATAAGTATATCTGAAATTTAAATAATTTTAAAGATTTTCAAACTTAATATTACTGATTTAAATAGTTTTATAATGTGTTATTTTGTATATAAATACATAATAAATTGATATTATATTTAGAAATATAAATTAATAAATATATAATGATTATTAATATACTATTATTACATTACATTATAATAAATTAGTATTCTATACATTAGTATATCTGAAATTTAAATAATTTTTAAAGATTTTCAAACATAATATTACTGATTTAAATAGTTTTATAATTTGTGGTTTTGTATATAAATACATAATAAATTAATATTATATTTAGAAATATAAATTAATAAATATATAATGATTATTAATATACTATTATTACATTAAATTATAATAAATTAGTATTCTATTACTGTATCAATACATTAGTATATCTGAAATTTAAATAATTTTAAAGATTTTCAAACTTAATATTACTGATTTAAATAGTTTTATAATGTGTGATTTTGTATATAAATACATAATAAATTTATATTATATTTAGAAATATAAATTAATAAATATATAATGATTATTAATATACTATTATTGCATTACATTATAATAAATTAGTATTCTATTACTGTATCTATACATTAGTATATCTGAAATTTAAATAATTTTAAAGATTTTAAAACTTAATATTACTGATTTAAATAGTTTTATAATGTGTGATTTTGTATATAAATACATAATACATTTATAATATATTTAGAAATATAAATTAATAAATATATAATGATTATTAATATATCATTATTACATTAAATTATAATACATTAGTATTCTATTACTGTATCTATACATTAGTATATTTGTAATTTATATGGATATTTTATAAACACTATACTCCTGTTTGTTTACATTTTGAATATATAGGTCAAATATCACCATGTATGCACGCTAGATAGGGAGCTGTGGCGCTTGGGGACAAACATTAAGTTTGAGATAATTTATTATTATATTATAGTTAATTAAATTATTATATTATATATTATACTAAATATAATAATTATTTTACATCTAGTATTTTTTGAAATAAAAGGTGCTCAACTCAGCATAATGGAGTGTGCTTAACACGTTACATTGGTTATGAGTGTGACACCTTTGAAGGACAAACATTAAGTTTGAGGTAATTTATTATTATATTATAGTTAATTAAATTATTATATTATATATTATACTAAAAATAATAATTATTTTACATCTATTAGTTTTTGAAATAAAAGGTGCTCAACTCAGCATAATGGAGTGTGCTTAACACGTTACATTGGTTATGAGTGTGACACCTTTGAAGGACAAACATTAAGTTTGAGGTAATTTATTATTATATTATAGTTAATTAAATTATTATATTATATATTATACTAAAAATAATAATTATTTTACATCTATTAGTTTTTGAAATTCAAAGGTGCTCAACTCAGCATAATGGAGTGTGCTTAACACATTACATTTGTTATGAGTATGACATCTTTGAAAAAAAAAATCAAGTTTGAGATCAATTATTATTATATTATAGTTAACTAGATCATAAATATATTATATATCCATAACATATTCTAAAACCATATATTGATTAATAATTAAGAGCATTTTTAAAATGAAAAGTGTTCAACTCGTGACATATGTATGGTGTTAAGCACGTTACATTAACACATTGGTTTACTGGGCAATAACGATAATGACAATATGTACCAACCCAGTGAGACGCAGAACAAAAAGTGTCTTGATCTCACCTATAGGAATGCCGCTATAGCGGCATTCCTTTATTTGGAAACGAATGACACAAATATACATAAACGATAACAAATATAAAATACAAAACGAATAAAAATGTATACAAATAATAAAAAATTACAAAATAGAAATCTACACTTAGCTATGCAATCAACCGAGCGTGAAGCCTACAAAAATGTATTCATTCAGATATATCGATATTAAGTAATGACCGAATTGAATTCAATTCAATTCGACATACATGTATATTACTCGATATATCTGCAGACTTCACTTTATACCGAATATAATAATATACTAGTTATAATAATATCTAACTAATTATTATAGAATAACTTTGAATCTATTATAATTATGTGATATTTATAATAGTAAGAATATTTACAACCAGATAGAATGGTATACTAAATAATGTAGGTTTAAAAAATCAAATATTTATGATTGAAGCATAGAATAGTGGAAATATACAAAAATCAACGAATAAATTAAAAATATTTATTCAATAATATTAATTAAATATATGTTATTTAGTATCTGTCAACAAGTTATAATGTAAAACACATATAAAATAAATAGTTATAAATTATATATATATATAATTATAGTTTAATTGCCTATTTTGTAAATATTATTTTATAATATATCATAAGTTATATATTGACGATTTTAATCATTTAAATAGCATGTTGTTTATTTTATTTATTTATATCATTATTGCTATTAACATTATATCATGTAATATTATAAACCAATGAAATAGATGTAATCATTATATAATGATTTTATATATGTCAATTTCATATTTTAAATTTTTCAATATACATTTTAAAATAAAAGTCATTAGTTGCATTTAAATTTATTTATAATTAGTAGACATTATAAACATTAGTTTTTATATTGTTAATCTTATTAAAAATTGTATTCGATATTAATTGCTATTATATTAGTTTTATTATTTTATATTTTGTTTCACATTAGATATATTTTACTCAGAATAATATAGATATCTTACTAATTGTGTTGCTATATGTAAAGGATATTTGTATAAAGAATGAAATAATGTTATATTTATATAAGATCTATTTTCTTTTTCAGGCAATCATTCTCTCATCAGAATATAAATATGAAGATTTCCATAATCGGTCAGTTATATTTCAAGCTCAAAAAAAGTGGAAGGTTATATTATTTTTATATTTACTAAATATAAATATAAGTATATTACATTTCAGTAAAATAGGGTATGTATATATATTCAATATTATAAGAATTGTATTATAGTTATGTATTTTTGACAGAGTATTATTTCCGTATGATGACATTTTCTAAAGATATTCCATGATTTTAAAAATGTTACTAAGTTATAATAATATTTTGACATATTTAATAGGAAAAATTATGATCTACTAAAAGCATGATAAATTCTTCATTATCATATATTAAATACAATATTTTACAATATAAAAGATAATATACTCAAAGATTTTGCGAAGCAAAGATATAACACTCCCTATGCATGCAACGTAATTTAGTAATATCCCCAACCGCTGCTAGCAGTAGTATCGAAATCACTGAAATAGATTTAGGTTCGGCTCTGTTTGCATACAACAATGTTTTCATTGCTCTATTAAATTACATGCAATATAAATTAGCTTTTACTCACTAAATATATACTTATAGCATTTAAAACATACATATCATATTTATTTGTTATATATTAGTAATGCACACACTGTAAAAAATAAACCCTATCCTAAGCTACCAAAAACCCATACCAAACGTTTCAATTTAGTTATGGGTTTGAAGCCATTACTAGAAATTTAACAGCTAGTTATGGGTTTTCTACTTTTCTTATAGTTATGGCTTTTGGTAAAGTTGATAGTTATGGGTTTTATCCATTTATGTAGTTATGGGTTTGATCCATTTATTTGGTTATGGGTTTTATACATTTATGTGGTTATGGGTTTTATGTATTTATGTGGTTATGGGTTTTATGTATTTATGTGGTTATGGGTTTTATTCATTTATGTAGTTATGGGTTTGATCCATTTATTTGGTTATGGGTTTTATACATTTATGTGGTTATGGGTTTTATGTATTTATGTGGTTATGGGTTTTATGTATTTATGTGGTTATGGGTTTTATTCATTTATGTAGTTATGGGTTTGATCCATTTATTTGGTTATGGGTTTGATCCATTTATGTGGTTATGGGTTTGCTCCATTTATGTGGTTATGGGTTTTATTCATTTATGGAGTTATGGGTTTTATACATTTATGTGGTTATGGGGTTTATCCATTTAAGTGGTTATGGGTTTTATCCATGTATGTAGTTATGGGTTTTATCCATGTATGTTGTTATGGGTTTTATCCATTTATATGGTTATGGGTTTTATCCATTTATATCATTATGGGTTTTATCCATTTATGTAGTTATGGGTTTTATCCATTTATGTTGTTATGGGTTTTATCCATTTATATGGTTATGGGTTTTATCCATTTATATCATTATGGGTTTTATCCATTTATGTAGTTATGGGGTTTATCCATTTAAGTGGTTATGGGTTTTATCCATGTATGTAGTTATGGGTTTTATCCATTTATGTAGTTATGGGTTTTATCCATTTATATGGTTATGGATTTTAGCTAATATATAAATATGGGTTTAGCTGAATTGATTAGGCCACAAATCTGATTCCGAATATAAGACAAACTAGAGTATTATATCAAGAAAACTAACTATACAATTATTATAGTCTCTTTTTACATAATGAAAATAGAAATATTAGAATAAGAAAACTAATTATACAGTTATTAAACATAAGATTCTTTTTAGATAATGGAAATAGAAATATTAGAATATATGTTTGTTATGTTAGCTATCTAGTTTCAAAATGTATAAAGAATAAATAAAATATGTAGAATAACTTTTACAATTTATTATATAGTCCCTTTACAGGTCTTGGAATATTTCCAATATGTAATTTAAATATATAATTATTTATAAAAATACAAATTTTTTTAATATTTTGTTCAAATTCTATATTAAATAAATAATGGTAACAATACCATGCCATGAAGGACTTTGAAAATAATCGAGAATTAAAAATTACAATATCTTCAAGGTAAACTTTAAACTCCCCATTTAACTTGATAATAACTGGATGTGGCGTCTTTATTTCCTAAAATAAATATAACAAATAAAATAAATGTATAATGTAAAATGAGAAATTACAGCATAATATTTTATGTATGATATATTAATATCTATATTATAATATAATTATGTCAACAATTATTCAGAAAAATTATTATACTTACAAAGGGATTATCACAAATTAAATAATCTAATTTTTCATCGAAAATCACCACCAGACAACACAATCCAAATTGTAATGCTGCATCTATATTGTTTATGATATTAGGTAAATATATAAATATATAAATGGTATCAATATATAAATGGTCCATTTAAATGTAGCAATTACAAATTAATTAACTAGATCACATGATGTATATAATTTTAAAATAAAACATGTTTACTATATTTTGCATTTTAAAACCCTTATGATAAAATTATAATATTATCCTAGTTATGGAATTATAAATAATACAGTGTATGTTAAACCTATAGGTTTCTAGTTCACACAATATAAATATATGTATAATGGGAACATATAATATAATTATATTATTAAATATTATAAAATATTTAACCCTGTGAATCCCAGCCATTTTAATCAAATGTTTAATACAGTTAATTGTTTGTAATTTATATATGTATATAACTATAGGATATATTATTGATAATAATTGCATATGAATATAACCAGTAAACTGGTAGTTTTTTATTATAAATTAATTTTTAAGTTGTTAACAATATTAACAATAGGATTTAAAAAACAATAGATTTATAAATTATTTAAATATTATTATGGAATAAAATAAATATTCATGTATATTAAAAAATATTAAATGTAATAAATATTATATGTAATTAAAAAATATTCCATAACTGATAATATAAATATGAGTTATTTATTAAAACATAATTGTATTGATTAATATTATCTTAGTTATAAAATTATAAATAATACAGTGTATGTTAAACCTATAGGTTCCTAGTCCACACAATATAAATATATGTATAATGGGAACATATAATATAATTATATATATATTAGGGATGTACATTGTACAGTGTACAATGTCACGTCGTGTAGGCTAATGTGAATACGAATGCATTCATATTTCCTACATAGTTATCACTGAATTGTAATTTATAAGAAACGCCCACCACCATTGGTCAGTGTATAGAATATATTCTTTATATACCATATATGGTATTTGATATAATACCATGTGTAATTGTAATTGTGTGAATATATTAATAAAATAAACAGATTTGTGTGTATGTACCCGTGTACATTGTACACGGGTACCCGATACCCGGGTATACCCGGGTATCGGAGAATTTAATGAAACACGGGTATTTTATTTTATGTATTTGTTTCATTTCAAAATACCCTCATAAATTCAAAAGAGTCTCATAAATTAACAATAAACATAACCAGGTATTATAAATGCACACTTAAACATAACCGGGTATTCAATACAAATCTGGTTATTTTATTAATATATTCAAACAATTAAAATTACACATGGTTACACAATTACAATTCAGTGATAACTATGTAGGAAATATGAATGCATTCGTATTCACATTAGCCTACACAACGTGTACTACACGTAGCCTATAGGTAATACACGTATATATACGTGTATTGCCAAATGATATTACATAATACCGTAGATGTAAAAGATACCATTAATTGCGTATTCATTAATTTAATTCAGTAGTATTATATAATATAGTCAGCATAATATGATATATAGCCTATTTTACATAGTACAGTGTGTAACAGTGTATAGTAGGATAGATAAATTAGATTATTATAAATTACCATTACCACATCACATAAAATAATATTATCTTATAGAATTATAAATATATTATATAATAATGCTATGTTTTATATATTTCACTGTATTAGTGATAATTGAACCTTTTTTTTTTTCGTCTGATAGAATTTTATCAACTTCTGAATAATAATTGTTTTCCAATATATCATGCAATTTATTGCCCGTGTTCTTTGAAAATTTTGATAGCTTATGTATATATGGATAGATAGCCTCTAATGATTTCTGTATATTTGTATTTTTCTGCTCTTCTATTTCATCAAGTAACTGAATAATAAAATTAAAGTTGTAAATATTATACATTTTAATTATAATATTTTATTGTAAATGTCAAAACATAAGATCAATATAATTAAATATACTAACAACTTCAAATATTGAGAACGCAGGAAATTCTTCCAAAAATGATTTTATATTAATTTCCCCATTATTTAAGCAGGTAAATTCCCCTTTTTTCGATAATATCTGCATAGAAGATCTAAATATGTAAATAAATAAATTAGTTTATAAAATTTATAATATAAATAATACACTGTTAAAAATTAGGGGTAAAGTAGAAGTGTCAAATGAAGAGGTAAATTAGCTATAAGCAATAGTTTATATAAGTATATATAAGTATTTATGATTCTAATCTACATATATACATATATGAGTATATATATTACATGGAGTATGAATATGAGTAATATATACTACATGCATGGGATACTATGCACCTATATTTATATATTTATAAAATAGAGTAACTAGATAATATATAATATCCTAATATCTTAATATTCTAAAATAACAATACATATTTTAATGATCTATAGAAAATATTACTTAAATTATTAATATAAGACTATTTTTTATTACATTACATTAACATGCATATATATATATATATATATTTGAATATTAACAAACCTTAATAGTCTAAGGGAAGGTGATGACTTTTTCATCTCCTCTTCTAATTCACTTTTTAAAGTCATCCTTTCAGTTAAGGATCCAGATAAACAGGGATGTACCTGTATATAAGTAATGAATTAATAGCTATTAACACTGTTATTAATAATTATATTACTAACATGTCTATTAATTTTTTTAAATAAAATTCCGATACACATTTCTTTTCGTTTTCTACCTTTTCCAGGGGTTCCAAATTTTTGTCTAATAATATCATATTCTTGTGATGTATCGTTTACACGTCTTCTTGCAAGAATATTTGTGAAAGATTTCTTAAGGCTTTTCTAAAATATATGTAATAATACATGTATTTATGATAGTAAATAATACGAATATAATAAATTTAAATATGAAATCAAGAATTAAAAATAAAACTACATATATATATAAGATATAAATTGTTACAGTTACATAATATACTTAATTTTACTTAATTTTACTTAATAATATACTGAAATAATTTACCTAAATATGGGGGAAATCATAATAATAGAAATTATTTAATATAAATTATATAATACCTCATCGCCCAAGAAAGGATACGACGCAAGTAAGGACATAATAACTCTTGATAACCCAATTCTTGAAATTAATTTACAAATTGTATATAAGATTATATATATATATATATATATATATAGATAGTCTATATTATAGATATATGATGTTTAAATTTATAAACATATCATATAATGCAAGATATAGGACAAAACAGGATATCATTATTGAAGAAAAATTATATAATAAATGACTTACAAAGTTTTGAATTTTATTTCGATATCATCGATACATGCTTTCAACAAATCTTTTCTATTTTGGGTGTAGGGGATATAATATTTGCATTCCCTTTGGGTAGACAGAATTAATTGCAAATCATTATCAAACGTTGGCAACCTAATATAAATGTTTGTATGTTAAATGATCACACATAATTATCACATATAATTTATATACTAACATATATCCAAACAAATCTTCATTAAATAATTTTTTTTGTTTTAGAGAATTTTCATTTACTATTAGTGTTGTATCACCAGTCAGTGTTGTATCATTTGTAAGTGTAGTATCATCAGTCAGTGTTGTATCATTTGTAAGTGTAGTATCATCTGTCAGTGTAGTATCATCTGTCAGTGTAGTATCATCTTCTTGCAAACTTGTCTCCTCTTCTGATATTGTTAAATCATCTTCTGGTAATATCTCATATTGTCGTGATGTTACATAGTTGGTATTATTACATAACTCATCAAATTGTTCTAATGATGTATATTCTTCTACAATTTAGAATTTACTATTAGATTATAAATTATTTTAATTTTTGAGTATATATGTTATATATTATAGCCTATATATATATAGAATAATTATTTATTATGTATATTAATATAAATAAGGTATCAGTATTTTTATTATTATTATTATTATTATCAGATTTAGGCAATGCCAAGGTAATTGTAGAAGCAGTGTTGCTTATCGAGACAATTACTCCTTTATTAACATGATCAGTTTCATTATAGATAAGAGTTATAAATAAATAATAATATTATAAGATAAGATATAGTTTACCTTATGACTTCCTGTTTACATATATATATATATATATATATATATATATATATATATATATATATATATATGATACAAATAAATAAAATATATAATAAAATAAAATATATAATAAAATATAATGAAACTTATCATGTAACTAAATGTAATCATCATATAATAATGTAATCATGTAATAATATAAATAAATGATAAAAGTATAAAATTAAAAGCTAATAAATACATCAAGTACTAAATAATATAAATTAAAATATAACATAGTGGAACTAAATATGAGATAGCAAACATTTAAAAGTAAAAGAAACAAGAGAAAAAAAAGAGAAGAAAAAAAGAGAATAAATAAGACAATATATTAAATAAATATAGGTTAAACAATATTCGATGTTCATACAGAAAAATATATAAACAAAAGTAATTCATTTAATGTCAAAAAATGTAAAATAAAATAAAAGATAATACAATCTTAAAATCATATATAATAATTTTTAAAAGTCAGTTTTTTATAATGTCAAAATTTAATAAAATGTCAGTATTTTTATAGTGTCAAATAAATAAAATCAAAATTTAAATAAATTATAAAAAAATATTATCATAAGTCAAATATATTAAATCAAAATTTAAACTAAAAATAAATGCATTATTATATAATATAGTATAGTTTATAGATTGAATAATTAAAAAAAAATTAAATTGTATATGATTTAAATATTAAATATAGTATAAGCAAAGTTATTATTTTGTTCTGAATCAAATCTATGCTTGTATACGTTATATAATTTATCTGGTTCTAAAATAAACCAATCATCGAATAATGTCACTTTATACGCATGGGCTTCATAATTATAATATACAGGAATCGAAAGTTTACCACATAAATACCATTTCAAATTTATATTTATAATATATTTATTATGAAAAAATATTGGATGATTGTTATCAGAATTTAATTCTAATACATAACATATAAGTGGATCTACAATATAATTTATATAATTCATTGTAATTGATTTACTTATATTGACTATATCTGGAAGATTTATATTAAATTTATATTCAATGGACGTAATTAAAGCTAATGGTAAATTAGATTTTATTATTTCTCTTACATTATTAATTATCAAATTAGACATGAAATTTTCATTTATTATTATATTAGCAATATTAAATTGATGCCGTTTAGATAATGTATGAGTAATATTTTTAAAATTGTTAGTTGTTTTTTGTATATTTTTAAAATATTGATGCTTAGCTTCAAATGGCATGCAATAACTATAACGTGGTGGGTCATATAGCGAAATATAATGACTATAATGCAACATGAAATGATGTTTGGGTATTAAAGAAGATTTATCAAAACAGTTTGAAAATGTTATTAAATATGATTCAACTAAATCAGATATATGAATTAAAATATCTTTTGCTATTTTTGGACTATAAAGGTAATCGAAAATTTCTCTTAATATTAAATATATTTCCCAATATTTATTATTTTTTAATTTTGTAATATCTACAATTCTGGGAAGATTATAAAATAGTGCTAAATGTTGTGAAGCTGTTCCTTTTAAGTGATTTCTTTTTGCGAAAATATTATCTTCAAATAATAAGGGAATATTTTTATTTATAGGAAAATCAATCAAAGATAATTTATTGTTCATACTATCTATAGAAATTAAATTATCAGCTTTTAAGTACTGTATAACTTTATACATCGTAAGAGGTATTACCCCTTCGATGAGATCATGCATAAGATCAGGAGGAAAATTTTCATATGGTTTAAAATAACTAAGTTTAGAAAATTGACACTTATTACGAATACCAAAACTTAATGTTGTGTCATCAGATTGCAAATTTATATGATTGTTATAATTGTGTTCGTTTCTAAGAATTATATTTTCAATATGAATATTATCGCGAAATTGGTCATATGATATTAAACAAAAACGACAAAAACATCCAGAATTAAACACTCTTCTAAAACCACCGATCTCATTTGCTGATACATTATCACAAGATATATGTGATAATAAGGCTTTAAATTTATAATTATTACCATTTTCAAGAATGATATTGATACCGTTTTGTAATAAACTCAAATCAGATATTAAGGGTGAAAAGAGTTTATTATATTTATCTAAATCATTTGATAGTAAAGAATATCTACTTAAAATACATAAAAATATATTAGATCTTAGATATCGAAGGGAAGGTGGGAGGTTTAAAATAGAAAAATAAACCCCAATCGTTTTATATTTATTTTTATTTGCACTTAAAGGATTACTTAATCCAAACTCATCTATATAAAATTGTAAATGAATAACATTGCATGATGTATTTTGAGACCAATTAGACCCATCAATTACATCACAATAATTATCTAATGATGGATTAACTGAACTAGTTATTATATTCTGTACATTAGATTTTTTAAGATATGTCGTTAATGATTTAATAATTGGAACGTAGTGAAATACATTATTATTATTGAATCTATCAAATGTATATTCAATGGGATCAACATAAGGGTAATTATTTTTTATTATCTTATCAATTTTGTATGTAGTATTAATTTGAGATAGTTTATCTATAAAAATACTTTTATTTGATAAAATATTACTTAGCATAGATGAATTTTTATAATCGACATCTAATTGAATCAATCCAATTTTAATAAGTTCATTATAATCCTGCAACATTTTAGAAACTATACTTTTAGTTTTATTAATAATAATTTCTTGAACAATATTCGATAATAAATGATTTTCTTTTAAATTTACAACATAATTCAACACAGATGTCTTGAAATCAGATGAATATTTATTAATTAAATTATTAAAATTTTGCTCAGCATTTGCATTATTATAATTTATATTATCTAAATCATTTAATTCGCTACCATGATCATCAATTGTGTCATCATTGTGATGTTCATCGTCTTCAAGATGATCTTCAAGATCATTTTGATTTAAATCATTATCACATGAAACATTAATTAATTCATTAAGATCGTTATTAGAATTAGAAACAATAATTTTATTTAAATTTGTGAATTTTTTTGTACGATGAATTCTAGTATCATGCGCTTTTAAATTAACTATATTTGAAGATCTATATGAACATGTTATATATGTACACTTAAAATTGTGCTCGTACATATGACATTGTTTTAAATGCTTAACATATAATTTAAATGTAAAAAATTCCAAACTACAATATTGACATAATAAACTATTCATTTCTGAAATGATTTAACTGAAATTTTCAGAAATAATATAAAATTAAATTTTATTAAATTATATTTATAATATAATATTAAATATATTTATTGTAACAAACGTCCGTTGGATTTTATTATATTATACTCCATGTAAAAACTATACTATAATATTTATTATTATTAATATATATTAATTTATATATAATTATGTATATATAATTTTATAAATCGGAATTGTTAATAAAATCGGAATTGTGACTAAAATATTGTTATATTTAACATAAGTTTGTTTACTTCCGGGTTTACTTTAATATGTAACCGGAAAATGGATATGTAATATATTAGCAAGGACTTGATATTAGTGCGCGCAAATATTTATGTGAATGATTCACACAAATGTAGTCTCTCTATCTATGATACGATTATTATAAAATAATATTTAATAAATATGTATATGAAAATATAATATATTTACCTGTGTATAAAATATTGATAAAGTTACTTACCGCGTATGAATATGTCGTGATCATATAATTGATTTTTATTTGTTTGGTAAACTATAAATCTATGAATTACCCCTAAGCCTATTCACTTGCTATCATGCAATTATAATTCTAACACATTTATTATTTATATAGGTACATACACATATATACACAAATACCTACATCCATATATGTGCATTTATAGATACTTATTTATATCATCAATTCTCTATTGTATTATCCAATTTTGTATAGTTAATAGCTGTATGTTGCAGCCAAGTGGACGGCATCACAGTGTATATACACTCATTACTAATCATATGATATATGTGGATGAGGAGATGATAACTAGACTATAGGTGTAGGCTGAATCTAGTAATCAATGATAGATATGTGGCTATTACAGGAATCATGGGTTAATACGAGGGCATCATTGGTAATGGCAATGTTGTCATTTTATACTATACGTTACATATATACACTTAGTTATATCATTTATACACTATTTACTAAATATATATGAATGTAATTATAACAACATAACAATATCGAACATGTGTACTATTTTAAATCGTAGTTTATATTAATCTAGGTCATCAATGGATTCAAATGAGACAACGGCCGACGGCCGTTGCTATAGTACTGTTAAAAATAAGGGTACGCTAGAATTCATAAAAGGGTACGCTACACGCTACAAGTGAAGCGTACCCTTAAAGGGTACGCTACTTGCCACAAAAGGGTACACTAGTTTTTAAAGGTACGCTAGAATTCACAAAAGGGTACGCTAGAAATAAAAGGGTACGCTACACGCTACAAGTGAAGCGTACCCTTAAAGGGTACGCTACTTGCCACAAATGTGTACCCTAGATATTACAATACTAATAAATGGAGAAAGAATGTGTTCTAATGTTCACAGAAAATTCGTATAGTAGGAATATATTCAATTACACTCGAATGCTACGTGATACCCTAAATATATCTTGGAAAGATCATCCAAATAGACAGCAAAGATTGCGTTTTTCTAGACACTTTTCTGAAAAAAGGACGATCCCGCAGGACCTACATCGATCAACTGCAGTTCTGCATCATGATGGATGATACACTATGTGATGTACACACTATACAAAATGCGATGGAATGTAGATATGGTTGGAGGAAGATAGTGGAAAACTGCTGGGCAAGCTCGATATGTAAGAGTATGGTATATCACTAATAATCTCAAGTATAATATTTACTCTTTTATAGTGTATTTTAATATATGCAATTATTTATATTATATTAATTTAATTAAAAATTAATGTTCATAGATTTTAAATTATAATATTATATATATATATATATATATATATATATATTAATTTAATATTTCATATATATTTATGACATTTTACTTGTAATCGATTATACAACATAATACATCATCATTCATCATTATAAATCATCACATACATAATCAATTATATATTCATTATAATTAATGTTACGATTTTTATGAAATGAAAACGTTCTATAATGGTAAAAGCTATTGTATATTGTTAATATTAAATCAAAGATTATTATATTATTGTTTACCTTTATGGCCTTTATGAAAATCCTTGGATGAAAATGATCAGAAAAAATAAAGGTATGTAGCTTAAACTTTTAAATAACCTTATATTAAATATAATATTTGTACATTTATCATTCTATATAGTTTATAATTATATATTACTTAACATGAATAAAATAGTTAATGTTACATATTTAGTGATACAATAATACTATATATTTTATTCGTCAATGGGCGATAATAATTATTTAATAATTATTAATTTAAATAGGATTATTAAATGTTTATATAAAATGAATTAGCATATAAATAGAATATTGTATCTGTAACTTTCCATATTAACATCAGGCAATATGATGATCTGGTACTTAGCATATTTATACAAGGCAATTTGTATACAGTTTCTAACGTTTAAAGCGTAGATTTATTTAAAAATAGCAAAGCTTTTTAATGGATAGTTACTATCATAGTACGCACGTTAGGCAAAAATTAAATAACTATAAATAACAAAGTTCATGCGTTTCTCATAAGGCGTGCGTCGCGTGCGAATACATTATTCGTAATTAATAATTACTTTGTATATGCTCACTTGTAATAAATCAGCATAAATCAGCTAAAAAACACTGAAGAATTAAACTAAACCAAATAAATCAAACAACCAAAATATATCAATCTGAAAATATTAATTAATCAATTAAAATGAATATTTAGTGTATATGTATATTTTTATAAAGTCATTATTCCATATATACATGTTTTCATTTAGATTTTATTTTCGTGTGCACTAGAGCGTATAATAAATTTGCGTAACGCATGCCTTGCGCGCCACTAGTATAGTTTGCAATTTATAGTTATTTAATGTTTGCCTACCGTCCGTATTCCCCTTTTTAATCAATACAATTTATATTTTAGTTTTTACAAATGTGTATTTAAACACAAATTATTGTCAAAATATGTAAAAAAATTAATTACTGCATGCATATTTTTCTCATGCAATACACACTCTTTTTAATTTAATTTAATTTATAAACTGTTAATATTTTTTATCATAACTTTTATATTATATAACAATTTGAAAAAACATAAATATGATTTGAATTATATAATTTAATAAGCTTTCCAATGATATACATTTTATAATAATTATACCAATGAAATATATCATTATTATGTTTAAACATGCTCCGCAAATTCGGCTGATTTGTATATCCCAAATTTATAAGTATTAATAAATAATATATTACATAATATTTGTTAATGACTTCATTATAATATAGACTATATTATATAGTATCATATTATTTATATGTTACATATTATGTATGACTTATAAATATATAATCATAAAAATAATATGAAAGTTTAATTTATAAATTAATATGCCATTGATTACTGATATTATCATTAATATTTATATAAAAAGTATGTATATATAAATATGATATAATTTATTATTACATTAATAATATAAATATGATATAACTTCTGATACTTGATACGTCTAAACGGAACACGATCATAACCGGCGCCAAGAATCTATGACTAATAGTTTATTTGATATCGGAGCGCGCGCTTTCGGAATTGAGACTCCCGCCTCTAGATATAGGCGTGTCATACTAGATAAACTCCGTCTATATATATATATTAAGGACATTCATGTTCTTGTATATACTACGTGTACACGTAATATACTTATATATATATATATTGTGGTTGTGTGGATATTTATATTATCAAATATTTTATATAGAAAAGTTAAAACACTCCCTATATCCACAACTTGATTAATATGCATACATCCCGCAACTAACAGTAGTATCGAAATAACTGAAATAAATTTATGTTTGACGTAGTTCTATACAATAATGTTTTCAATTCTGTATTAAATCACATTATATAAATTAGATTTCACTCGCTGCATATATATGTATAGTATTTGAAACCAACATATCATAGTGTTTTGTTATATATTAGCATAGTTGGCATTGTGAGGTTTTTAGTTTTTTGCCAAATGATAAATTAAACAGCATTTATTCTATTATATAATATAATTTATATTATATACACTTATATACACTCAATAAATCATTTTAAACCTTCAATTTTATTATATAAATAATTAATTAAGCTTACCTTATTTTTTAATGAAGGTTTTTTGCTTAAATATAAATTATAATTATTATATTATATACATTTTAATTCACGATTAAACTTTAATTATTAGAGTATATTATTTGTATACTTATATATTTTTTTTAATATTAGTTTTTTTGCTCTTTTATATAAATTAAATAGCTATTATATTCTATTATTATTTTATTTTGTTGGAGTCCTTTTATACCACCCTGGAAATTATATGAAGTTTTCACTTATAACCATATGGCTCTAATTTCCCTTCAAAGCCGCTCTCATTAATGCATCCATGGTTTTAACAAGATCTGATTATTTATTTATACACACTTATATAAGATCACTTTTAGATAATATGTTAAGACCCATTTTAATGGTGCAGACAAGGCTCGAACCCGTGTCTTACTACTTATATAATATATCTATATTGTATAATTTATATACAATAATAATTATTATTATAATACCAAATGTATTGAGTTTAAATGTACTTAATAGTTTTCAGTGAGAACTTTTCACATGGAAATAATTAGTTACATAATATCAGTGTTCCATATATGTAAAATTATTTAGTATATATTTTATTAAAATAATGCATACATTTAATAATTAAACATTAAATATATTTATATAGAATATATCAATTGACAAATAAAATTCTAAGAAAATACAGATATACACAATTTTTATACATAAATATTTATATATAATAAAATGTATACAATATAAATGTATATCATACAGTATATGTATTTAGGCTTCACTTTAATTGATTGAAAGTAATTATACACATTTTTTTAATATTGATTTTTTCAATAATATTTATATAATTCTACACAATTTTTCATCTATGAAAAAACAATGAATAAACCTATAAAAACTAGGAAAAAATATGGTGTAAAAAAGAATTTTTGCCAACTGCATAGACTAATTTGTATATCCCAGATTTATAAGTATTAATAAATAATATTAGTTTACGACTTCATTATTTAACCGTTAATAGTGATATTATCATTAGTATTTATATAAAAGGTAGTATATATATAAATATTATATGTATTATTACATTACTATAATAAATATATTTCATTATAATTATAATTATATATATAATATAATTATAATATTACTGTAATCTTAATTTTATTTATAGTAAAACTGAAATACAAAATTTTATGTAAAAAAATAAAATATTCCATTCACAAGATATGATATATATGATTTGAAATCCCTATTGCTAACCGATATGAATATTTTGTACGTATTCATAATTATATGAATTTCAATTTATACCAACTAATACAGAAATGGTACATACACGTCTGACTTGGTATCCTGCCTATTATCCAGCAGAAAACTGAACAGTGTAATCCGAATATGCCTTGATCCGATCTATAGCCATACTATTCAAAGAAAGCCCTGGATGAAAACCTACCAGCTACATCTTAACCAGGTTTTTTTTTTGAACGCGAATTGTATTGGTCAATCACCTAGATTAAAATATATTATGCATCATTTATTTTGGCATGTTCCTAGTAATATAATTATATAGAATTTAAATATATTATATAAATATATATAACATATACTTATATTTACTTTCATTTATAAAATAACATACCATATTGCTAACTTTTTTAGAACATTGGTCTATTTTTAATGCCCAATATCGCATATAATTATAGCCGATCACACCAGAACTGCCCTATATTTATGTTCGGCAATATATGGTTATAAAATTCGGACCGATATATGGCTGTATTTTATTGTGTGTTCGCAGCTTAAGCCTCGAGCAACCTAACTATAATATAGTTACTATATTCAATAGTTTATTTAGTAGATATTTATTTTCAATATAACTATTATTTAATTTTTACAGAATCTGTTCACAATGTTTCAAAAGAACACAGTAATGCAGTTATTGGAGATATTATTGGTCAATATATAATACTAATCAAGAGAGAAAAGAAAGAAAAATTAATATATAAAACCAAATATGTTTTTAAATGACTTGGTTAGTCTGTTTTACAAGTTATTTTAAAAACATGATTTCTTTCACCTTTGTTTACTGGGTTGTATATAGAATGCCATTATTGATAAATGCCCAGCTAATGTTATCATGTATAAACTATTTGTTTAATATTTTATTGTAATAAATCATAAACCATCATTTATATTTTATGTATACTATCATTTTAAACCTTCAGTTTTATTATATAAATAATTAATTAAGCTTACCTTGTTTTTTAATGAAGGTTTATTGCTTAAATATAAATTAAATGACATAAATTATAATTATTATATTATATACATTTTAATTCACGATTAAACTTTAATTATTATTTAATTATTATTTTAATTGAGTATATTATTTTTATACTTATATATTTTTATCTATGAGTATCTATTTTAGTTAATATGTATACAATTAATAGTTTTGTTAATTGCATCCCAGTCACAGTATATAGATAGTATATAGATGGTTAAATATCATATAAATTAAAAATAAATATTATTCCATAAAACTATCATTTACTTATGTAATTTAGTATCTGAAAAATGTGCATCCAAAAATATATATAAATCACATACAAATATATTGTTATGACCCTACTATATTTAAAAAAGTAGAAACATTTTTAATTTTTATATAATATGAATATAGTAATATTTATTATAGTACATTATTATATAGATACTATTATATATTATAACATCATTATAATCATTTATAAATGTAATGTGATAGATAATAAATAAGCTTATAAAAGTTAAGAAATAATTATTACAAATATACTATACAATTTTAAATGCATATTACCCTGTGATACATATTTGCAATCTAGGTGCATTCATTGTTCTATAGGAAAATCTATTTGATATTTTTTTATAATTTGTATTGATTTATAGAAAATATATTTATATAGATATCATTAAAATAGAATATTATAAAAATAATATTTCATAAGTTGATTTATAAATATAAATTAATTATAATTAATAATTTTTTAAAATTATATATATTATTATATATATGTATAAATACATATATATATATATATATATATTATGAATGTTCTATTGTAATATTGTTGTACTATATAATTGTATACTTAAAAAAATTAACTCAATTCAGATAATAGTTCTATTGTGAAGTATTCTGAATATACATATATTTTCATATATCTATAACTATACATTGTATTTTGAAAACACCTAGTAAATGTTTTATCAGTGTGTACACTGTGATAGGGCTTTAATAATATGTTTCTTACATATAAATTTCTACAATATAATTAAGATTTATCAATACATTATTACAAGCAAATTATATGAAGTACATATGTAATAAATCCTATAAAATGTATTGTAAAATGAAATAAATATCTAACAATAGTTTAAAATATGGTAGGCATTCTATTATTTAAAACATTCAATATTTGAAAGCTATAATATAATAATACACAATATTGTGTATTATATATTGTACTTATAAGAATCTAATAATATAATAATGAAAATGTAGATTCAATTTAGTTTTAATAATGTTAAACTGATGCTTATAATTATATATATATATTAGTAATGTATTAATAATAATAGTAATGTATTACAAATTAAATTAATATTTGAATGTAAAATACAAGCATATCATTGATATGATATCAACATTATCATGTAATGTGAATACTATTGAATGGCTAATTTAAATTATAATTTGGATATTTCTATAATTAAGATACCCTCATATCATGTTATACTATAGATTATATATGGTTATTTGATATAGATATAACATATATTGTAAAATAATACAACCATGACAAAGAAAATATGTATTAATATAATAATATCAGATAATTTGATTAAAGTCTCTTCTCGGCTAGGGCTTGTATGTCAGTGCAGTTTCAGTAGAATTTAAAGGAAGATATGCACTTTGGTATATGTAAGGAATGTTATGAGTCGTTATATACTTAGTTAGTTTCTTTGATACTATCCTCTCATATTAGAATAAAGTAATGTATTAGTGGCATTTTAAGCCATAACTTGTATTTAGATGATATGTTAGTGGTGAGGAATGCACAAAACCCATAACCTGTATTTAATAGACAGAGTGATGGGTATAATAACCATCATATTATATTCATAACATTGTTATGGGTAATAAACCCATTATTATTATTTAAGGTACTTAGTTATGGGTTAAATAAATATTATTTTTTACAGAAACATTCATTATAAATTATAATTTATAATGAATACATAATTGATTATGTATGTAATGATTTATAATTATGAATGATAATGTATTATGTTGTATCATAGATTACAAGTAAAATATCGTAAATATATATGAAATAGTAAATTAATATATATATATATATATAAATAATATGATCATTTAAAATCTATGAACATTAATTTGTAATCAAATTAATATAATATAAATAATTGCATATATTATTAAAATACACTTTAAAAGAGTATATATAATACTTGAGAATATTAGTGATATACCTTACCCTACATGTAGAGCTTGTCCGGCAGTTTTAGACTATCTTCCTCTAACCATCTCTATATTTCATCGACTTTTTTATATCGTATACATCACATAGTGTACCATCCATAAGTTGTTCCTGAGAGATCGTCCTTTTTTCCAACAGTACCCAGAAAAATAGCACGTAGAATTCTAGTGTAATTTCTTGTATTATTTTAAGTATTTTTCAATCTCTTTTGTTAGATTCCAGCTAACATAATTGATTCACACTTAAACATAAAAAGTTTCTTTTCATTTTATCATGTAGTCTTGATCTAAATATGATTTTATCTCATTTAAGACTTCTCAGATGTTAACTAATCTGATATTGATATATTTTTCTGTTGACTGAATGTAGCTTCCAAGATACTTAAAATCAGAAACTTCTTTAATAGTATTACCGTTTAGGTTTTTGATAACTTAATTTTTTCCTTGATTTATATATCCTACTGATGAATTCCATCTTTCCAGTATTTATAGCCCAATTTCTTTTACATTATGTTACATTTTATGTACAATCCAGCAAACAGTAATAGCCTCATAATAGTAACATAATATCATATCTAATAGCCTCAAATGTTTACATTGTGCCCTTATGCTGCTATTAGGTTGCCTGTGTTGACATTGAATGTCTATTATGCTGCTATTAATTTGTTATGCTATTATGCTGCAATTAATTATAAAGTATATTGTGCTGTTATTATGTTGCTACTCTAGTATAAAAGTAGCATAATAGCATGACAAATTAATAGAAGCATACTAGCACAATGTGTACATTTGAGGCTATTATATATACTATTATGTTGCTATTATGAGGCTATTACTGTTTGCTGGGAAGTATTATTAATTCATTGGTTTTATAAGTTACTATAACTAGTTCATCCGCATAGTCAACATTTATAATTTATATTGCTGGTTATCCTTTGCTCCTTCTCTCAATGAGGGTAAACAAATATCAATATTTCGGTAACTTTCTAAAATGTATTCAAAACATAGTCAAGACAATTTATGAACAGAAAAGGGGCTAGTGTATCACATTGAAAAACTCCAATAGATATTTTTATAAATTCAATATCTCCATCATCAGTTCTCACAATAGATTTAGTTAGTTTGTATGTTATTATAATCTCATCTGGTATACCATATATGGTGCGTATATGCATTATGTATCTCTACCATCTTTCCTCGATGTATGGAATCGAAAGCTTTGGAGAAATCGATAAAAAGGTAGTAGCTGTTAAAGTAATGCCACGTAGTTCCCAGAAAATAGTAATAACCGCATAATAGTAGCATAACAGCATATGTAATAGCCTCAAATGTTTACATTGTGCTATTATGCTGCTATTAAATGTATATTATGCTGATATTAATTTGTCATGCTATTTTGCTGCTGTTATACTGCTATTTAAGGTCTATTATGCTAATATTATGCTGCTATTAATTTTAAAAGTATATTATGCTGCTATTATGCTGCTGTTATTAGAATAGAAGCTTAATAGCAGCATAATATACTTTTAAATTAATAGCAGCATAATATACTTTAAATAGCAGCAGAATAGCATGACAAATTAATAGCAGCATAATATACATTTAATATCAGTATAATAGCAGCATAATAGCACAATGTAAACATTTGGTGCTATTACATATGCTGTTATGCTGATATTATTATGCCATTACGTTTGCTGGGTTGTTTCTATAGCTCAGATATCCCTTCTTTGGTATGGGTATTATACTACTATTATTCCATATATCGATATGTTATCGGTTATAGAAACGGTATTTATGAATAATAATAGTAATTACATATATGTTTTCAATATTTAAATATATAAATTTATTCAAATGACTATCTATATTTTCAGATATAAATATATAGAAGTAAATAATATTCAGCTACAAATATATACATGCAATATATATATATATATATATATATATATACTATAGTAGATTAATTTATAAAATATAAGGTTGAATCATAATTATGTTCGTTCAACCTTTTTATTAAAAGGTTGAATGGAGAGTATATTGTTGACTCAACCTTTTACAAAGGTTGAATAGGTAAATAGAGCATTCAACCATTTTATTTCCTTGATTCAACCTTTTATTTTTAACAATGTAATTAATGAATGGCGTTATGGGTATAATAACCATAATAGTATTTTGTTAATATGGTTATGGGTAACAAACCCATATTCATTTTTATGTACAAAAACCATAACTGGTATTTAGATGCAAGGTTAGGGGTGAGGAATGCACAAAAACCATAACCGTTACTTAATGAATGGCGTTATGGGTATAATAACCATAACAGTATATTGTTAATATGGTTATGGGTAACAAACCCATATTCATTTTTATGTCCAAAAACCATAACTGGTATTTAGATGCAATGTTAGGGGTGAGGAATGCACAAAAACCATAACCGCTACTTAATGAATGGCGTTATGAGTATAATAACCATAATAGTATGTTGTTAATATGGTTATGGGTAACAAACCCATATTCATTTTTATGTACAAAAACCATAACTGGTATTTAGATGCAAGGTTAGGGGTGAGGAATGCACAAAAACCATAACCGCTACTTAATGAATGGCGTTATGGGTATAATAACCATAACAGTATATTGTTAATATGGTTATGGGTAGTAAACCCATTACTCTTATTTAAGGTACTAGGTAATGGGATAAATAAATATTTTTTTTTACAGTGCACTTAGTTTTCATCATATAAATATTAATTTAAAGTATATTATTTAACATTTTAAAAGTGTATAGTTAAACACGAATTTACATTATAAACAACACATAGTTCCTAAAAGTAACCCGCTATAGGTGGCACTGGGGTATTTTGTATACAAATTCGAATTACACGATTTCGCGTAAGTGTTATATCTTTCCTTCGGAAAATCTTTGATATACTTCTTATTTTTCATTTAATAAATTAACTTTTATTAATTTTTATTTTGAAAATAAAAGATCAAATTATGAATAGTTAAAAATAAAAATATATAACAATGTAATTATGTTATATTTATTAAATAATGCAGATTATTTAAATAATGTTGTCAGTTATATTTTACTTACAAACATTATATAAATAATATAAATATTATATAAATATATATATATATATTTAAAGTTAATATTTGTTTTAATATTATTACATAAATGTTAACACAGTTTTTTCTTCCCAATTTTGATCTTTTTATGCACATCCTTAACTAATTATAATTACAATTAATTATTAAATGTATTAGTAAAAGTTATATTTATGATTATGAACTATATATGGATTACAAGAGTAATTATGAGAAATTGACAAACTATAAGTTATTAACGTTATATAAATTATATATGAAAAATGTATATTGTGATCATATAATAATTATAAAATATAAATATTTCATAATATATTTATTTTTGATAATAGATATAATTAATGAAATATATTTTAAATGACTTGATTATATTATGATTAATATAAGATTACAATATTGCAGGCATGTATTAATGATATTGACATCATATTGAATAAAGGCATTTATCCACTCAATACAAATATTGAGCTTAATCTACGAAAGATGAGATGTTTCAAGGAGTTAGGTGATAATGATAATTACGACATAGGTTAGACGTAATACTAAGTCAATAAATGGTTATTGTATTATATACATGTATATACACATATTTAAATATATATATATATATATATATATATATATATTATTCATTTACATTACTTTGAATAATATATTATTTATGTATGGTTAAAGACAATTCTTTTAAATACACAATTTTTATATCATAACTATTTTAGGGCAATATAGCTAACATTTACATTTTTACATTTGACAGATATAAAAACGTAATTTTTATGTTGTTTTTTTAATGTTTTTTTGTATAGATAATAATTAAAATAATAAGAATACATTTTTTATATTATGGATATTCTTTAAGTTATGAACATAAATTTAAATAAAACATAAAAAAAAATATTTTTATTTTTAAAATAAATATAATTTAATAATATTAAAAAAAATTTGAACGTACATGTATTAAAAATATATATTAACAAAATTAAAAAAAATTATTCAATATTACTACATTAAATTAATAAAAGCAGAGTAAAAGATTTATTGTTAGTAAATCAAATTTTGAATACATTCTAATTATATTAAACATATAAATAGTTTCCTAAAATATATATATATATAAATTTTATTTTATTTTATAACTTAAAATGCCCTTTGGCTCTGTTGGGTCAGGCATATTACACACATTCAATAGGATGCAGGTTTAAGTCCTGTTCAGACCCTTAGAATGTAATAATTTAATTTTTAAATATACTAATTAAAAATATTATAAAAAAAGTTCATGAAAAAAACAAAAAAATACAAAAATAAAATATTGGCGATAAATAATATCTTGTAGATGGTTATTTGTTTATATATAGGATAGATTTTATAGATATGATATTTCACTAACTACAGGTAAAAAAATTAGGTCATTAGATGCATTTGTTTAAAAGTAGTAGTTTTAGTACACATTAATAGTAATTAGAATAATATTAATTAGTAAAATATTAATTATTATACTATTAATTAGTATAATATAAATTTGTAAAATAGTAATTAGTAAAATATGAATTAGTATAATATTAATTAGTATACTATTAATTAAATAATCATTAATTATAATATTATACTAATTAATATTAATATTAATATAATATTAATTAGTAAACTAATTCATATTTTACTGATTACTATGTTACTAATTAATATTATACTAATTAATATAATAGGCATATATATGTATATATTCACCATTAATTCAACATATAATATAATATTAATAGATACACATTTTTAATAGATATATATATATATATATATCAGGTTTGGATTAAAATCGGATTTTAAAAAAAAATCTATTTTTTGATTTGAATCAGATATTTGAATTTTATTAACATTTTGAAATAATTACAAATAATTTGAAAATTAAATATTGTTATAGACTGCATAACTTTCATTACTTTTTCATACTTATTGTACTTACTCTTATTACCATTAGTGGTAGATGTTTTTTATAATATTTCTTCTCAGGATATTGCTTTCTTCCAATATATTTATCAGATTTTATTATTCTATTTATTATTTTATAGATGTCTACTGATTATTTATGAGAATAAAGAATACATTGTATATTCAATTATTAAATAAATTTAATATAGGATTTTAGAATATTTATAATAATATTATATATTATAAAATAATAGAAATATATATATCTATGGTGAAAATATTACAATCATATTTTAATTATATATTTAATTATATAATTTAAATTATAATTCAACATAATATTAATATCACTGCTTTGATCTATTTTATTGAGATTTGAATGAGAAATTATCATTGATATAAATATATGGTTTCATATATTTATAATAATATTAAATAATATAATAATAATAACATATAATTAGAATATATATTTATAAAATAGATCAAAGGTATCTCAGCAATTTGTAAAAATATTATATTAAAATTAATATTATAATGTATTAATTTGTAATGAAAACAAATTCATTAATTAATAGAAATTTAAGATAATAAAATAGATTATAAACTATTTTATTATTTATTGATAATTATCAATGTAATTTATAAAATAAATGATATTTATGAATACTCTTAAAAAATATTAAAAAATATTTATCAAACTAATATCTATATTATATTCTTGATATTATTTTGATATTAACAAATATTATTAGAGATAGATATCCATACACACACAACAAAATATATACATACATACACTCATATACACTCACATAAACACATATATACATATACATACAACCACACAAACATACACATACATATATGTATATATATACATATATACACACATATATACATATATATATATATAACTCAGAAGGGTGTTATTGAAAAATCAATTAAGCAAATATATTTGAGCTTATGACCTCTTCATCATAGTTAGTGATCCTAAAACTAAAACGGAGGTAAACGGTATAAAAATATCTATAATAATTAAACAAAATAAAAATTGATAAAATATGTAAATAGAATTTTGTGATAAAAACAGTTAAAAGTAGAGAATAAGATAATAAACTAAAGATACAATATAAAAAGCTAAGTAAAATAATAAAACGCTTTAAAAACAGTTGAAGAATTTCGATAAAATTCTTCCCGAACCTTCTATTGATTCTTTAATACTGGCGGTCTTCAATATTTTCCAGGTATTTGTAGGAAAATTCATCTCTGTCTTGAGAATTTGGTTTCCAGAGTACCAAGAGCCCAAAGAACCAACACAGAAGGGAATTACATATCCGAGGTGGCGATACTTTTCTATCTTCCTGTTAGCGGCAGATTCCATATTTGTAATCGAGTCGTAGGGAATTGTGATGTCGACAAAATAACATGAGTTGTTATATTTGATAACAAGATCCGGTTTTAAGTTATCTAGTGAGATGTAGCTAGTATCGTACTCAATATCGCATTCATCTAAGAACTTAGTTAGTACTCCAAGGACAGCATCATGTCTTTCTGTCATCATTTTTAGTGATGCAGTACACATATTCAATATGTGCATCGTCGTTTCATCCTTGGAGTAGCATTGCCTACATTTTTTTATCTGTTGAGCCTGGAAAAGCTTTTACTGGAAGAGTCTGAGTTCTAGCCATGTGCCAATAGTTCCAGGATTTGAAAGATAGTATCGATTCTTGTGATATTAGCTTAGTGATTACCTTAGAATTTGCATCCTGGGATAAACACTCAGCTACACTGCCTTATATACATATATATATATATATATATATATATATATATATATACATACATACATACATATATATGTATACATATACACACACACACACACACGCACACACTCACACACACATATAGACATATACATACATACATATTTATACATATATGATATTTATAAATTATAGTATATATATAATAATAATAATAATAATATCAGAGTATACTCTATATATCTATAGATACAGAAGCAAGAATAGCTTATCGAGGTATCTACGTTTAGAGTAAAGTTTCTATGATAAAATACAAATATAAAATAAACATATATATAAAACAACACTTATCAAATTTGTTTTTTTTTAAATAACAATACAATAAAATTAATTATAATAATATTAATTATAACTTAATTTTTTTAAATAATAATAACATTATAGAAAGACTATTTTAATTTGTTGTTGTTTTTTTGTTGTTTTGTTGTTTTGTATTTTTTTTGAGTTTTTTTTTAATAATAATAATATATAATTAGTGTAAAACTTTTATAAATAAATAATATTTTTGAATAACAATATCAAATACAAATAAAAAACGAAACTTTAGCTCAAACTCATAATATTTAAAATAATAAAAAATTAAATTATAAAAAAATATATATATATAATAACCAATGTCATGAGTACAGCAGGATGGTTTGTAGTGTGATATTCTTACCTGCTATCTGTAGATATAAGTAATTATTATTATTATTATTATTATTATTATAATTATAGGTTGGTCTGCATATTATATAATAACCCATATATTAGTATACACTGTTAGAAGAAAAGGGTTGTTAAAACTAATAGATAAGGGTTTTCTGTTTTGTCACGGTGGAAAACCCTTTTAGGGTTGTTAAAAAATATTATTTAAAAACCTTATTTAACAACCCTTTCAAAATCCATATATAACAACCCTTTTTAGATTAATAGATAACAACCCTTTTATAATTAATAGCTAACAACCCTTTTTAAATTAATATCTAACAACCCTTTAATAATTAATAGATAACAACCCTTTTTAAATTAATAGTTACCCAGCATTCAACTTACATCAATAACTTAAACTTAAGTTCAACTTAAGTTATGAACTTAAGTTCAACTTAAGTCGATGGTAACACATAAACTTAAGTTCAACTTAAGTTCATAACTTAAGTTCAACTTAAGTTCTAAACTTAAGTTCAACTTAAGTTGTTGATGTAAGTTGAACGTAAGTTTATATGTAAAATAAATAATAGTATATTAGCGTATAAGTATTACCATAGCAAAATATTAACTTATATATTATAATATATTATATAATTTCATTTAAGTTAGATTTAAAACTTAAATTCAATAATATAATCATTTTAATATTGAATACAATATTTAATAAATATGCAATTGCTATATATTACATATTGGGCAATTATTTCACATGATTTCTATTTGTATTATCAATATAATTATGATTAAAATTGTAGTTCACAATCTCGTGAATTAGATTTTGATAATATATTAAAATACATAGGATTACTTAAATAATTATAGGTTTTTAAATAATATTTTATTTATTAAAACAGTATAATTACTTAAATATTAATTTAAAATAATAATTTATAATTAATTTGCATAGATAAAAATTAAATCAATATTTCAAAATAATTAAAAAGTATAATATTTTATTCTTTCTATAATAAAATAATTATATGAACTTAAAGCTTATTACCCTATAGGGTTGTTATTAAAAATGAAAGTAAACAACCCTTTAATTTTTGATATGAACAACCCATTTTATTAACAACCCTTTAATATTTGATATTAAAAACCCTTTTTATTAACAACCCTTTAATATTTGATATTAAAAACCCTTTTTATTAACAACCCTTTAATATTTGATATTAAAAACCTTTTTATTAACAACCCTTTTTTAATAATAGTAAACAACCCTTTTTATTAACAACCCATTTATTTCTGATATTAACAACCCTTTTTATTAGCAACCCTTTAATATTTGATATTAAAAACCCTTATATTAACAACCCTTTTTTAACAAGGGTTGTTATTGAAATTATAAGTAAACAACCCTTCTTTATTAACAACCCTATAATTTTGTAGAATAACAACCCTTATTTTTAACAGTTTACTATAGAATTATATAAAAAATATTTGTTACCAAATATTAATTAATTTAATATCAGAAAAATATTTCATATTTATGAATTCATTATTTATATGTTATTTTATTTATTATTATATAAATAATATTTTATTAATGTAATAATAATAATAATTTAATAATAGTAATTTTAATGTAACACATAAACTTTAAAATTATTTATAATTAATAAATATTACATAAAATATAGTACTAATGAAAATTATCATATTAATATTATTCTTAAAAATTAAATTTAAAGATACATATATAGTTTAATAGTTTAATATACACAAAATATTTGACATGAAAGAATAAATGAAAAAAAATAATGATAGTTTTTACATGCCATAATTAATAAATATACTAATGCATACATTATTATATACTATATGATATTCCATAATGTGCATTTCTATTGAATATAACAATTAATGGTACATATTTATATATAAATTATAATATATACTTATAGTATATATAACCTATTTCATGATGAGCAGAGCTTTAGAGAGTGTTATATGACTATTCTTTGAATCGGGATATCTTTAGTAATATCAGGGAGTCTCCCTGGTAATATTTAATTATTATAATTATTATATATATTAGCCAATACACATATTAACATATGCAATGATATTACAGAATACCATAGAATAATAGCCATAAAAGATAACAATAATTTAGTATAAATTTAATTCAGTATTATTATATAATATACTCATAATTAGCATACTATGATATATGACCTAGTTTACATAGTGCACAAGTCTGTTATCACACAGCTATATATGTAATTCTGGGACAAATAAACCATATTATATATATATATATAAATATCCATACACAAACATATATACATACATACACTCATATACAAACACATAAACACATATATACATATACATACAAACACACAAACATATATATATATATATATATATATATATATACATACATACATATATACATATACATATACATACATACACACACTAACACATACACACACACACCAATAAATACACATATACACACATACATATTTATACATAAATTATAATATATACAGTAGAAGCTCGGTAACTCAACATGCCGATAACTCAACATTGCCGATAACTCAACATGCAAAAAAATATTTGGTTGGATTCGTATCTTTTACATGATAACAAAAACCCTATTACTCAACAAATATAACTCAACATACATATAACTCAACATCGTTTTTATAATCCTAGCCTATACATTACATGTAAATATACATCCGATAACTCAACATTTATGAAAAATCAAAATATCACAAACATATGTTGTTGGATTCGTATCTTTTACATGTAAAACTACATTGCTCAACAAATATAATTCAACATACATTATTCAACATGGTTTTATTTAATAATATATGGATATAAATATATAAACGTAAAAATACAATTACAATTATTATATTATCATACGAGTACTATTTTGAATGCATTTATGTGAACAAAACATTAATTAAGTCATTCATTTATACATCCGATAACTCAACATGCTCGCTAACTCAATATGAAAACTCCGTCCCGTCAATGTTAGGTTATCGGGCTTTGACTGTATATATATAATAATAATAATAATAATAATATCAGAGTAGATACAGAAGCAAGAACAGATTGTCGAGATATCTATGTTTATAGTAAAGTTTCTATGATAAAATACAAATATAAAATAAACATATAATTATAACATTTGTTTTTTTTTAAAATAACAATACAATACAATTAATTATAATAATATTAATTATAACTTAATTTTTTTAAATAATAATAACATTATAGAAAGACTATTTTAATTTTTTTTTTGTTTTTTTTTGTTTTTTGTTTTGTTTTTTTTTTGGATTTTTTTTTGGTTTTTTTTTAAATAATAATAATATATAATTAGTGTAAAACTTTTATATATAATAAATATAATAAATAATATTTTTGAATAACAATTGTTATATTAATATCAAATACAAATAAAAAACGAAACTTTAGCTCAAACTCATAATGTTTAAAATAGTAAAAAATTAAATTATAAAAAAATATATATATATAATAACCAATGTCATGAGTACAGCAGGATGGTTTGTAGTGTGATATTCTTACCTGCTATCTGTAGATATAAGTTATTATTATTATTATCATTATTATTATTATAACTATAGGTTGGTCTGCATATTATATAATAACCCATATATTAGTATACTATAGAATTATATAAAAAATATTTAATACCAATTATTAATTAATTTAATATCAGAAAAATATTTCATATTTATGAATTGATTATTTATATATGCTATTTTATTTATTATTATATAAATAATATTTTATTAATTTAATAATAATAATAATTTAATAATAGTAATCTTAATGTAACACATAAACTTTAAAATTATTTATAATTAATAAATATTATATAAAATATATTATACTAATGAAAATTATTATTGTCAAATATTAAATTTAAAGATACATATAGTTTAATAAAAAACAAATATATGACATGAACCAATAATTGTATAAGAAAAAATAAATGACAAAAATAATGATAGTTGGTACTTGCCATAATGTGCATTGCTATTGAATATAACAATTCATGGTACATATTTATATATAAATTATAGTATATAATTATATTATATATAACCTATTTCATGATGATAATAGCTTTAGAGAGTGTTAGATGGTTATTCTTTGAATCGGGATATCTGTAGTAATATCAGGGAGTCTCCCTGGTAATAATTAATTATTATAATTATTATATGTATTAGCCAATACACATATTAAAGTATTTAATGATATTACATAATACCACAGAATAATAGCCATAAAAGATAACAATAATTGCGTATAAATGTAATTCAGTATTATTATATAATATACTCATAATTAGCATAATATGATATATGACCTAGTTTACATAGTGCACAAGGCAGTTATTACACAGCTGTATATGTAATTCAGGGACAAAGAAACCATATTATATATATATATATATATATATATATATATATATAAATATGCATACACACACACACATATATACACACACAAACATACATACACACATACACTCATATATATATATACACATAAACACATATATATATATACATACAAACACACACACATATACAAACACACACACACACAAACAAACACACACACACAAACACACACACACAAACACACCACACATACACACATATATATATATATATATATATATATATATATATATATATATATATACACATATACACATAATATATATATTGCCATTGAATATAACAATTCATGGTACATATTTATACATAAATTATAGTATATATATATATATATATATGTATATATGTATATATATATATATATATATATATAATAACCAATGTCATGAGTCAAACAGGATGGTTTGTAGTGTGATATTCTCAACTGTTATCTGTAGATAAGTAATTATTATTATTATAACTATAGTTTGGTCTACATATTATATTAGTATGCATATATTAGTATCATATAATTATATAAAAAATATTCAATACAAATTATTAATTAATTTAATATCAGACAAATTCATTTATTTCACAGAATTATTTCATTAATATTATTTTATATAATTGAATTAGAATCATATTAATACATAATATAATATATTATATTATTGGTTAATAAGTTTCAGTACATTCATTTAAAGTACATTCATTAGATTAAAGTTATATTTCTTAATATATATAATTAAAAATGTTTATGATAAAATTGAATCATTATATAATCATATTAAATATATAACAGATACGACCACTACATCCATCCCAGTGTCGACTGGACCATGCAGTAATCAATACTCCGCACGTTGGAACATAGGTTAATAATTTTATCTCATTTGTATGTCATTATTGAATGTATTTATTGATGTATATGTTAATTGAAATCAATATTGTATATAAATAATATAAAATATAAAAAGTTATTTTTAAATAATTCATTTATTTCACTAATATATTATACTTATTTTTTTAATTTATTTTTATTTCCATCAAGTCTAGATTAATAATTAAATATATTTTATATAATTGATTAGAATCATATTAATAAATAATATAATATAATAATTTATTAAATGCATTTTAACAATAAGTTAAATATGTTTCATTCATAAGTTTTGATATATATTATTAAAAATGTTTATGATTAAATTGAATCATGATATAATCGTATTATTTATATAACAGATATGACCACTACATCTATCCCAGTGTCGACTGGACCATGCAGTAAGCAATACTCCGCATGTGTGAGAATAGGTTAATAATATGATCTTATTTTGTATGTCATTATTAAATGTATTTATTGATATATATGTTGATATGTTGATATATAGTGATGTATATGTTAATTGAAATCAATATTGTATATAAATAATATAAAATATAAAAGTTATTTTTAAATAATTCATTTATTTCACTAATATATTATACTTATTTTTTAATTTATTTTTATTTCTATTAAGTCTAGATTAATAATTAAATATTATTTTATATAATTGATTAGAATCATATTAATAAATAATATAATATAATAATTTATTAAATGCATTATATCAATATGTTAAATATGTTTCATTCGTTACATTTAAGTTATTTTTCTTAATATATATATTTAAAAAATGTTTATGATTAAATTGAATCATGATATAATCATATTACTTATATAACATATAGGACCCTTAAATCTTTCCAGTGTCGACTGTATCATGCAGTAAGCAATACTTCGCATGTGGGAGCATAGGTTAATAATTGTATCTCATTTGTATGTAATTATTGAATGTATTTATTGATATATATGTATATGATACTATATGTTAATTGAAATCAATATTGTATATAAATAATATAATATATTATAAAAAGTTATTTTTGTATTATTGGATATATTTTAATTAATTTAATTTATTTTATTTAAATAATTCATTCATTTCAATCATTATTTCTTTTAATATTAATATCGTTTATATCCAAGCCCTGCAACTCCGATATAATTACATACAAATCTGTGTAATGCTATTTTCTATATCACGTGATGCAATTTGTAAACAAACCGCCATTGAGGATTGTATATCAAATATTTTTGAATTTAAAAATTATATTGTATGTTTTATAAATTAAAATGATGTTATGCACTATGATTATTAATTATAAATATGTATTTATATTATTAATAATTAAATAAATAATGTACTATAGAATAAAATATATATGAATAATATTCAATAGATACAATTTGATTATTACGGAATGTATCATGATAATCCGATATTCTTAGAATTAATAATTTCCATTATATTGAATATACATTGAATATAACATTAAAATAACTATGTATGGTTTTATTATATATTAATATTAATTTATAATAAAGTGTATTTATTACATATATATAAAATCTATTATAAAGAAAACCATAATATATAGTGTATGTTTAATTATAATGATAATGCATTATTGTATACTATATAATATTATATTAAATATAGGTATAGAAATGAGATTTTTTATTTTGTAGCTAGAATACAATTATTAATACCATTGGAAAGAGGATGAAAAAGTAATATAAGTTTCATATTTTACTTTTTTGATATATGTAATAATAAAAAAGTTATGATCAAAAGAATGGTCAGATAGATATTTCGGCAATTCGATTTTTATTCAATATTTTGTTTTTCACACATTATTTTAAATATTTATTAATGATTATTAAATAACAAGACATTATAGACACACCGAAATTCTATGCAAACAAAGTTGATCAGGATAATAATATAAACTAAAGTTATATACATTATTAAATTATAAATAGTTCATCATATATAGTATATATATATATATATATATCAATCTAAATTTATTTAGGCTAGTTTTATAAATACACTTTATTAGCCTACATAATATTTATAAGAATACAAATTATTTGTTAAGATATATTAAATATATAAGTATAAATTGTATTATACTTTATTATAATAACATCTAGTAGCCTATATAGTATTCATAAATTTAAAATATGTTATGTATTAGATATATATAGTCAAAGAAATGAAAATAATATATCAATATAAATATGTACCATATATCATATGCTTATATTATAGAATCTATATTATTAGTTTATTATAAATAATTAAAAATAGAATAGTAGTATACTATTAAGTACTCTTCTATACTATATTTAAATGTATATATATCAAATAAATAATTACAAAAACAATGTAGTATGCACATTTATATCATATATGTTTTAATTTAAGCATTTTTCTACATTTTCTATTATATATAACATCAACTATATTTATATTTTCTTTACGCAATATATATTTGATCCGAATTGAAAAAAATAATAATATTATATAATTAAGTGAATCGCTATTTTCATTACATTCATCGCATAATTTAAAATTTAAAGTTGAACGTAATAAAATATTTTTAAAAAGTATACCGATATCAGATTTATAAATTATTTCATTAATGTTATTTCGAAAACATAATTCTAATAAATTAATAAATGTAATGAAATAATATGACGGAATACAATTATCGTTTACATTAGTTAGTTTATCAACACAATATAAATAAGAAGCAGGAAATGTCGACGTAGATTCCATATATATTATATTATAGCAATTATTACATTTAAATTTAGTATATATATTTTTACATATTATATTAGAAATATTTACAATCATATTACTTTCTGAAATATCAATATTAGGAATTAAATTTACAATGAGTGAATGATTATCAGTTATAGGGCTATGTGTATTTATAATATTAGAATTCATTTTTAAAGAAGATAATTTTAATAAAAAATTTCCTGCATCAAGATGGCAATTTGCTCCCTCACTATGAATAAATAGAGAATCAAGTGCTATAGCCCTATAATCTGATAAAAACTCAGCTACACTTGGATTATCCCTGTTTCCTCCACGACATCTTATTCTCGAAAAAAAATTCTCTACGGCATCTTGATTACAATGATTTAGCGGCAAATAATTATAATCATATTTATCATTTAAATCATTAAATAAACAAATAATACTATTTATAGTTAAACGCCATCCTAGAATACAAGGTAAACTATTTATATAGCGTTTACCTAAATATTCCATATGTTCTAATACTATAAGATTAGATTTTAAATATTGTAAAGGTATATTTGATTTTGTTAAAGAATTTTTATAGATATTAGATGATGGCTCTGATTTACTATTACAAATATCGAATATATTATTAAAGAAGCTACAAAAGTCAACTGTATATAATGTTTCATTAGGTAATATGCCTTGAGATACTAATGTCCTAATACCAGAACATACAGACTGACTTAGAGTTTGTGCAGCTAAATCAACTCTCATTTTTGTAAATGTGGTAAGCTCCATATGTCTTTTTTGTAGTTTAGGGGCTAATTGTAGATTAAATTTAATTTTTTCTTCATAAAATGTTTCTATATTTTTCATAGAAACTTTATTTCCGTTAAAAATATAACCATTTTTTAAATTATTTCTTATACTTTTTAAAAGGTGTGGGGGGTCATACATAAAAAATATATCATTACCTTTATAATTTATATATGGCCTTCCAATAGATATATTTAATTTCTTAAAACAACCTCTATTGGAAGGACCTTGGTCGCAAATTATTACTTTTGGAATTAATCCGCAATCAAAACATATATCTATACATTTATATAATTTAGATGATATAACATCTGCCGTCATGACTCCTGAAGTAACAAAATAACCTACGGGTTGTTTCCATGATCCAAAAATTGATTTTATCATAAACACTGTGACATATGAAGCTACCACATTTGTACGTTCACCGTCACCTAAATCTTCGAATCCTTTAACATTATCGGTTTTACAATCATATTCCAAACTAGTTTTTAATGACATCTCATCAAATGCAATAACAACCAGCTTATCAATGGATTTTAAATGACAACATTTATCTTTAAAAGAATCAATGATGCACTTATGATAACCAGGTTGCATATTAATTGATTTAATACATAATCGTAAAGTGCTTTCACCTGGCAATGTAAATATTTTTTGCAAAAGTCTATAACATTTTGGTGAGCAATGCCATAGAGATAGTGCAAACATCTTATAATTTTCAGAGAAACGATTACCTTTGACAGATTTACCGGCTCGCTTAAATTGCATATTTATAAATGCAAGTTGTTTACCGGTAAATATGTCAATTTCTTTATTAGTCTTATGTCTGTTTTCTTTATTCTCCTTTTCACCCTCCTTATATTTACTGTTTAATCTGCATAGACGTGTTCGTAATTTCTGTATAATAATATTTTTATTTTTAATTATAATTTCTAAAGATTTAATACAATCATCCTTCTCAGTCAACATCTTTCGCATCTCATCTTCTGGAGAAACCATTTCTTCGGTTAGCAATATGGGAATATCTGGTGTTAATATACAAAATAAAATAAAGATCACAAATATATATGAGAAATATTTGCCATATTCCTGTATTAAATATTAAAATAAAGGTTGCTATAATATTCCTATCATGTTGCTATAATATATTCAAATTAATAACAATATTTTATGACAAATTTATTTACAAATAAAAATATTTGAAATAATAATTTAATGATTTTTCATTTGCATAATAAATTAAAAATTAATTAAATATTTAAATTAAATTATGTATTCTAATTTATAAAATTTAAAGATATAGAAATAATGTAGATGCGTAAGTTATAAAATATGGAAAGTGTTTATATATATATTAGTAAATAACCGAATATTACTTCAGTGCTATCTGTAGAATCTGAGTGTACTGTTTGTACAGTTGATGATGAACCTTTATAGTTTAAATGTGTAATGTACAAACATATATATATATATATTTACTTTTAAAAATTATATTCACCAAAACATATTTTTAATATCTAAACAATTATGAAATTAGTATAGGTAAATTAAATTATAATAATATTTTTAAATTATTGAGATCATTATTAAGAGTACATCACTATTAAGAGTATATCAAGAGTAATACCATATAAATAACCAGATCATTCAGTATATTAGCGAGAGATGAACACTTCCCATGTATAGCTAAATAGAATAGAGCATTAATAAAATAATAATAATAATAAATAAATAAAAATATAAAATTCATGCATTATAATCATTCAAAGGAATTTACATGCAGAATTTACAAGGAATATCATATTTTTTAATTATCCTACGCTCAGATATCGGAGAGTTCGTATTAGGTAAATTGATATCTGGTACAGCATTCCATTTTAAAGTAAACCTAGAATACATGTAGGAATATATCTAGAATCCTATGTTTATAATATACCGATCTAGATTATAAAAGATTTATCGTACGATCGATTAATACATAGGTACATATTTGTCTGTAATTTTTTTAATATCAACCCTATATTATATAAAACATGTTAAACCTGCTATCATTATTATATTTTCCATTAGAAAAATGCTTTCCGCAGACCCGTAAACTTCTCAAGATTTCATGACCTCCATGCCTAACTCTACTGTGTAGGTCTTCTCTTCTTGATTTGATAACCCATTCCATACATCTTAATTAATAATTTCATTATAATTATTAATACTTTGAATACATTGAATTATAACTATATATTATATTATATTAGAAAATCACACTTTATTTAACATATACATGTATATATATATACATAAATATATATATATATATATATAATTTTAATATCTATGAATTTATGAAACCATGTAAATAATAATTATTTCAAATATTGCTTTATTAAATTTAGATAAACCTATTTTACATGATTAGTATGATGATATATATATATATATTTACCATAAGCTTTTGCTTCAAATAGTATATATAGGTTACTGCACTAGTTGGGAAGAGTTTTAAATTTGTATTAGCACTTGAGGCGGGCAGCGAACGCGTGTATGTCGTGCATAGCGTATACAGTTAAAAATAGATTATATTTTTATATTCACGCATCAATGCCTACCGATATTGATAAAGCTTATATAAAATATATAGTATATATATACACACATGCACACACACACACACATACACACACACATATATATATATCTACATACTCATTGGATAGTTGTTCTAATGAAAAATATAACTATAAATCTCAATTATTATATTATATTATACTATATAATAAATAATAAACTAGTATACACACTTAAGTAAGTATAATATTAAATAAATAAAAGTCAACAAAATATATATAAATATATGTGTTATACTCTGTGTATACACATGGGTGTTGTATATATATATATATATATATGGGTGTTTATTCTAATTAGAAATCTCTGTGTATCTATAGATGTATCATACACTGTATGAATATTGAATTATGCAGTGTATGATTAATACATTCAATGTAACATTTTATACACATATAATTTTCTTTATATCGATGACACATATATATATATATGCATTGATGTGTGAATAATATTCACTGAATATAAACATATAATCTATTTTTAACTATGCGGGCTCGCCGCCCGCACTCGCCGACCGCTTGCTGATAACATTTCGTGCATCCCAGTATATATATATAATCATTATAATAATGGTACAATATGATTAAAATATACATATGCATGCGTTGTTAAATAAGACTATAGTATATGTTAATCATATTATGATACATTATATTATGTTTTGAATACGTGTGCCTGTTTACAATATATTATCAATTAAAAATTGAATTATTATAATTATTATTATAATAATCATAATGATACGTTATTAAGTTAATAACTCTTTTAATATATTTTATTAAAATATAAAAGTAATTATTCTAATATTATTTTAATTATTTATGCTATAAATAAAATATATGTGTCCAATATAGGTAATAATATAATATATATATAAATAGTTTTTAATTTAATATATTTATTTAAAATAAATTTATATTATTATATACCTTTGTTTTTCAAGCGGAAATCTGTGAAATCGAAATTCCCTATTGGTGTTATAATTTTTACATCCATATACAGCGCATATTATGCCATGATTAGGCATTTTATAGTTATATAAAAGGTGTATACAATGTTAAATAATAAATACAAATATAATAATTATAATAATTCAAATAAATTCAAATCTACAATCCTCAATGGCCGCTGTTTACATTTGTAACCACGTGATCGACATTACACAAAATAGCCCGAGTTGCAGGGCTTGGGTTTATATTAATAATTAAATTTATAATCGAATATAATTTTATATAATTGAATTATAATTCCATAAATTTATATTTCTTTTAAGTTTAGATTAATGATTACATTTATAATTGAATATTATTTTATATACTTGAATTATAATTCTATAGAATCTATTAAATAATATAATAATACAATAATTATTAAATTCATTTTAATTGATGTAATATATTATAAACAATAAATATATTAAATTGTAGATATCTCTTTTGAGTTCAATTAATAATTAAATTAACTTACATTTTGATATTCGTAAAATATAAATACTATATAGTATTAACAAAGCCCTTTAGTAATACTATATATATATATATATATATATATATATATATATATCTAATAATATTCGTTATATAACCGATAGACCTATTATATCGATACAAGTATGCAGTGGTAACGTTATAGGTGATAACAGAAGTTAAATGTTTATACTTAACACATTTAATAAAATATGTTCTAAATCTTATTTATTTATATACTTTTTTTATTTATATTTAATTTACAATATGTATTTAATGATATATAAATATATATTATAAGTGATATTTTAATTGGTATTTTAATTCTTTATAAGGTAAACGACGTGGATTCGCAGCAATTATTACTGATTCACAGTATAAAAATACTTAGAAAACGCAAATGCTGATAAGACGAAGAAGGTGGTTAAAAAGACGGTGAATAACAAGAAAAAGAAAATTACCAGTGAAATAAATGTTAATTGTATAATTTGTGCGGAGAATATCGATGAATCAGTGATTCATCTACTCAATATATTCAATGTATATAATTGTGTCACAATATATGCATTTATGTCGATACGTTGAGATACGTTCGAGAAATGCGATTTATGTGAATAAATTATATTAAGTATAATACTTTTTATAAATAAATATATATATTATAATTGTTAAGGATTAAGAATATACAAAAATTACTCACTCATATGTGAATAGTTATATTTATAAATACACATTTATTGATATTTTATTGTGTGTATTAAATATATTTAATTATATATTTTAAATTTATATTATATATATATATAATGTATAAATAATAATTAGCAACAAAATAACAATATTTTAATTAGAAAATAATCTTCAATATATATCAGATTGATATTAGAATATTTAATATAGGTTACAATAGTACTTTTATTAAAACGAAATTACCATATTTTTTAGGATATACAATAATATATAGATTAGAAAATAAATGTAGATATTTGTATTGTATTTATATAATAATCATTTATTTATATATTCAGTGAAACCTCTCTAATATATTTAGTAAATTTATTTATTTAAAAGTAATAATCAAAATAATAGATTAGAAATATATTTCTATCACATATGTTTTAATTTAATTTAAAATAGTTGTTAATACTTGTTTGGATAATTGTTGTACTGAATATAATCAGTAATAATATAATATTACCTTTTATTAAATAGGTCTTCATACCTGTTACTATTTATGAGCTCACTATATTGAGAATAATAAAACACATTCACTAATTGCAATTAACTATTTTTACGTCTACATTATAATATAAACCTAAATTTAGATATAAACTATTACATCAAATTTTGTAATATAGAGAGGTAACATTTCCAAAACAAACTAAAAATAATCTCATAAAGAGGTGTTTCCTAAATAATATTTTCTTATAGAGGTGTTTGTAATGTGGAAAAGTTGAATTCCAACCAAATATGATACACATGTTCTTATAAAGAGGTTTCTTATAGAGAGGTTTCAATGTATACGTTTTCATTCGCTTATATAGGCCTATTACAAATATTAATTACAAATATTATAATTATATAGTATATGATATAGAATCATCATTATATTATTAGGAATTTTATATATTATATATATATATATATGTATATATATATATATATATATATATATATATATATATATTGTTATTGTTATTTGTTATTTTTATTTGGTGGAGTCCTTTCATCCCATCCAGGAACTTAGATGAAGTTTTCACTTATAACCATATATGGCTCTAATGTCCCTTCGAAGCCGCTCTCATGTTAAGGCATCCATGGTTTTAACGAGATCCGATCATTTATGTATACACAATTATATAAGATCACTTCTAAATAATATTTTAAGACCCATTTTATAAATTTAATTAATGGTCCGGACGAGGGTCGAACCCGTGTCCTACTGCTTATGTGTCTGACGCCTTAGCCACTGAGCCATACAGGCAGTTATATATATATAATATATATATATATATATATATATATGTATCTATATCATATACTATATAATTATAATATTTTTAATTAGGCCTATATAAGCGAATGAAAACGTATACATTGAAACCTCTCTATAAGAAACCTCTTTATAAGAACATGTGTATCATATTTGGTTGGACAACATTTGATGTAATATAGAGAGGTAACATTTCCAAAACAAACTAAAAATAATTATCTAATAAAGAGGTGTTTCCTAAATAATATTTTCTTATAGAGGTTTTTGTAATGTGGAAAAGTTGAATTCCAACCAAATATGATACACATGTTCTTATAAAGAGGTTTCTTATAGAGAGGTTTCAATGTATACGTTTTCATTCGCTTATATATATATATATAGTCCTATAGGACTAATTAAAAATATTATAATTATAGAGTATACATATATATATGATATAGAATCATCATTATATAATAAGGAATTTTATATATATATATATATATATATATATATATATATATATATATATATATAAATATATTGTATAAGTGATTCCATGAACTTCTAATATCAATACATTTATATAATATTTGATAATTGATAAATAAATTATACAATTAAATGTAATTAATATGTTAGACATTATTAATTATTAATATTAATGATATTATATATATGTATATATATAACAAATATTATAACATGGATTTTAATATATGTAGATATCTATATATATATATATATATATATATATATATATATATATATATATATATATATATATAAATCCTTATAAAAATATATAAATATATATTAAAATATGAGGTATGTTCATCTATATTATAAATTATATATTACAATTATATACAATTCAATGATACACCCTCAATTTGTATATAAATTCTATCATTTTACTATATGAAATCTGATTGGTTAATGATCGGCCAAATTACCCGACTTTCATCGGTCAAATTACCCGATTTGACGTACATTGTTATTTCAGCAATAGCTTTGTATCATATTGATATAATATGTAGATATTTACATATAGAATCAAGAACATATTATATTTTATTTGGGTTTAAAAAATATCACAATCCAACATGTATTTATGAAATGACAAACAGATTAACAAACACCTATTTTGTTTAAATTCCGGATTTTTATAAAAATCAATAAATACTAATAATTATTGATTATTTATTAAAATAAATTTTAACTATTCTTAAATATATTATGAAATACTATAAATTGTTTATAGAATTTTGTTTGGTATCATTAATAGTTTCTGAGATATTAGAGTCGGCCAAATTACCCGCATCGGCCAAATTACCCTCCCCATCCCAACTACTACTACTACTACTACTACTACTACTACTACTACTACTACTACTACTACTACTACTACTACTACTACTACTACTACTACTACTACTACTACTACTACTACTACTACTACTACTACTACTACTACTACTACTACTACTACTACTACTACTACTACTACTACTACTACTACTACTACTACTACTACTACTACTACTACTACTACTACTACTACTACTACTACTACTACTACTACTACTACTACTACTACTACTACTACTACTACTACTACTACTACTACTACTACTACTACTACTACTACTACTACTACTACTACTACTACTACTACTACTACTACTACTACTACTATAGCCGCCGGAACTATTTTTTCCCAGGGGGGTTTTAAGAAATAAGTATATAAACTAAATACTAGACTGTAATTATTTTAAAATATCTTATAACATATAATATAGTACAAATTATGATTTATTTTAAACGTTAAAACATATAATTATAATTATACTGAGTTAATTAACAGAATATAAGTATATACTATAAAGAACATATCTGGAATATTTTAAATAAATATGTATGTTATAACAAGAATAAATACCAAAATAGTTTATATATGTATTATGTTATACTTATAAAATGTTTTCTAAAATATTTCTTTGGCAAAATTCTTTTATCAATTTATTGTCGTCAATAGAATATAATATATCCTGATGTTCATTGAAGATAGCCAATGTATTTATTTATTTATGTGAGCTTTGTGATCTTAACCACGTGCAGACTGCAACCCCCCAAACCCCCCTGTTCCGGAGCACATAACTACTACTACTACTACGACTACTAAAATAGATAGTAGCATTAATACCCAATGCGTTGACAAGTCAAAGCATAAGTCTATGGTTCATAGACATTGACTTGTATTGGGCCATCAGACAATGTTCATAGAGCTAGAGATAAACTTTCTCTCTAGCTCTATGCTATGGTTATATCATAGATTTATAGTTTACATAGATCGGTAGTCACGTGGTTTTTCATGGATATACATCACAGAGCTAGAGAGACTTTCTCTCTACTTACTCTCTACTTTCTCTCTAGCTCTATGATATACATGGTACCTGTATAGGGGGTTTTGGATTTTTAATTTGTGTAAACTTAAGATGGACGACATCACGTGACACACGATATTTCATAACAAATATTTTAATAAATAATATTTATTTTTTAAATACATTTGGTTTATTTTTCTATATACGCTTATAAAATGCATTTCGATTAAAACAAAATAAACATTTATATTTATTTATATCATATATGTATAATACAATATAATCGCAACACGTAATTTGCTTAAATAATACTTTATATGGGTAATTTTAAATTACAATTTATCGGTGCATTTTTAAATTCTTAAATCGCTTTAATTTGTTCTATATACGCTTATATAGTGCATTTTTATTATATCAAATTAGACATTTATATTTATTTATATTATATATTTCGAATGCACTATAATTGCATCACGTAATTTGATTAAATATTACTTTATATTGGTAATTTTAAATTACGATTTATCGGTGAACTTTTGAATTCTTAGATCGTTTTAATTTTTCTATATACACTTATAATGTGCATTTCGATTATGTAATATAGCTTAGACACGCCCAATACTATAAGCAGACACGCCCACTATATTATACTTAACAAGGCACTCTTTGCTTACCTATCAGACTTAACACATTATAACTATACATATAACTATTACTAAACTAACTGACTACTTGCGGAACGGAGTCGACTCCCAGAAGATCGACAGACACATAAGGTACTATATACATACTGTTAATATTACATGGTGACAGCTGCGTTACTATAATAGAAAGGACGCATACAAATATATACATAGATATATATAGATATTACATAGTATAAATATATACCGTTCTTAGAAATTACCGGGCTTAGTAAAGTTTATATAATACATATATAAATATAGGTAATATATCGATATATAGATATAAATATATCCTTATAATAATATATATATATATATATATATATATATATATATATATACATACATAGATTAGATGCATAGACGCATTAATCATAAGTCATACGCAAATTTAAACTAATTTAGGAATGTTAATTAGAAAATTAATATTACATAATACATGGTAAATAATTTCTTTTTTAATTAAAAGTTAAATTTTAAATAATTTATTTGAAATTGTATTGATAAAAAAATCATTACATTTTACAGATTTATATTTACTTTCGTATATTATATAATCGTATTTGTATAGAATACATTTATATCGAATATTATTATTGTTAATTTATTTATAATAAATTGTTAATAATTTGAAGATATTCATACTGGTCATCTGGGAATTACCAAATGTCTTGAAAGGGCTAAAAATAGCGTTCACTGGTTTGGGATATCGAGAGACATTGAGAGAAAAGTAAGAGATTGTAATCAATGCAGAGTAAGTAATAAGACATACCGAGAGCCAATACAATTAGTTCCAGTTCCAAGCAAACCTTGAGAAACAGTAGGAACAGACCTATATCAGTTTAAGCAGTCTAAATACGTAGTTGTTGTCGATTATTATTCAAGATATATCGAAACAATGTTGATCCGTGAGGAGAGATCAATAACTGTTATTAATTCTATAAAATCTATATTCGCAAGACACGGAATACCGGAAAACGTCATTTCGGACAACGGAAGACAATATACTTCGGACGAGTTTAAAGAATTTTCTAGAAAATATCAATTTAAGCATATTACGTCTTCTCCGAAATACCCTAGAGGAAATTCAGTAGTCGAAAGATCCATCCAAACATTGAAAAACATAATGGAAAAATCTAACGATCCATATTTAGGATTGTTAAGTCATCGAACAATACCATTATCATTTGGAATTTCACCTGTAGAATTGTTAATGTATCGAAAATTAAGTACCACATTACCAGATTTCCAACAAGATCAAATGCTTACAAAAGAAAAACATGAATTCTACAGAAAACAGATGGAGAAAAGAAAAATAGACGAGAAAAGATATCATAATAATAAGTTCTCAAAGCAGAAGAAGTTCATAGACGAAGGAGATAATGTATACATAAAGGATTTAGATAGGATGGGAACCTTATTAAAGAAATCTAATGACAACGATAGGACATATCTAGTTGAAACTGATCGCTCTATCGTTAGAAGAAATAGAATTGAATTAATACCTGTTGAGAAAGAGGTAGTGATAACAAGATCTGGTAGGGAAGTTAGACCACCCGACAGACTTATAGAATGTTAAAGAAAATGTTCTATTATGGGTTAAGGTTATTTACTTCGTATTATTATTATTGTTATTATTATTAAGATAAATATAAATCTGTAGAAGAACTATTTAAATAAAATAAGTTATTAGATTAGATTATCAATACTAATTAGAATTAATTTATAATCTAGTAATGGGGTGTAATATAGCTTAGACACGCCCAATATTATAAGAAGACACGCCCACTATATTATACTTAACAAGGCACTCTTTGCTTAGCTATCAGACTTAACACATTATAACTATATATATAACTATTACTAAACTAACTGACTACTTGCGGAACGGAGTCGACTACCAGAAGATCTACAGACACATAAGGTACTATATAGATACTGTTAATATTACAGATTATATAAAAATAAACATTTATATTATATATTTATACCGCAATATAATTGCTAAATTTAATTTTATAAATAATACTTTATATAGGTAATTACATTTTATCTGTGATATTTTAAAATTCTTAGATCTTTTAAATTTGTTTATAAATTGTATTTAAATTTTATAAAAATAAATATTTATATTAAATTGTATTAAATATATAAATTACAGTAGGGGATAGAAGGGAGTAGTGGAGGATATTTTGTATGACTTTGTAGAATTGTAATATATCGATGAATAGTTGATGTTATAATTTCATATTTTCAAATGTAATAGAATATGTATCGTTATATATTATAGCTATTTTAATTTTTACTCTAACTCATATATTTCTAGTATTAATATCAGTTTAGTTACACTCAAAAAATAACGAAAAAATAGCGCAAGAATGGAGTAGTGAATTTTAGTACCAACATAAATCAATAGGTGTATCGCTATATACTCGATTCATTTTTTCAGTTTTTATTATTTTAATAATATATATTGTAATATTCATGCCGACGCACGCATTTTATTTAAGATTTAGATTTTAAAATTGTGAACAAAAATTAATGAAAAAAATTAGACCTATATTACTCGATTTTGATTGGTTTATTTTCATCCACTATATCCTTCTCAGTTCGTCTACTATACCCATTTGAATATGGTACTTTAGAATACCTAGATAACAAATTATATTTTATTAATATATAAGAAAATATGTATTTATAATTAATAATCAATGCAGTACATTTCCAAAACTGGTTTTTATGGAATTTTGAAAAAAAAATATTATGTAATTAATTTAATATATTGATTAATTATTATTGAAAAAAAAATTACTCATTGTTGTAGATATTGTAATTGTCTAAATACTTTGTATATATCTTTTTTTTGTATCTATGACCATTTTCGCGTAAATGTAAATTACCACTACTCCCTTCTCGTCCGCTACTCCCTTCTATCCCCTATAATAAAAAACTTTAATTACATAAAATAATACTTTACATGAGTAATTTAAAATGTTACAGTAACATTTTAAATTAGTAAATAGCACTATATAGGTTAATGTCATTACTAATATTTAAATATTACAACTTAATTAGATAAATAAACATTTATATTAATTTATATTATATACTTCAATATAATTACAACCTTTAATTTGATTACATAATACATTATATAATCCAAATTACGACAACTATAAGAACGCTATTATTTTAAAATATTTAAAAATGCTTAATTTATCGATGAATGTTGTTCTAATAGTACATAATTGTCCTGAAGGAATAACTCTCTGCAAGTTTGTATTATATAAATACATTTAAATATTATTTTGAAATTAATACAATTATTTAATTAAACATGTAGATGTTATATCTAATTATGTATGAAGTCAATAAATTAATACTCGCTCAACGTATGAAAATCAAATAATCATACGAAATTTAATTATAATTTCATAATTATAATTATTATAATATGTTACAAGATTATAATAACAAAAATCATATTAATATTATACACAATTATTATAAAAATACCTATCATATTATGATATAAATGATATATGATAGGTAACGATTTTAATGAATGTAATGAAAATGCAAAAAAGTCTATCGGTTTACTAGAAATTAACCAATAATGCATCCTACATATAAATTATATATATATATATATAATTCTGAAGAGTCATGTATCAGGTACCTATTTGAAGATGTACGTCTTACGCCATAGCATCAAGACAAAGTTTTATAGAATAGCATCATAGAAAAAGTACATCATAGAAAAAGTTTTAACGTGTTATAATTTTATGTATCGTGATTATTATAAAACTTACATATTAGGGATGTTCATGGGTCACAATTGTGATGTTTCGAAACAGTTTAGAAACCAGAGACAACTGTTTCGATACCAACAATTTTTTAATTCAGATGTTTCGAAACCAATAATGAAACCAGATGGCAATGTTTCGAAACCAATAATGAAACCAGGCGAAAATGTTTCGAAACCAATAATGAAACTAAAATATAATATATATATATATATATATATATATATACCTTGTTACCTTGTGCCGTCGAGTCGTAACCGACCCCTGGCGACGTCCATGACAGTTCCTCTCCATATAACTCTATTTCTGGCTTCTGCTAGTATTTTCATGATGTTGTCGTTGGCTATATAATTATGCACATTGTTCAGCCACGTTATGTGTGGCCTACCCCTTCGCCGTTGACCATCCATCTTTTCTAGCATCAGCTGTAGCTCCATCGAGTCCGCTCTCACCACGTGTCCGAAGTATGATAAGGCAAGTTTGACAATGTCTGCCTCTAGCGTTCTTTTGGGTTTTATGCTGGCAATGATTTATATATTTGTCTTCCTATCTATATAGGTCACTCCAAGCATGTTTCTCCAACACCACATTTCGAAAGCATCGATTTTTGCTCTTTCCTTCTTCATATGGGCATATATATATATATGCCCATATACAAAATGCCCATTTTTCATTATATCGAGACAATCAAATCCTACAATTCATTATCTCGACTCTCGAGATGTTGAAAGTTTATAATAAATATTGTATTAAACTCGAAAAATTGACTTTTTGCCATTACAATGATTTTTTGTCATGTATAATCTTCATCGACGCTTTTTTTTACATTTTTTGGAAATAATTTGAAATATTTTATTTTTTTTTTTGAAATATTTAAATTAAATATTTAAATAATTCACAACAATATTTCCATATGTGTAATTATGATTGTAAACTTTATATTTAGTAAATTTAAATGAATACATTGTCAGGCAAGTTTAATAAATAATCCACTATATAAGTATTATAAATATAATTCATAGTAATATATTGAATATTCAAGTTTATATACGATATTGAATAGTTGTTTATTTATTCTTATACGATATATACTTATTTAAATTGATTAATGTGAATATTTTGCCATTTAAATAATATCAATACGCATCATCGTAAAATATAAGTTAAATGAATCATATATAATTATATATAACATATATACTATCATAAACTTATTATTCAAGTGTATATGCGTATTGAATAGATTTTATTTATTGAGTTTATTTATTCGAAGAATAATTCTTATACGATATTTCCGTATTTATTTTATTAGGTAAATGTGATTATTTAGACTTTTAAATAATATCTATACGTATCAAAATATGATATATGTTAAATGTGCAATATACAATATATTAGTATATACGTGTATATATTCTATATATATCTGAATACTCATTACATTTATTTACATGTTTTAATATTATAATATTTGAATATTTACAGAAATGTCATTTATATTTAAATATTTGAATATTTAATTATCTTTGAGAAGTTAGACACGCCCCATAAAATATGAAAATTATTAGGCCGCCAGATTCAAGTGTAACCATGTTAATCATTTTTTAATTAATTTTAATTAATAATTTATTATTACAAATTATAATTATTACTATATTAATATGTTATATGTTAACGATTCATACTATAATTCATCATGATATTAAATGTGTAAATAAATATATACATTATTATAAGAACTAAATTAATATATAATGAGTATAAATATTAATACATATCGATGACATAGTTTCATATAGGCATTAGGCACCTACTAACCTATTGATTTTATGATGTATCTTATCCATAATATATATAGATAATCTTTGTGTTTGAATTGATTACCTTTGATATATTTGTCAACAATTGTATATTATAAATTATTTTATTATACATTTTAATTTAATTTTTTACAATAAATACATGTTCGGGAATTGATAACAAAATGTTTGCTGATTCATATATAACTATCTTTCTAAAGTTGTTTAATATATAATATTATTATAAATATACAGATCAATTAAATAATATAGTCTCTATAGCATCATTACATTTTTTATTCCAATTTAAATATACAGATCAATGTTAATAATGAGTTATAATAACAATACTATATTAATATTATAGTATATAATATATTACCTTTGTGTCTACTCCTAAAGGAAGATTTGTTATTACACATACTTAATATATATCACATTTATATAAATGTCTCTGTGCAAAGTGATACATTCACAATATCTCAATAGTTTGTATTATTTAAAAATGGAGATAAATAATGTATTCAGTATAATACAATACAGTCATATACTAATGTATATATTTATTGCATATTCACTATGCATTATATTTCTTGTTTTTTAATATACTACCTAAATCTATCTCATTCATAAGTAAAGTTTGAAACTACAGATGCGGCTGATACTCATATCTATGATTAGAAGCTTATACTAGAATTATGAAATTCTGCTATTGAAAAACCTTTGAAAAATATTATTGTATTCTAAATTATTAAAAAATAAAATATAAATACTTACATTTTTTTCATATTTATATAGATTTGTTAAAAACGGCAATGGAAAACGAATGAGTTTAAATATATTTTAAAAATAAATACAAATATTATTTGATTATGATTATCAATAGTATACAGTTTAATTACCTATAGGAAAATAGTTATAAAGATATTGCATGTAAATAGGTATATGGTCTATAGACCAGTAAAACAGTCGGTATTCCACGTTAGATATCAGGTAGTTATTGATGTTTAACTTGTATAATAAATGAATATATTATAACAAGATATTGTTGTTATCTCGATTTGGATTGTTTTTTTTGTGACGATTTATCAACTATAGTTATAATACAAGTATACTTGTATTAATTTATATTAATATAATTTTTAAAATAAATAAATATGATATATATATATATATATATATGTAAGCCATCATATTTCATGTATATAAGCATGTTAAAACCACCACAAAAAAATCGGGTGGATTAAACCTGCTATAAAATGTTAGGGGCCATGACCCTTGCATGTTCCGTTTTTTGACATTATATATAATTTTTATTAAAATTTTTAGAAATATTGACACGATAAAATTACAAAATATATTTTTTTTTATAAATATGCATCCGATATATTTTTGGTACTCTAAACCTGATATTTAAGTATTGGGTGGCCCAAAACTTATAGTATTCCTGTATATATATATATATATATATATATATATATATATATTTGAATAACAAAAATGAGAATATTTATAAATTAGATATATATATATCTAATTTATAATTATTCTAATTTTTATTTTTATTAATTTGTATTCATAATTTAATTAAAATACATTATGATTAATAATCTCCAAATCGTATTGGATATTTTTATTAGATTATCTATGTTTTAGTTCATTTTGAATATATTTAAAAATAATAAACTTTACAATATATTTATAAATAATAATAAATATATAATATTAAAATGAATTCATTTAATTTATAAAATAATTGTATTATCAAATTAATTAAAATTTCAAAATAATATTTTATTTTATTATAAAACAATTACTTTATTACTTTACTACATTATAATTACCCTAATTATATAGGATAAAAACTATACTTTACTGTAATAAACAGTATGCATATAGAACCTTATGTGTCAATATATTTTCTGGGAGTCGACTCCGTTCCGCAAGTAGTCAGTTAGTTTAGTAAGTTATAAAGCGTTAAGTTTGATAGCTAAGTAAACAGTGCCTTCTTTAGTATAATATAGTGGGCGTATATTCTTATAGAATATGGCGTGTCTAAGCTATATTACATTTACGAAAAAAACTGATTTTTTTCTTTACAACTCTATAGTTATGAAATTTTAAAGTAAAATATCGATTCTCAATCATTTAAAATATAGGTATTTTAAATAAATCCCATATATCTAATTATATTTTACAATGTGTCGACAATATTTTGTATTTTTCATAATTTGTTACAATTATTAACTTTTACTTAAACAACATATATTTTCATAATAACGACACCCTAATCACACGTAATATCGACACCGCTGTTAATTCAGAGCATATATTTTTTTGGACCTATAAACTATAAATATATTTTCTTATAGTTACAAACTAAATAAAATTTAAAAATAGCTATTGTGTAAAATATAGGGGAAGGAAGGGTACTTTGGACGATGTTTGTATGTGTGTTACTAGAAGTGCTCTAAATCAAAATATACATATTTTTAAATAACCATCATATACTATATAACTAATATTATATTAATTTACGATATGTATATTTTAATAATTTATATTTTTGTATATTTTGCGAATATAATTGATATTAATAAGCTGTATAAATATGGATAAAAAACAGCAAAATCGGGTAATTTTGCCGATAGTACAAGTTTACTCAATAGGTGAAATCTATGTTTTCAAATACATAAATTAAATGTCTTGAATAAAATGATGAATAATTCGGCGCACACATAATACCACCGCCACAGTAGATTATATTTTTAATATTATTGCAAAATTATATTACTTATTTATTGAACTTATATTATTCATATACACTTATATTCATTCATATATATTACGCACTTTATTATATTTTATTAAACATATTATACTGTCAAATATGTCTAAGAATATGATATACAAGAAGACAATCTACAGGTTATAAATTAAATAATTAACAAACCATAATAATTTCAATTAATAAATTATAATAAGTTTAATTTTAATTAATTAAATAATTTGTATATTAATATAATACATTATATATAAGTATAATTATTATTATATATTAGTGTCTGACACTAATATATAATAATATATAAAAAAGTATATAATCTATAGATTATATACTTTTTTTAATATAACAGATAACAGTGTCTGAGATATCTTAATAGGAAATACTTATGGTTAATTATTAACTTGATATGTATATATTTCTATATATATATAGATTAGCTTTAGATATTTACTTTTAGATATACATTTATAATTAAAATATAATCTGTAAATCTGAATTAATATTGTGTGAATAAAAAGGAATATCATAACTAATATATATATCATTATTAAAAATAATTTTTAAATTATTGAATGCATTTTAAATATTTAATTTCATTTAATTACAATTAAGTTAATTTCAAGCATTTCAATTTTTTTAAATTTATATTGTAAGTAATAAAGTTAATGAATAAAAATGTTTATTGTATGTTTATATATGTAATTAAAAAATATTTATTATAAAATTGAATTTATAACAAATATTTCAATATATTAGTAGCCATACCCTACCCGGCGTTGCTAGGTTTTTGATTGTTTGACTATTTTTATTAATTATAGCTTCCTGATTATTCTAAAATATATAATTGCTAAAAAATACAAAAAATATTTAAAATATTACAAAATATGTTTTAAAAAAATGTCGAAAACTCAAACCTAAACCCAAATCCAAACAGTACCCGACTCAATATTTATCGGTTTTTGATAGTTTTGCCTATTTATTATTTATTAATTGGAGCTATTCCTGATCCTACATTTCTAGTATATACAATTAAATAAAGTTTATCTAAAATACAAACAAATGTGGAAACATATTTTTTTAATATTTAAAAAATGAGTAAAAAAATATTTCAAAAAATACAACAGATATTTCAAATTTTCCAAAATATGTTGAAAACATAAACCCACACAGTTCAAATCGGCGTTGCTCGGTTTTTTATTATTTGCCTATCTATCATTTATTAATTATAACTATTCCTGATTTGGAATTTCTTGCCGTACCCAACTTTGCTTTACTTGTTGTTTGATAGTTTACCTATCTATTATTTATTAATTATGGCTATTCATGATTCTGCTTTTCATATACAATAACATAAATTGTTGCTAAAATTCAAACAAATTTATACAAATATTAATATCTCAAAAATTAGTGGAAAAATATTTCAAAAATATTTCACAAAATATTTTAAAAATACAACACATATTTCCAATATTACAAAATATTACTTAAAAATGTCGAAAACTCAAACTGCACCCTGCATTGCTCGATTTTTGATTTTTGATTGTTGTTGCCTATCTACTATTTAATAATTATAGCTATTTCTGATTCTTTATTTCTGTATTGCTACAAAATATATTTTTTATAAATGTTCTACAAATGTTTTAAAAAGTATGATATTTATATCTTATAATATTTATATATTTATTATATAATTATAATATTTTAATTATATCTTAAATTAATAATATTTCAAAGATTAGTTGAAAAATATAAAAAAATATTTCAAAAAAAATGTCCACAAAAATGTTTACAAATATTTCAAAAAAATTTTTAAAATATTTCAAAAAAATGTTTAAAATATTTCTAAAAATTTCAAAAATATTTCAAAAAAGCGACGTTGAAGATTTTAGATGACAAAAAATCATTTTAATGGGAAAAAGTCAATTTTTTAGGTTTATCTGGGGTACGCGGTAAAAAATTCAAAAAATTGTCTTGACCAAGACAATACTGTTGTAAATTTATTAAGAAAGGGTATAACAGATTTTCGCGACGTACCCCGGTTCTCGAGTTACCTCACCACACACACACACACATATATATATATAGGGTTGTGAGTTAATAAAAAACACGTTTTAAACAGACGTTTTAAACGCGTTTTAAACCGTTTTAAACAAAGAATAAAAAACGAAAAAAAACAGAAAAAAACGAGATATTATTTAATAAGTGTTTAAAATATAATATTATTATTATTATAATAAAGTAAAATTAGATTTCTTTTATATTTTGTATAATAATTGAAAAATTAATGATTATAATCAATAAATTAAATAATTATTTAATAAATGTATAAAATAAATATAATATTATAATTATTATATTAATCAAGTAAAATTAGATTTATTTTATGCTTTGATATAATATTGTATACTAATTTAAAAATGAATGATTATTTAATAAATGTATACAATTATTATATTATTATTATAATAATAAAGTAAAATTAGATTTCTTTTATATTTTTTATAATAATTGAAAAAGTAATGATTATTTAATAAATGTATAAAATAAATAATATTATTATAATAATCAAGTAAAATTAGATTTATTTTATGCTTTGATATAATCAATTGTATAATAATATATATTATGTTTAATATATTTATTTTATAATAATTTATTATAAAAGAAATATGAAAGTTCATACATTTTTTATAATATTAATTATATACAAATACAATGTATATTATACATAGATTGTGATACAATCTCCATATCTATAGCATTAAATAATACATGAATAATCAGTGTTATATTGTAACAAAATAAATATTATAATAATTATAATTGTCATACTAATGTAGAGTATGACAATATGATTTAATGATGCTAATAATACAGATACTATATTATTTGAATTAATAATGAATATTCATAATATGTATTACTTTATTATTATTTTATTATTTAATAATATCTTTATAATAATTTTTTTTGTAATAGAAAAGAACGGTTAAAAAACGTATAAAACGAATTAAAAACGAAAAAAACCGTTTAAAACATGTTTTAAACGAGCATTAATAAAAAACGCGTTTTTTAACAACCCTATATATATATAATTAAATAGACTTTCTTTTATATGTATAGATTAAAAAATATTTATGATAAAATTGAATCATGATATAATCATATTACTTATATAACAGATATGATAACTACATCCATTAAAGTGTCAACTGGACCATGCAGTAAGCAATACTCCGCATGTGGGAGCATAGGTTAATAATATGATCTCATTTGTATGTCATTATTTAATGTATTTATTGATATATATGTTGATATGTTGATATATATTGATGTATATATTAATTGAAATCAATATTGTATATAAATAATATAAAATATATACAAATGTTTTATACATTTTAAATAATTCATTTATTTCACTAATATATTATACTTATTTTTTTTATTTATTTTTATTTCCATTAAGTCTAGATTAATAATTAAATATATTTTATATAATTGATTAGAATCATATTAATAAATAATATAATATAATAATGTATTAAATGCATTTTAACAATATGTTAAATATGTTTCATTCAGTACATTAACATTATATTTTTTAAGTTTAGATATATGATTAAAAAATGTTTATGATAAAATTGAATCATTATATAATCATATTACTTATATAACAGATAGGACCACTACACCCATTCATCTGTCTACTGTACCATGAAGTACCGATAACGCAGCATGTTGGAACATAGGTTAATAACATGATCTCATTTGTATGTCATTATTGAATTATTGAATGTATTTATTGATGTATATGTTACTTTAAATCAATATTGTATATAAATAATATAAAATATAAAAGTTATTTTTAAATAATTCATTTATTTCCATTAAGTCTAGATTAATAATTAAATATATTTTATATAATTTATTAGAATCATTATAATAAATAATATAATATAATAATTTATTAAATGCATTTTAACAATAAGTTAAATATGTTTCATTCAGTACATTATATCATTTAACATTATATTTTTTAAGTCTAGATATATGATTAAAAAATGTTAATGATAAAATTGAATCATGATATAATCATATTACTTATATAACAGATAGGCCCACTACACCCATATGGGTGCAGTACTGCATGCAGTACTGATAACGCAGCATATTGGAGCATTGGTTAATAATTTTATCTCATTTGTATGTAATTATTGTATGTATTTATTGATATATATGTATATGATAGTATATGTTAATTGAAATTAATATTGTATATATATAATATAAAATATAAAAGTTATTTTTAAATAATTCATTTATTTCACTAATATTATATTTATTTTTTTAATTTATTTTTATTTCCATTAAGTCTAGATTAATAATTAAATATATTTGATATACTTGATTAGCGTCATATTAATAAATAATATAATATAATAATTTATTAAATGCATTTTAACAATATGTTAAATATGTTTCATTCAGTACATTAACATTATATTTTGTAAGTTTAGATAAATGATTAAAATTTTTTTGTGATAAAATTGAATCATGATATAATCATATTACTTATATAACATATAGGCCCACTACACCCATTCATCTGTCGACTGTATCATGTAGTACCGATAATGCAGCATGTGGGAGCATAGGTTAATAATATTATCTCATTTGTATGTCATTATTGAATGTATTTATTGATGTATATGTTACTTGAAATCAATATTGTATATAAATAATATAAAATATAAAAAGTTATTTTTAAATAATTCATTTATTTCACTAATATATTATACTTATTTTTTTAATTTATTTTTATTTCTATTAAATCTAGATTAATAATTACATATTATTTTATATAATTGAATTAGAATCATATTAATACATAATATAATATATTACATTATTAGTTAATAAAGTGCAGTACATTAAAGTACATTCATTACATTAAAATTATATTTCTTAATATATATAATTAAAAAATGTTTATGATTAAATTGAATCATGATATAATCGTATTATTTATATAACAGATATGACCACTACATCTATCCCAGTGTCGACTGGACCATGCAGTAAGCAATACTCCGCATGTGTGAGAATAGGTTAATAATATTATCTTATTTGTATGTCATTATTAAATGTATTTATTGATATATATATATGTTCATATGTTGATATATAGTGATGTATATGTTAATTGAAATAAATATTGTATATAAATAATATAAAATATAAAAGTTATTTTTAAATAATTCATTTATTTCACTAATATATTATACTTATTTTTTAATTTATTTTTATTTCTATTAAGTCTAGATTAATAATTAAATATTATTTTATATAATTGATTAGAATCATAATAATTTAATAAATAATATAATATAATAATTTATTAAATGCATTATAACAATATGTTAAATATGTTTCATTCATTACATTACAGTTATTTTTCTTAATATATATATTTAAAAAATGTTTATGATTAAATTGAATCATGATATAATCATATTACTTATATAACAGATATGACCACTACATATATCCCAGTGTCTGGATAATGCAGTAAGCAATACTTCGCATGTGGGAGCATAGGTAATAATTTTATCTAATTTATATGTAATTATTGAATGTATTTATTGATATATATATATATATATATATATATATATATATATATATATGTATATGATAGTATATGTTAATTGAAATCAATATTGTATATAAATAATATAATATATTATAAAAAGTTATTTTTGTATTATTGGATATATTTTAATTAATTTATTTTATTTAAATAATTCATTCATTTCAATCATTATTTCTATTAAGTTTATATTAATAATTAAATTTATAATTGAATATTATTTTATAAAATTTAATTATAATTCCATAAATTTATATTTCTTTTAAGTTTAGATTAATGATTACATTTATAATTGAATATTATTTTATATACTTGAATTATGATTTTATAGAATCTAATAAATAATATAATAATACAATATATTTTACTTATTAAATTCATTTTAATTTATCTAATATATTATAAACAATAAAGATATTAAATTGTAGATATCTGTTTTGAGCTCAATTAATAATTAAATTAACTTACACTTTGATATTCATAAAATATAAATACTATATAGTATTACCAAAGCCCGAGCTTTGGTATTACTATATATTATATATATACATATATATATATATATATATATATATATATATATATATATATATATATATTGTATAAGTGACTCCATGAACTTCTAATATCAATAAATTTTATAATATTTGATAATTGATAAATAAATTATACAATTAAATGTAATTAATATGTTAGATATTATTAATTATTAATATTAATGATATTATATATATATAACAAATATTATAACATGGATTTCAATATATGTAGGTATCTATATATATATATATATATATATATACTAGCCGTACCCGACCCGGCGTTGCTCGGTTTTGATTATTTTCCTATATATTATATATTAATTATAGCTATTCCTGATTCTTAATTGATATATATAATAAAATAAATGTTAGCTGACATACAAAACAAAGTAGAAAACATTTTCAAATAATATGTTAAAAAATACAATAAATATTTCAAATATTAAAAAATATGTTTTAAAAAAATGTCTAAAACCCAAACCTAAACCCAAACACAAACCGTACACTACCCTGCGTTGCTAGGTTTTTGATTATTTGCCTATTAATTGTAGCTATTCCTGATTATACTTAGCTAATATTTAATTGTTTTCTTCTAACTAATATTTACTAATTCTAACTGTATCCGATGTAGACTCAGCGTTGTTCGTTTTTAAGATTATTTGTAAAATATTTGGTAAGATTACAAATAATAATTTAAAATATTACAAAATATATTTTTAAAAAGTGTTTAAAAATATTTTAAGAAATATAAAAAATATTTCAACATATTAGTAGCCATACCTGATTTTTAATGCCTATTAATTTTTTTTATTAATTATAGCTATTCCTGATTATTCTAAAATATATAATTGCTAAAAATTGCAAAAAAATATATAAAATATTACAAAATATGTTTTAAAAACAAACCATACCCGACCCGGCATTTCTTGGTTTTTGTTTGTTTGCCTATCTATTATTTATTATTTATTAATTAGGGCAATTTCTGATTCTATATTTCTAGTATATACAATTAAATAAAGTTTATTTAAAATACAAACAAATATAGACAAATATTGTTTATAATATTTAAAAAATTAGTGAACAAATATTTCAAAAAATATTTTAAAAAATACAACAAATATTTCAAATATTACAAAATATGTTGAAAACCCAAACCCAAACCGTCCCAAAACGGCGTTGATCGGTTTTTAATTATATGCCTATCTATACTTTATTAATTATAACTATTCCTGATTTAGAATTGTTTGCCGAACCCAACCCGACGTTGCTCGTTTTTTTATTATTTGCCTATCAATTATTAATTATAGTTATTCCTAATTATGCATAGCTATTCTTTAATTGTTGTCTTCTAACTAATATTTAATAAATCTAACTGTATCCGATGTAGATCTAGCGTTGTTCTTTTTAAGACTTATTCGTAAAATATTTTGTAAAAATACAAAAATACAAAAATACTTTAAAATATTATAAAATATATTTTTAAAAAGTGTCTAGAAATATTTTTTAAATATAAAAAATATTTCAACATATTAGCAGTCATACCCTACCCGGCGTTGCTAGGTTTTTGATTGTTTGACTATTTATTTTTATTAATTATAGCTATTCCTGATTATTCTAAAATATATAATTGCTAACAAATACAAAAAATATTTAAAATATTACAAAATATGTTTTAAAAAAATGTCGAAAACTCAAACCTAAACCCAAATCCAAACAGTACTCGACTCGACATTTATCGGTTTTTGATTGTTTGCCTATTTATTATTTATTAATTAGAGCTATTCCTGATCCTAGATTTCTAGTATATACAATTAAATAAAATTAAACATATGTAGAAACATATTTTTTTTAATATTTAAAAAATTAGATAAAAAATATTTCAAAAAATACAACAGATATTTCAAATATTCCAAAATATGTTGAAAACCTAAACCCAAACAGTTCCAAATCGGCGTTGCTCGGTTTTTTATTATTTGCCTATCTATCATTTATTAATTATAACTATTCCTGATTTGGAATTTCTTGCCGTACCCAACTTTGCTTTACTCGTTGTTTGATAGCTTACCTATCTATTATTTATTATTTATGGCTATTCATGATTCTGATTTTCATATACAATAACATAAATTGTTGCTAAAATTCAAACAAATTTATACAAATATTAATATCTCAAAAATTAGTGGAAAAATATTTCAAAAATATTTCAAATAATATTTAAAAAAATACAACACATATTTCCAATATTACAAAATAGTACTTAATAAATATCGAAAACCCAAACCGCACCCTGCGTTGATCGATTTTTGATTGTTTGCCTATCTATTATTTATTAATTATAGCTATTCCTGATTCTGTATTCCTAGTATACAACAAATATTTCCAAATATTACAAAATATATTTTTTATAAATGTTCTACAAATATTTTAAAAAGTATATTATTATATCTTATAATATTTATATATTTATTATATAATTATAATATTTTAATTATATCTTAAAATAATAATATTTCAACGAATAGTTGAAAAATATAAAAAATTATTTCAAATAATATTTTTTAAAATACAAAAAATATAAATAATATTACAAAATATATTTTAAAAAAATTTCAAAAAAATGTTTAAAAATATTTCAAAAAATGTCAAAAATATTTCAAAAATTTCCAAAAATTTCAAAAAAAAGCCGTACCCGACCCGGCGTTGCTCGGTTTTGATTATTTTCCTATATATTATTTATTAATTATAGCTGTTCCTAATTCTGCATTGCTAAATATTTATATTTAATTTTTTCCTAACTATTATTTATATACAATAAAATAAATGTTAGCTGAAAAATGTAGAAAATATTTTAATATTTAAAAAATTAGTAGAAAAATATTTTAAAAAATATATTAAAGACATATTACAACAAATATTTCAAATATTACAAAATATGTTTTAAAAAAATGTCTAAAACCAAAACCCAAACCATCCCGACCCGCCGTTGCTAGGTTTTTGATTGTTTTCATATATATTATTTATTAATTATAACTATTCCTGATTTTAAATTGCTTGCCGTACTCAACCCGATGTTGCTCGGTTTTTGATTATTTTCCTATCAATTATTAATTATTAATTATAGCTATTCCTGATTCGACATTTCTAGTATATACAATTAAATAAAGTTTATCTAAAATACAAACAAATGTAGAAATATATTTTTTTAATATTTCAAAAATTAGTGAACAAATATTTCATAAAATATATTAAATAATACAACAAATATTTCAAATATTACAAAATATGTTGAAAACCCAAACCCAAACCGATGTTGCTTGGTTTTTTATTATTTGCCTATCTATCATTTAATAATTATAACTATTCCTGATTTGGAATTGCTTGTCGTAACCAACCCTGCTTTACTCATTTTTGATAGTTTGCCCATCAACTATTAATTAATTATGGCTATTCATGATTTTGCCTTTCTAGTATAAACAATATCATAAATCTTTGCTAAAATACAAACAAATTTTGACAAATATTAGTTTTTAATATCTCAAAAAATATTTAAAAAGATACAACAAATATTTACAATATTACAAAATATGACTTAAAAAATGTCGAAAACCAAACCAAAACCGTACCCTGCATTACTCGGTTTTTGATTTTTTGCCTATCTATTATAATAAATAATAAATAATAAATAATTATTTATTAATTATAGCTATTCCTGATTCTGCATTGCTAGTATACAACAAATATTACAAAATATTTATTTTTTAAATGTTCTAAAAATATTAAAAAAAATATAATATTTATATAATTTATATAATTATTATATAATTATAATCTTTTAATTATATCTTAATATAATAATATTTCACCATTTAGTGAAAAATATAATAAATATAAAAAATAATATTTTTTTAAATATTACAAAATATATTTAAAAAAAATCAATTATAAAAAAATCAATGATAGGCTATAATATATAGCTATTCATGATTATGCTAAAATATATAATTGCTAAAAAATATAACAAATATTTAAAATATAACAAAATATGTCGAAATCTCAAACCTAAACCCAAATCCAAACAGTACTCGACTCGACATTTATCGGTTTTTGATTGTTTGCCTATTTATTATTTATTAATTAGAGCTATTCCTGGTCCTACATTTCTAGTATATACAATTAAATAAAATTAAACATATGTAGAAACATATTTTTTTTAATATTTAAAAAATTAGATAACAAATATTTCAAAAAATACAACAGATATTTCAAATATTCCAAAATATGTTGAAAACCTAAACCCAAACAGTTCCAAATCGGCGTTGCTCGGTTTTTTATTATTTGCCTATCTATCATTTATTAATTATAACTATTCCTGATTTGGAATTTCTTGCAGTACCCAACTTTGCTTTACTCGTGGTTTAATAGCTTACCTATCTATTATTTATTATTTATGGCTATTCATGATTCTGCTTTTCATATACAATAACATAAATTGTTGCTAAAATTCAAACAAATTTATACAAATATTAATATCTCAAAAATTAGTGGAAAAATATTTCAAAAATATTTCAAATAATATTTTAAAAAATACAACACATATTTCCAATATTACAAAATATTACTTAATAAATATCGAAAACCCAAACCGCACCCTGCGTTGATCGATTTTTGATTGTTTGCCTATCTATTATTTATTAATTATAGCTATTCCTGATTCTGTATTCCTAGTATACAACAAATATTTCCAAATATTACAAAATATATTTTTTATAAATATTCTACAAATATTTTAAAAAGTATAATATTTATATCTTATAATATTTATATATTTATTATATAATTATAATATTTTAATTATATCTTAAAATAATAATATTTCAACGAATAGTTGAAAAATACAAAAAATATAAATAATATTACAAAATATATTTTTAAAAAATTTCAAAAAAATTTTTAAAATAATTCAAAAAATTTCAAAAATATTTCAAAAAATGTCAAAAATATTTCAAAAATATTTCAAAAAATTTCCAAAATTTCCAAAAATTTCAAAAAAAAATCAAAAAAAAATCAAAAAAATAGTTCGAAAAAATGTAAAAAAAATATTTCAAAAATGCGACGCCGAAGATTTTGGACGACAAAAAATCATTTTAATGGCAAAAAGTCAATTTTTCAGGTTTTTCTGGGGTACGCGGTATAAAATTCAAAAAATTTTCCGGACCAAGACCATACTGTTGCAAATTTATTAAGATCGGGTATAAAATATTTTCGCGACGTACCCCGGTTCTCGAGTTACCTCACCAGATACACACACACACACACATATATATATATATATAATTAAATAGACTTTCTTTTATATAATAGATATATATATATATAAATCCTTATACAAATATATAAATTATATATTAAAATATGAGGTATGTCCATCTATATTATAAATTATATATTACAATTATATACAATTCAATGATACACCCTCAATTTGTATATAAATTCTATCATTTTACTATCTGATATCTGATTGGTTAATGATCGGCCAAATTACCCGACTTTCATCGGCCAAATTACCCGATTTGACGTACGTTGTTATTTCAGAAATATCTTTGTATCATATTGATATAATATGTAGATATTTATATATAGAATCAAGAACATATTATATTTTATTTGGGTTTAAAAAATATCACAATCCAACATGTATTTATGAAATGACAAACAGATTAACAAACACCTATTTTGTTTAAATTCCGGATTTTTATAAAATAAATAAATACTAATAATTATTGATTATTTTTTAAAATAATTTTAACTATTCTTAAAGATATTATGAAATACTATAAATTGTTTATAGAATTTTTTTTGGTATTATTAATAGTTTCTGAGATATTCGAGTCCCCCAAATTACCCGCATCGGCCAAATTACCCTTCCTTCCCCTATATGTATATACCTACTTAATAATTATAAAAAAAATGTGTAAATAATTAATTTAGAAATAATAAAGTTATGGTGATGTATTGTTAGGGTGTCGGTATTCGACTGCTCTCCACTAGTCATTTTTGTAATCATTATTTTATTAAAAATAGGTAGTATTCTAAATTTACGTTTTTCATGCATTATATATGTTTTAATAGATACTATTATAACATATCATATATTATACATGATATATGCTTATATTTGTTATTGTAAAGACCACGAATCCCTTATATTGAAATATATTAATTTATATAATTATAGAATATATAATCGAAATAATATCAATATAAATTGTACATTTGGTGTTTACGTTTTCAATTTATATGAGTATAGAATATATATATATATATATATATATATATATATATATATATATATATATATATATATATATAGGGGAGAGTACTCGAATACCGACACCCTATACGATACTATAGTAATAAATCATCATAACTTTATAATTTCTCAATTAAATATTACCAAATTTTATTTATAAGTATTATAATGATGATTTATTACTATAGTATCGTATAGGGTGTCGGTATTCGAGTACTCTCCCCTATATATACTTATAAGTAGGTATATATACTAGCTATTTTAAAATTTAATTTAGTTTGTTTAACTCTGAGATAATATGGGTGTCGATATTACAGGCACTGCCTCGAATACCGACACCATGGCACATAATATCGACACCATGGCACATAATATCGACACCCTAAATATATCGATATTTAGATATACCATATATTATTTAATATCCACTATCCAATCAGAATTGAATGCACGTTATTTCTAGTTAACACACGCAATTAATACGTTTTTTTCCTAAAATTAATGTTATCATAACGCACGCACATTATAAACAAATAACGCAGATTGGTTAAAGGGTGTCGATATTACGTGCAATTAGGCTGTCGGTTTTATGAAAATGTATTTTTCTTGGGTAAACGTCAATAACTTTGTAACAAATTATCAAAAATATAAAATCTTTTCGGCACATTTTAAAATATAATTAGATCACTACGATGTATAAAATATTTAAAATATATATTTTTTCAAATGATTGAGAATCGATATTGTACTTATAAAATTGCATAAATTTAGAGTCGTAACTAAAAAATCATTGTTTTATTTATAATTAAAAAAATATAAATTTAAAAAAAAAATTATACTTATATAAATTATAATTATATTGATTAACATTTCATAAATTAATTATTTTTTGATTGGAATTATATTTTAGGAGATCTCTAGGTGTCGATATTACATGCATGTCGATATTAGAGCACTCTCCCCTATATATATATATATATATATGTTATAGAGTGATTCATGATAATATAAACCTAGACACACGTATATTGCAATTAAAACCATAATGATGCATTCGTTATGTACCCGACCACTATATTGTGTTCGAGAAACACACTAATGAATTCGGGTTATGTGCACGGCCACTATGCTTTGTTAGAGAAACGCACTGATGTGTAACCGAAATCATTAAACGTATTCTGTTATAATTCGCCTGCATCAGTTACACATCAGACATTACTAGTGTACGTTTATTCTTGATATCATATTATACGAGATTCGTCGAACCCAGATATACGGTTATTATTATTATTATTATTATTATTACTATATGTTATTCCCTATATCAGGTTGATCTAATTGAAATAAAGTTGATTAATATAAACACACTTGTGGATCATTTGTGTAAACATAACGAGACGACGCATTGATAAAAGTGCTCGTACAACATTGGTGACAGCGGCTACTATTATATCAACTGTAGACAACCGTGTATCGACGCCACGAGAAACCCGGAAGGACAACTGGTACCCGGTAAAAGAAGACGCCACGAGAAACCCGGAAGGACAACTGATACCCGGTAAAGCAGACGCCACGAGAAACCCGGAAGTACCAATCGGTACCCGGTATCATACACAACCGTGTATCGACGCCACGAGAAACCCGGAAGGACAACTGATACCCGGTAAAGCAGACGCCACGAGAAACCCGGAAGTACCAATCGGTACCCGGTATCATACGTTAGTGTATTTATTGAGTGCGTGATTGTGGTATCTAAGTGCAATATAAGTGGACTTTTTCAGTGACCTATTTACATTTTTTTTTTTTGCTTTGTAACTAAAACTATCATGACCGAGGTAGATAAGGATACCAAACCTGTAGGGAGGCCACCTAAGAGGGATTCGAGTTATGTAAAATTGTCAAATTTTAGTGATGGCATAGATGTGAATGAGTGGATAAATATGGCGGATGAATGCGTAAGCTTATTAGGATTTAAAGGGGAGGAGGCAGCTGGATTTATACTTTACCACATACGGGGGGGTGCTAAGTTAGAATTGTCAATGCTAGGCGAGGCTCTATTAAGTAAGCAAGCGATATTTAAGGGTTTGAGGAATAGGTGTATGTAGAAGAGGGCACGAGGGGAGAGGTTAAGAGTAATGGTAGAAAGGAGACAAGGGGAAGAGGAGAGAATTACTTCTTTTGCGGATGATATTTTAAGATTGGGAGTAGAGTTAAAGGAGGATGTGGATGGTTGGGAATCGTTGATGGTAGACACATTCAAAAGTAATGTATGGGATAGGAGTCTAAGGAGGGAGTTACTAGTGACGGGGGAGCTTAAGACATTCAGCCAGGTACGGGAGAGGGCACGACAGTTCGAGTCACTTAGGGAGGAGGGAAGTGGGGGATATGAGGTTCGGGCGGTAAAGGTAGATAGAGTAGATAGTACAGATAGAGATGAAATTAAAAGGTTGGGGAATCAAGTTAGAGAACTAGAGTATAGGTTACGGGAGAGTGGTGATAGACAGGTAGAGAGACATGGGCAAGTAGGTAGACCGATGGTTATATGTTATCGGTGTGGTAAGATAGGACATATTTCGAGATGGTGTAAAACGGAAACCCATTTAAATGGCAAACCATCTCAGTAGGTCAGGTTACGGGGATGGAGAATAGGTTGAATTCCTGGTTAATAGGTGGTTGTCCTCGAGCAGGGGTTAAGATTAGTGTAGGGACGAGAGTGAGGGTAGTACAGTTTTTAGTTGACACGGGAAGTCAGGTATCAATAATATCATATAGAATAGTTAAGGAGTTAGGGCTAGAGGTAATAGAATCCCCACAGCTAAGGTTAAAGGCAGCTAATGGCATGGGAGTACATAATTATGGCAATGTCATGGTAGATATAGAGCTATGGGGAAAGGTATTAAAAGGAGTAGGATTGGTAGTTACGAAAACAGACGGTGTATGTATATTAGGGATGAATATTCTTGCAATGATCGAGTATAGTAACTGGGAATTAGGTAGTAATCAAGTAGTAGTTGAATGTGATAAGGGTCTAGATATACATATTGGGTGCGATATAAGAAGTAGAAGGAAGGGGATCAAAGGCCTGATTGATCGCTATCGGGACTTATTTGTGAGGAAAGGTAGTCAGTTAGGGTGTGCTAATGTAGAGACCCATAAAATATGGACAGTTGACGAAGTTCCAGTAGCTCAACCATATAGAAGGGTAGTACCGACGGAGGTTGGACCGGTAAAAATGCAAATAGAGGAATGGTGTAGAGATGGAGTTATAGTTAAGTCAAAGAGCGCATATGCCAGTCCTTTAGTAGTCGTAAAAAAAGTAATGGGGATCTTAGACTTTGCGTGGACTATCGTAAATTAAATGCTAAAACTGTAAGGGATGCATATCCCATCCCAAGGGTAGATGATTATTTGGAATCTTTAGAAGGTGCTAAAATATTTGCATGCTTTGACCTTAAATCAGCTTATACGCAAGTAAGATTATATGTGGAACACCAACATAAAACGGCATTTAGTTCGCCATTGGGCCTATATGAATTCACTAGGATGCCATTCGGTTTGGTTAACGCACCCGCGACTTTCCAAAGAATCATGTCTAATTTATTTAGGGAGGAGATATTTAAGTTTATGGTGTGCTACCTAGATGATGTTGTGGTATATTCTAAAACATACGAAGAGCATGTAGAACATGTAGAGATAATATTGTAACGATTAGAAAAGGTGGGACTACGGCTTAATAGAAGTAAGTGTAAACTGTTTATGAGGGAGATTACATTCCTGGGTATGAATATTTCGGAAAATGGGATTAGGACTAATCAGGAGAAAAAACGGGCTATTAGTGAGTGGCCTAGTCCAAGGAATTTAAAATAATTAAGATCTTTTCTAGGAGTAGGGTCTTATTATAGGAAATTTATTAAGGGATATTCAACATTAGTGTCACCATTAACGTTATTAACTAAGTCTGGAGAGGGGAGGGTAGGATTTCTAAGAGGAGAATTAATTTAGAATGGAATGATGAGTGTGAGGTGGCCATGAAATCTTTAAAATCAAAGATTATAGAGGCACCGGTACTAAGTTTACCAAAATATGGGTTTCCCTTTATTTTAGAGACCGATGCCTCAGACGTTGGTCTGGGGGCCGTGTTAAGTCAGAGAATAGATGGTAAATTACGAACAATAGCATTCGCGAGTAGAACTCTTAGTACAGGGGAGAAAAATAAAGCTAATTACTCTTCAAAAAAACTAGAGTTTATAGCGATAGTTTGGGCAGTATCTGATAAATTCAGACATTATTTAATGGGATCCAAGTGCACTGTATATACGGATAATAGTGCTCTGGCGTATATATCAAGGAAAGGGGAGTTGACAGCATTAGAGCAAATATGGGTAGCTCGATTGGCACCGTTTGACTTAGATATAAAGTATAGAGCAGGAAGCTTAAATCAGGTGGCCGACGCATTGTCTAGGAAACGAAGTAGTGAAGTAGAAGGGGAGGATATTATGATATTATATGAAGATGACCTAGAGGTTACTGAGGTTAAGGTAGTACAGGATATTATCAAAGAAGAGTTAAGGAAATATCAGTTAGAAGAGAGAGACTTAAGTAAGATTATAGGAGAATTAGAGTCGGGACATCCGAAAGGACACTATAGAATAATAGATGGTATATTATACATGGGTAGAGAGAATGGTAATGATGTTCTAGTAGTGCCAAGGGTAATGATTAAAGAAATATTAGTAGGTTTACATGATAAGAATGGGCATCAGGGGATAGACTGTACTGTTTCTCTGATAAATAGTAGATATACATGGAAAGGTAGATATAAAGATGTAAAGGAATATATACTAAAGTGTGAAGTATGTCAGATATCGAAGCAAGGTAGAATACCTAGAGTAGAGATGGGATCACTAGTGGCATCTAGACCTCTAGAATTAGTATTTCTAGATTTTGTGGGATTAGATAAGGCTTCAGATGGAAGGGATAGCGTCTTGGTTATTACCGACGCATATACAAAATTAGCAAAGGCAGTACCCACTAGGAACCAATTGGCCGTAACAGTAGCAAAGATATTGATGAATGATTGGATTTTCTGCTATGGGATCCCATTAAGGATACCTACGGACCAGGGGAGGAATTTCCAATCAGAAGTAGTTCGAGAGATTTGCAAATTATTTGGTATAAGACAGAGTAGGATAAGTCCCTATCATCCGGAGGGTAATGGTCAATGCGAGCGAATGAATAGGTCAATAATTACTATGTTAAGGACTCTTTGTAGCAAGGACAAAAGTCAATGGACAATACATCTACCGAAATTAATTCATGCTTATAACTGCACTCCGCATAAAACCACAGGGTTTTCACCATTCTTTCTGATGTTTGGCCGGGAGGAAAATCTACCTGTAGACACACAGATGGGTATAAGTAGGAGAAATGTAGAAAGTGATTGGGTTTGGGAGACGAGTAAAAAGATGGGTGAAATTAACCGGCGGGTTCTCAAATTACTAGGGGAAACTAATAGAGGTAAGAAGGAATCGAGTGATGATCTCGAAGTTGGGTGTGAGGTATTGGTAAAAAATAGAGTATTAGGCAGGCGAAAATTAGCGAATATTTGGGGCGATGTAAGTTGGACGGTAGAAGGTAAAGTAAGAGATACGTCTGCATATATAATAATGAGAGGGGAGTTAAAAAGGGTTGAGAACCGAAGTAATTTAAGAAAGGTTACATTTAAGTAGAGTTATTTGAAAATTTTGGGGCAAAATTTATTTTGGAGTAGGGGTGGATGTTATAGAGTGATTCATGATAATATAAACCTAGACACACGTATATTGCAATTAAAACCATAATTATGCATTCGTTATGTACACGACCACTATATTGTGTTCGAGAAACACACTAATGAATTCGGGTTATGTGCACGGCCACTATGCTTTGTTAGAGAAACGCACTGATGTGTAACCGAAATCATTAAACGTATTCTGTTATAATTCGCCTGCATCAGTTACACATCAGACATTACTAGTGTACGTTTATTCTTGATATCATATTATACGAGATTCGTCGAACCCAGATATACTGCTATTATTATTATTATTATTATTATGATTATTATTACTATATGTTATTCCCTATATCAGGTTGATCTAATTGAAATAAAGTTGAGTAATATAAACACACTTATGGATCATTTGTGTAAACATAACGAGACGACGCATTGATAAAAGTTCTCGTACAACATATATATATATAAAATCTCATTGTAACACACAATAATTATTATTATAAAACACAGTAAATAATTACAACTTTAGAAATATCATTTTTATTATTGACATATAATTAATACTTTATTTATATATTTAAATGTCTGAAAGAATTAAATAATTCAAAATCTGGATATATTTTTTTCAAAACTTTCAACTGTTCCAAAATTTGCAAATATCTAGGATTTGATTCATAGCTTGGATCTGAAAATTATTACATTACAAAAATAATTAATAAAATTTGCAAACAAATATTAACTAATAATATAAATAATAAAATAAATATTAAAGTATGTATTAATATAATTAACTATAATAAATAGATACTTACCCATAAGACGATATAATAATGGATATTGTAATAAAATATCAGCAAGTTCTGTAGAATTGTTACCAAATATATCAACAGCAATTTCTTTAGATAAATCCATATAATATAATGCTTTTTTAATCATACCTAAATCAATGTATATATACATGGGTATTATATTGTGAATTTAATCACCTATAGATGATATATAGTATTAATAGTATTAATCATAATATACATATTAGTCTATAAGAATTTTCTATATTAACAATTATAAACCTAATTAATACAATAAAATATAACATCTGTATGATGTAAATGATAAAATATAACCTATTTGAATAACATTTTTATAGATATATAATATTATTTTAATATACATCTTGGAAATATATCAAATAATCTTTTGTAAATGTCTATAAATATTTATAGCAAATTAATAATATTAAATTCTTCAAATGTATTATGAAATATAAATTATGTATTGTTTGCTATGAAGTCATTGTGAATATTTATAGTATAATAATGTGTATTATAATTATATAACTTTATCTGATAATACATACTATATATACAAATAATGTAGTTTAATGTAAATTATAGTATTATAAGTGTTACATATTATGAAACATTGCCTAGTTGAATGGACAGTGATGATGATGTTATTTTTATGTTATCTGTATGAGTTAGGAAAACTAAATAGAATTCCCTATTATAATTATGTCATATTTCAGAATACTAAAAGATATGTGAAAAGATTTTGTATTGCAAGTGATAATGAATATATATTATTATTATTATTATATATGTATTCAAAATATAACCTCTTTGAAGATACAATTTAAAGAGTACTTCATAGCAAATCATGATGTCAACATGGTTCTTGGGTAACAGCTTCTTAAATTCTTTTAATACAAAATAGCACTCTATATTTAAATTATTGACATTATATGATAACATACTTTATATATATATATAAATTAAAATTATTATTTCATTAATTTAAAATTGTAAATTAATATGTATACTAATAAATGAACTATCGTTCTATTTATAAGTATAGTAAATCTTATTCAGTTTACTTCCACATATAATAATATATTATTATATGTGCAAATAAACTGAATAAGATTTACTATACAAATAAATATAGAATAATCAATGTATAAGCTTTATTTATTAGTATATTGGTGTTGAAATGATTATATCTATAAAATTCATATTCTGAATTTTTAGAAAGGAATACATAATGTTAATGATCATAAATTAATATACAACAATTTTCTTATCATATCTTCGAATACTTAATGCACTCAAATAATTACACTATATTATCCTTATTATAGAATCTTATTATGTATTATTAATCTATAATATAATTATTACCAATATCGTAACATTCAACAATAATATTTATTGAATAATAATGACATTCATTGAATTATGAATATTAGTTCATAATCTTACATCTATATAGAAACATATACATTGGTTTCTAAATATGATATTTAAGGATATTCTCAAATATATGATAAGTACAATATTAATAACAAAATATATTAATTACTATTATTAATATTAATTAATAGTAGAAATAATGTATTTTATTTTAAAAGTATTTATGAAGATAAACTAAAAACCATGTTTTAATGATATAATATTAATAGTTTACTCATGTTATCAATAGTTTAATATAATATAATATAGAAACCTTGCATTGTAACAAAACGATAATTAAGTTTAGAATTTAGGTCAATAATTAGATCTTTATTTTCCTATAAGAATTAATTGTTATATTTATACTTATTATTTCTTAACAAATTTGAATTAAGTATGCATATTTAATTAAATAAGTGTATAATATAATACAATTAATAACATATATATATATATATATATATATATTTATCTAATATACTATTATTAACTAATGATTAATGTATTCAAGTAATATCTAGTATTACAATAATCATATAAATGTTAATATTTTAGATTTTAATATTTGTTATATAAACAATAAATAAACAAGAACAATCTTAGTTATGAAATTCATTGATATACAATATTGTAAAAAGGAATTTTATATATTGTATGCATATGGATTTCATAATGAAATAATTGTTGCTTTTATCAAATAAATATATTGCCATATTCCATACAAATATACTTTGAATGTATTTAGGGGAGGGTACCCAGTAAACAATAATCTAAAACAATGCGCAAATAATCCGCAATGTTCTGTGCGCAAGAATATCCTTCTTTTTTGGCTATGTTTTTCTTGCGCAACATAGTTTGCGTGTAAATTGCGCAAAATAGTATACACATTTAATACGCAATATAATTTGCATATAAATTGCGCAAAATAGTGTGCGCATTTTATGTGCAGTTTATATGCAAATTATTTTGCGCAAATTATTATGCGCAAATAATTCGCAATGTTCTGTGCGCAAGAATATCCTTCTTTTTTGGCTATGTTTTTCTTGCGCAACATAATTTGCGTATAAATTGCGCAAAATAGTTTGCGCATTTTATGTGCACTTTATATGCAAATTATCCTGCGCATTTTATCTGCAATATGTTTTGCGCAATATATATGCACATTATTTTTGCGCAATAAAAACATAGCCAAAAAAGAAGGATGTTTTGCGCACATAACATTGCGTATTATTTGCGCACTGTTTTATATTATTGTTTACTATATATATTTAGTGATTCCTAAAAATTATAATACTGTACTCTATTAATTATATTACCATTTATATATAAGACAAACTTATCTACATATTTGTTATCATTAAACTCATTGTTATATTAATGTTTTAGATTGTTGTTTACTGGTATATGACCCATATATATGCATTTATAATAACAAAATTAATACAATTGTTGTTATATACTTTTACTTATTTATATGTATTATTTGTATACATATAGAAATGTATTTAATGTTTATTAACATGTACTATATAAATAAACTTTAGTTTAAATTATTTTAATAATATTTTACATATAATAATAAATTAAATAAGACATTTTTTATTTTTAATATTTATTGATTAAGTAAAAAAGTATGCACCTTATATGTTCCCACATCATTATATACATCTATAAAATAAATTATAATTAATGTTGTATTAAATTAAATAAATTCTAACCAATTATAATCTTATGAATTTCAGTTCTCCTAAAGGGAATCTTTCCACTGACCTGTCCATATTATATTGCGACCAGCATATGTTGCTAGCCAGTGATTTCATTAGCCTACCAGGCAGCATGCATTTTGTTATGCTCGATGCTCGTTATCTATAATATAGGTTATCAATAAATTTAAATCTTCATATATACATGAATACATAATCATAAATTTATAAAAAACATCATATATGAAAATCAGACATGTATAAATTGTTAACAATCAGATATATTGATTTAGGATATATACATTGTGAATGCCAATATCACATTTATATTTATTTATATAATTTTTAATTGATTTATTTAACATTTATAAAACATTATTTAAAATTTATAATAGAATAATTTATTTATTATATATAAATAAAGTATTTATATATTATAATTTTTGTTATAAATGATATAATATTTAAATTTATTTTTCGTAGAATAACTCGAATTGGTATATAATGATATTATAACCAAAGATTTTCCGAAGGAAAGATATAACACTTACGCGAAATCGTGTAATTCGAATTTGTATACAAAATACCCTGGTGCCACCTATAGCGGGTTACTTTTAGGAACTATGCGTTGTTTATAATGTAAATTCGTATTTAACTATACTATTTTACTTTTAAAATGTTAAATAATATGCTTTAAATTAATATTTATATGATGAAAACTAAGTGTTCATTACTAATATATAACAAACAAATATGATATCTATGTTTTAAATGCTATAAGTATATATTTAGTGAGTAAAAGCTAATTTATATTGCATGTAATTTAATAGAGCAATGAAAACATTGTTGTATGCAAACAGAGCCGAACCTAAATCTATTTCAGTGATTTCGATACTACTGCTAGCAGCGGTTGGGGCTATTACTAAATTACGTTGCATGCATAGGGAGCGTTATATCTTTGCTTCGCAAAATCTTTGTTATAACTATAATATAATATTTTAATAAAATAATTAGTTATATAATCTTATATAATACATATTTGATATTAGTATAGTTATAAAATTTCCATTAGTTATAAGTGTAATGTTATAAACATAGAACATATGAAAGACGTCTCGGGCAATAACGGAGATAATCTTTATCATATTGATGGATACATTCATCTAATCAAGAAGGAAGATAACCATTTACGATCTTATTTATCCAGAAATAATACATTGTATATTAATATAAATTAATTCTCATAACACAATAATATTGATATGTATATACTAACTTCTAATCTGTGCATCTTGATTATCCAATTTTTCTGACTATAAGCTGGCTTACAAGTGTAGATACACGGCATTCATAAAGACGAGACCGGATTCAATCCTGGAGAATATATGAAAGACGTCTCGGGCAATAACGGAGATAATCTTTATCATATTGATGGATACATTCATCTAATCAAGAAGGAAGATAACCATTTACGATCTTATTTATCCAGAAATTATACATTGTATATTAATATAAATTAATTCTCATAACACAATAATATTGATATGTATATACTAACTTCTAATCTGTGCATCTTGATTATCCAATTTTTCTGACTATAAGCTGGCTTACAAGTGTAGATACAAGGCATTCATAAAGACGAGACCGGATTCAATCCTGGAGAACATATGAAAGACGTCTCGGGCAATAACGGAGATAATCTTTATCATATTGATGGATACATTCATCTAATCAAGAAGGAAGATAACCATTTACGATCTTATTTATCCAGAAATCATACATTGTATTTTAATATAAATTAATTCTCATAACACAATAATATTTATATGTATATACTAACTTCTAATATGTGCATCTTGATTATCCAATTTTTCTGACTATAAGCTGGCTTACAAGTGTAGATACACGGCATTCATAAAGACGAGACCGGATTCAATCCTGGAGAACATATGAAAGACGTCTCGGGCAATAACGGAGATAATCTTTATCATATTGATGGATACATTCATCTAATCAAGAAGGAAGATAACCATTTACGATCTTATTTATCCAGAAATTATACACTGTATATTAATATAAATCAATTCTCATAACACACTAATATTTATGAGTATACTAACTTCTAATCTGTGCATCTTGATTATCCAATTTTTCTGACTATAAGCTGGCTTACAAGTGTAGATACACGGCATTCATAAAGACGAGACCGGATTCAATCCTGGAGAACATATGAAAGACGTCTCGGGCAATAACGGAGATAATCTTTATCATATTGATGGATACATTCATCTAATCAAGAAGGAAGATAACCATTTACGATCTTATTTATCCAGAAATTATACATTGTATATTAATATAAATTAATTCTCATAACACAATAATAATTATAATACTATCTATCTTCAACTTATTAATAAAATCTATTATAATTTATAATCTCACTCATAAATATTCGTAATATATATACACAAAATTGCAAGATTATCGTGAATAATATTTGATGATACGTGTTCTTTAGAAGAACACATGTAGTTTATAATATACAAATTAATATTTTAAACTAATTGATATTATGGTTATTTTTCATTATATTTCATTAATTTCATAGTATCATAAATGTTATTAGAGTTTAAATTACTTCTTAAGCTATTATAATATATAATTTAACATCTATTAATAATATTCGTGATATATATAACAAATATTCAGATTATTTTGCATCATATTAGGTGATATCCCTCCTATATCCCTCTGTATACAGAGGTTATAAAGCGATACATGTTTAGTTTAGACTATGTAAATTAATATTTTACACTTTAATACTTTAATAATGTTATACTCTACAATAATTTATAAGGTAATTTTGAATATATCACATTAATATCATTTACAAGTAAATTTATTAGTGTTTATATTACTTCTTAATTTAATTCGTAGTGTCTAACTTAAAGAATATGATGCACGATAATATTGCAATTTTGAATATAATATTATATAATATATATATATATATATCACGATAATTTATAACGGTAGTAAAATTATATATTATAATAGATTTTATTAATACGTTTAAGTTTAAACAATACGAATTAGATTTAGAAGTAATTTAAACACTAATATAACTAATGATACATATGGTAATGGATACAATGAAAAATGACCTTATAAATAATTGTAAAATATCAATTTACATACTATACAACTGAACGGGTTATCACTTCATAAATTGTAAAGAAAGTGTATCATAAAATATGACACACGATAATATTGCAGTTTTGTAAATATATACATCACATATATTTATAACGATAGTAAAATTATATATTATAATAGTTTTTATTAATACATTTAAACTTTAATCTCTAAATTAGATAATACAAATTAGATTAAGAAGTAATTTAAAGAATTCTAGTAATCTAGTGCGAAGTTATTTCTTGGGGAGTGATATCGTGCGAAGTGTGATAATATATATTAATGTAATTAATTATTTATAAATAGTAGAATTTATACTAAATACTAAATAACAAGCTGAACTAGATCACTAGTAACCAATTTAAACACTAATAAACATTATTAAACCTATTAAAAAAGTACCTTATAAAGTAGTGTAAAATATTAATTAACAAATATTACTATTAATTTAGGGATGCCACTATTCAAATTTACATCACCTAGCTACATATTAAAAACACTAGAATTGTACGATTTAATTTCATAATATTCTTCCCATAATTCACCTAATAATATGTAAATCCGTCATACAGTCATATATACATATATTATTATATGTATATATTGGGAATAACATTAATGTTATTCCCAATTATAATTATAATTACAATTATAATTATATATATATATATATATATATATATATATATATATATATATATATATTCAACTAAGCAATAATGATATTTAATATATAAAATATATCATGTTCTGAATTTTTATTTGCAGGTTATATACCATAACCGTCTGGTTATATTATATAATATATATTATTTTAAATTGTTACAATTATTGAATAATTGTAATACTTTATAATAAAGTTTATTTATATGATAATCATTATCATAATGATTATCATAATCTCAATCATATAGAATATGACCGGTACTACATAATCATATACCATATATCATTTATATATATCTATACTATATTAGCGAAAATGTCTGTCTGTGTGTCTGTGTGTGTGTGTGTGTAAGTATTAGGATCTCGCGAACGCGAGATCCGTTTTCCGTAAGGAAAACCACAGGTGATAAAGTGGGGCAGCGGGGTTTTAATAGATGATTTACTTTTTTCAATATGTATTCGCGCGATACCAATAATCGTTAAATAGTGTCATTTTTTAGTCGATTTACGTAATCGAAAAATTTAAATTCGACGCAAATTTTTAATAACAAACTTTATCGTGGATAATTTTATCGTAAATAATTTCATAAAAATTAGTTTCTTTAATTTAGAATACATTACGTAGATTTACGAAATGGTACTTCCGGTTTGAATATTTAAATAACATTTGTTGCATCGGAATTTATTTACCAGTATTATTGAGAAAAGTTCACGAACGGGTAAAATCCGTTTTCCGTAAGGAAAACGTCGGGTGATAAAGTGGGGCAGCGGGCTTGAAATAGATGATTTACTTTTATGAATATGTATTCACGTGATACCAATAATCGTTAAATAGTGTCATTTTTTAGTCGATTTACGTAATCGAAAAATTTAAATTCGACGCAAATTTTTAATAACAAACTTTATCGTGGAGAATTTGATGGTAAATAATTTCGTAAAAATGAGTTTCTTTAATTTCGAATACATTACGTAGATTTACGAAATGGTACTTCCGGTTTGTATATCTAAATACAAATTTTTAAATCGGAATTTTCGTACCCGTATTATTGAGGTGAAATTTACTAATATGTAAAATCGAGTTAATATTAATTATTTCCTATCTACGCCATGTAAACATAAATTATTAAACATAGGTGATACGAACGGTAATGTAAAAAATCAAAATCTAAAATATTTATTCGATTTCAATAATTTTAACTTTATTAAATATATAATTAAAATAGAATATAATTTTATAAATTGGGACTTATTATGTTTAATATTCTTCGAGCTACGGCTGAAATAGTGAAAAATACATGATTTGAGAGTAGTCTATTTGACCGACTTCCGGTCATATTTTCATATAAATTATTGTTTCAACAGATTAGAAGTACGAAAATACATGTAATAAAATGGGAAAAATCATGAAAATATGAATAATAGGGTTTCAATCTCTGTTTTATTATTTCGTCAAATGTCATCATACAGTCAAGAAAAAAAATATAGATTTATAAAAAATTATTTTTTATAAAATCTATTCTATAATTATATATGAATTACATACCGAGTGAAGCTTTAAAAGTATAGTGATATGTGTGTGTATTATTAGTTATTAGTTATTTTCACAGTTGTGGTTAGGTTGGGTTAAGTTTTAATTTGTGTAGGTTTTTTTAGCTGCATTACTTCCCGAGTGAGCCTATATAATTATATTTGCACAGTTGTGGTTAGGTTGGGTTAAGTTTTAATTTGCGTAGGTTTTTTTTAGCTGCATTACTTCCCGAGTGAACCTATAAAAGCATATTCATTTATATTGTTATTTTCACAGTTGTGGTTAGATTGGATTAAGTTTTAATATTGGTGGTTTTTTTTAGCTGCATCACTTCCCGAGTGAGCCTATACAAGTATATTATCACTATTGTGGTTAGGTTGGGTTAAGTTTTAATTTGTGTAGGTTTTTTTAACTGCATTACTTCCCGAGTGAGCCTATATAAGTATATTTTCACAGTTGTGGTTAGATTGGATTAAGTTTTAATATTGGTGTTTTTTTTAGCTGCATCACTTCCCGAGTGAGCCTATACAAGTATATTGATATATGTATTTGTGTGGTCATTGCTTTTAGAGTATTAGTAATTTTTCACAGTTGTGGTTATGTTGGGTTAAGATTTAATTTTTGTAGTTTTTTTTAGCAACATTACTTCCTGAGTGAGTCTATACAAGCATAGTATTTATATTGTTATTTTCACAGTTGTGGTTAGGTTGGGTTAATTTTTAATTTTGGTAGGTTTTTTTTAGCTGCATTACTTCCCGAGTGAACCTATAAAAGCATATTTATTTATATTGTTATTTTCAAAGTTGTGGTTAGGTTGGGTTAATTTTTAATTTTGGTAGTTTTTTTTTAGCTTCATTACTTCCCGAATGAACCTATAAAAGCATATTTATTTATATTGTTATTTTCACAGTTGTGGTTAGGTTGGGTTAAGTTTTAATTTTGGTAGGTTTTTTTTAGCTGAATTACTTCCCGAGTGAACCTATAAAAGCATATTTATTTATATTGTTATTTTCACAGTTGTGGTTAGGTTGGGTTAATTTTTAATTTTGGTAGGTTTTTTTTAGCTGCATTACTTCCCGAGTGAACCTATAAAAGCATATTTATTTATATTGTTATTTTCACAGTTGTGGTTAGGTTGGGTTAAGTTTTAATTTGTGTAGGTTTTTTTAGCTGCATTACTTCCCGAGTGAACCTATAAAAGCATATTTATTTATATTGTTATTTTCACAGTTGTGGTTAGGTTGGGTTAAGTTTTAATTTGTGTAGGTTTTTTTTAGCTGCATTACTTCCCGAGTGAACCTATAAAAGAATATTCATTTATATTGTTATTTTCACAGTTGTGGTTAGATTGGATTAAGTTTTAATATTGGTGGTTTTTTTTAACTGCATTAATTCCCGAGTGAGCCTATAAAAGCATATTTATTTATATTGTTATTTTCACAGTTGTTATTAGATTGGGTTAAGTTTTAATTTTCTTAGGTTTTTTTTAGCTCCATTACTTCCCGAGTGAGACTATAAAAGTATATTTTCACTATTGTGGTTAGGTTGGGTTAAGTTTTAATTTGTGTAGGTTTTTTTTAACTGCATTACTTCCCGAGTGAGCCTATATAAGTATATTTTCACAGTTGTGGTTAGATTGGATTAAGTTTTAATATTGGTGTTTTTTTTAGCTGCATCACTTCCCAAGTGAGCCTATACAAGTATATTGATATATGTCTTTGTGTGGTCATTGCTTTTAGAGTATTAGTAATTTTTCACAGTTGTGGTTAGGTTGGGTTAAGTTTTAATTTTGGTAGGTTTTTTTTAGCTGCATTACTTCCCGAGTGAACCTATAAAAGCATATTTATTTATATTGTTATTTTCAAAGTTGTGGTTAGGTTGGGTTAATTTTTAATTTTGGTAGTTTTTTTTTAGCTTCATTACTTCCCGAATGAACCTATAAAAGCATATTTATTTATATTGTTATTTTCACAGTTGTGGTTAGGTTGGGTTAAGTTTTAATTTGTGTAGGTTTTTTTAGCTGCATTTCTTCCCGAGTGAGCCTATAAAAGTATATTGTCAGTTTTGTGGTTAGGTTTGATTAAGTTTTAATTTTTGTAGGTTTTTTTTATCTGCATTACTTCCCGAGTGAGCCTATACAATTATATTTTCACAGTTGTGGTTAGGTTGTGTTAAGTTTTAATTTGTGGAGGTTTTTTTTAGCTGCATTACATCCCGAGTGAACCTATAAAAGCATATTGATAAATGTGTGTATGTGTCATTGATATTTTAAGTTATAGTACCTATATAAACATATTAATAAACATTCCCAAGTACATTACATCATCAAGTGAACGTTACGCGCGATCACGGGCGAAGCCGGGCCCCGACCGCCTAGTATATATATATATATCAGATATATGATATAATATAGTTTATAAATATTTATTCATAGCATAACGTATGCACTATTTAAATTAAAATAATTTAAATAAATTTAAAATTGGTGATAAATGAGAATTATATTAAATTGTAACTGTATATTACCTTATATCACAATCAATATTCGCCAATTTTATTTTTAAAATTACTATATTAAATAATTATATTAAAAAATATGATAATAATATAATATATATAAATATTATATATTATATAAAGGTTTATAAATATAAATTTTAATAATGAATTAGAATTTATAATTTAGTTTATTATTAATTATATTATTAGGTCAATGCACAAACTTTGAGGGGGATTTAAAATATGTGGGTCAATGGCATAGATTTAGAGTACCAGATTTTGGTACTCTACATATATGGTCAATGATTAAAAACAAATTTATTATTTCCAGAAAAGAGTAGATATTGATGTGTATAATAATAACAGATTTGTATTTTATGTAAACTATAAATATATGCTATAAATGATAGCATAGATATATAGCCTATAGGTATATAAATATATCCTATATATATAATATAAATCAGTGATGAGTAAAATATTATAGTAATCCTAGTATTATAGAACTCTATAATACTCATATATATATATATATATATATATATATATATATATGAATATAAATTGCAATTAAAAGTTTATTTTAAAAACCTTATAGAATTGTATTCTGTAGGTAAACTGAAAACTCCGGAATAAATTATATATTTTATATGGATTTCTATCAAAATATAGTATATACATTAGAGTGAACCCCACTCAATATATATATATATATATATATATATATATATATTAACTATAGTGATATGCATATATCCAATCTATGATATAATTGTATATATGTTCCATTCGCAAATATCCTGCCTTGGATGTAGACTTCACAATATTTTCGAATAGGAATCATAAAATTATATTGGTTTACGTTTATAATATACTTTTAATAGTGTATGATAAAATCCCATTAACATTATACACAGTGTATAGTATTCAATGTTCATAACACCCTTAACTTATAGAAAGATATATGTAATGGTACTTGACATAATTAATAACTTATACTATATTTACTATAATAATTATAAGGGTTTTAGAGAAATATTTTTAACATTATTTAATAATTAAAAGGGCATTTACAATAGATGAATTAATTAAAGCTACTAAAAGCATACAAAAGGGAAAATCTGTTGGCTTAGATGAAATATCAACTGAAGTATGGAAACTAGATGAATTTCAAGAAATCTGACTGAACGCGTGCAATAATTTATATTCTCAAGACTAATGGAATGAATGATGCTTATTCCTTTCTATAAAAAATAAGATTTTTATCAAATCTATCAAAAAGAATAATCGGGGAATTACACTAATTATAATTGCAGCTAAGATATATATGATTCTCTTAAATAGGATAAGTTCAGATATATCGTTGATAAAGTAAAACAATGGTTATAATCACAAATTTGCATAAATAATTGGTAAAAATTGTACATAGTACAGATAGGAATTATAAATGTTTTTATAAATTATTTATAATATATATTAATCCATCTCATTAAATAATGAATATTTGTTAATGAAATTAAGACTATCTTTATTATATATGTAGATATAACAAAATGATCAGCATTCCTAACCACTATGAATAAATGAATAATTTTGTTATCTAAAATTAATATAATTTATATTTTTACAAAGCTTTTTAACTCTTAAATTATATTATATAACTTGTTTTTATAAAAGAAAAAATATTATTTAATATATTTGATCAGCATTCCTAACCAATATGGGAATACATTAATAATTGCTTCATCTAAAATTAATATAATTTATATTATTAATTTCTAATCTATAACTTGTATTTTAGTTTTTGCAAAAGAAAAAATATGATTTAATAATTTTATAAATCCTACATTATTTATTTATCATTAAATATAATTAAAATTATAAATATTAAACCATTTAAATAATACATGTTTAATAATTTATTTTAACCATCAAGTTCATCTAAAATTAATATAATTTATAATTTTACAAAGCTTTTTAAATTCTATTCTATAACTTGTATCTTGGATTTTACAAATTTACTAAAAAAGTATAGCAACAAATATTATTTAATAATTTATATAAATTTCTAAATCCTACTTTATTTATTTATTATAAATATTATAAACACATTTAAATAATACATAATTTATTTTAAACAGCAAGTTCATATATAATATATACAATTTTTGTTAACATTAAGTACTAACCTATATATATAACTATTTTAATATATATTAATAAAAAGTACTAACCTATATATATATATAACTATTATAATATATTATATATTTAATACAATATAAATAGAATTCATATTACAATTCATATGGAAAATTTACAATGATAAAATCTTTTTTTCTTTCTCTTTCCTTTAGTCATCAAGATCATCTTGATCTTGAAGATGTATAACTATCCAGCTATAAAACAATAATAAATTAATGATGGATACATGTACAATACATTTAAAATTAAATATACTAAACTTGTATCAATTCTGTTTTATCACTTTTCTTTAGTTGTACACCAATGATACCTTTGCTATGAAAAATTAACAAATGTATTATTTTATGAATAAAACTAATATAAATATATCATATTATAGAGTTTAATATTTATCTAAAATATATTTTATTGATAAATTTATATATTAAACATTAATCAGAAATGTATTTAAATATTAGTATATATGTATTATTTAGTGTATTTATATTTGAAATTTAATAATTACCAAAATTAGATTTTCTGATTTGAATTATTAACCAGAAATATATTTGAATAATATATTAATAAACATAAATATGTGTAAAATAAGCTGTCATAATTATCAAAATCAGATTTTGATCATTTGTAATTGTATTTGAATAAAACATATACATATACATATTTGTATTTGACCAAATACATTTTTTAAATTAGTAATTTAATAATGATAAATATATGATCTTCTCTATTTGTATGTACTAGTGTAAATAAATATATGTATTTTTGTTTTGATCTAAGGTTATATTTGATAAAATAAAAATAATTAGTAATTAAATAAAAATTTGTTATAAAGAATTTAATAGTTATATTTACTAGTGGGAATTTATCGAAAGTAAAAGTATTCAAGGAAAAGTATAGTGTATACTATATTATTTTTATTCTTATTTTTAATTGAACCCATCCTTGATGAATACCTATCAAATTCACCTGATTATAGGTGTTTTAATCTTACTAACTTGCATTTAGTCCCATGTTTCATGAATCATAGGTGGATTTTCTCACTAGCTTCAAAACCAAATCATCTCAGGTCACATCTATCCATGTCCAGTATTTCACCGGTGGGAGGACATCCACGGCTTGATATTACACTAAGTTTTTTTCGCTGTCTTCAACTATATAATAGTGAGTGATATTAATTAATATATATTTCATATCGTGACTGATAGTTTGATCTATACCAAAATATTAGAATTAAAGTGATGAATTTAAACCAAATAAAATAACCAGCATAAATCTACATTTATTTAGCTATAGTAGGGCATGTGGATGTAGATGAAATATGGTTTTTTTGAACACAAAATTAAATGACATGTATATATATTTATATACATATACTAACTTTACTTACCAGGTAGAGCTTTATCGGTACTCCAGGGAATGCGTGCTCAGATTATTTCTATCGCTCATTACACAGTAGGTCTCCTGACTGTATATGCATCGCCCATCAACTTTTGTATATAGTTCTTTATTAGACAAGTGACGTAAATCATGCGATGAAATCCAGATAAGAACATCTCTCACAAGTTTCTCCTTATTGTTTCAACAGTGTCCTAAAAATTCCATATAGACAAATATATTAATGTATTGGGATAGATAAGTTAAATTGATATATTATAAATAGAATTAGTTATTGATCAATATTATTCATACATTAATATGTATAACAAATTATTACACATATAATAAAAACAACTATTAATTATTATGTAATCATAGTAAATATATTTAGCTACACCTATACTGTATATGATATATATATCAATCAATGTATTGTTCAAAAATCTACACATGTACTACCCACCGCACATTAACTAGCTAATATTTAGATCGACTTTTGTAAATAATAGTATTCAAATATGCTAGCATAACAGTAATTATATAAAATTTATGAGAAATTAATACTCACAATTTTAGTAAAATAGAAGTTATTAAATCTTGTTATAATTATGTTATAACATATCATATAAATAGTATTTATTAGTTATTTTAAATTATATATAATATATTTAGACACTTTTATAGATAATAAGTCAATACTTATGTAGGTTCAAAAATAATTAATTAATATAGCATTTTTGACTTTAAAATTACAATAAATTATTAGCTAAACATTATTTATAATATAAATTATAGCACGCTAAACTTGTAATATAATAAATATGGTACGTATATTTATAATATATAATTATATATATTTATAAGTAACAAAATAATATTATATATGTAAATCAGGCATTAAATGAATTATTTATTAAGTTGATATTGAATATTATTAATTGACACATTATTTTGAAAATACTATTTTTAATAAATATACCATTTTGATGATTTAAAAACAATAATTGTTATAAAACATTCGTTGACTTTACACTATATAATAGTTAGTTATATTATTAATATAGATTTCATATAGAAAGTTTGAGCTATACAAAAATATTAGATAATAAATACGATTTAATAGTGATATGTATTGAACCAAATAAAGTAAGCGGCATAAATTTATTTAGCTATAGTAGGGCAGGTGGATGTAGATGCAATATGAATTTTTGAACGCAAAATTACAGGATATGTATATATATTTATATACATATACTAACTTTACTTACAAGGTTGAGATTTATCGGTACTCCAGGGAACGCGTTTTCAGATCATTTCTCCCGCTCACCATATTTGTATTTAGTTCTTTATTGCACACCAGGACGCGAGCATCACTTGTGCGATGATATCCAGATAAGAACATCTCTCACCAGTTTCTCCTTATTGTTTCAACAGTTTCCTAAAAATCCCATATAAAGACAAATATATTAATGTATTGGGATAGATAAGTTAAATTGGTATATTATAAATAGAATTAGTTATTGATCAATATGATTCATACATTAATTTGTATAACAAATTATTACATTTATAATAAAAATAAATCCCGATTATTATGTAATCATAGTATATATATATATATATATATATATATATATATATATATATATATATACGGTATATGATATACATATCAATCATCCCTAACAAAGCGCCCTTTTTTTGATTACGATATATGAGATCAAATTCAAAATACTCTTTTTATAATTTGACTAGTGTACATGATAAAATTATATTGAAAATGCACATGTAGTATATATTATTAGATATATATAAATTAGCTTTTATTATAAATTTGATTTAGGCGTAATCATAATCGTAATCAAAACAAAATGGGAGCCATATTAAATTTTCTCAAAAATAAATGATTACAAATAATTATCTAAACATTAATTATTTACTCACTAATTTAGTGTATATATATATGTGTGTGGGTAAATTTAGCATTACATACATGATTTATTAAGTTTATATACAATATTATTTATTGAAAATAGTTTATTTTTTAAAAATATATTGATAGCACATGTTTTAAATTTGTATATAAAAGATTTACTCATTAGATTAATATATATAATATATTTATACACTTTTATAGATAATACCAATACTTAAGTAAGTTCAACAATAATTAATTAATATAGCATTTTTGACTTTAAAATTACAATAAATTATTATCTAAAAATTATTTATACTATAACTTATAGCTCGCTAAACATGTAATATTATATTACATATAGTAAATATAGTACGTATATTTATGATATACAATTATTATAATTATTATTTAATAACATAATATATAATAACATTATAATAACTTATTATATATATATTTATAAGTAAAAATAATAATATTATATATGTAAATAAGATATTAAATAAATGATTTATTAAGTTGATATTGAATATTATTAATTGACAAATTATTTTTCAAATAAATTTAATGTGACATTAATAAATCTATCATTTTGAAAATCATTTTCAAACAATAATTGAGATAAAACATTTTTTCAATATTTATGTAAATTTGTGTAGTATTTTATGAAGTTATTATAAAGTATATACAATATATTTATGGGCACTTTTATAGATAACACTTTGGTTGATAACGTTCAATGGTACGTCCTAACATTATTTTTCTAAAATATATATTTTAAAAAATCACATTTGTAAAATTATACTAAATTGTGATAAAATTCTTTACAATCTACAATTTATTTATATGATTATCATATACATAAATTGTAAATCATAATGATATCTATTAAAGTATTATTAATTGTAATTATTATATATTTTAGATTTAAAATCTAATTTGCCACCATTTATAATGTCAATATTTATTTAAAATTGTGTAGTATTTTATGAAGTTATTATAAAGTATATACAATATAATTATGGGCACTTTTATAGATAAAACGTTCATAATTAGTTACATTGTAAAATTATTTTCCTACAATAATCATTGTTAGCGTACTCATAATGTTAATAACACACATGTTTTCATTCCTGTTTCGGGAGAATTCAGAGCAAGGAAGGGCAGATAATCCAAGCTTGACGCTGATTGGACATATAAATGGATATTTACATTTTAAGGGTACAGTTCAATCAAGGACATGTTTTAATGTCCTTGGTTCAATTATAAAAATTGTTTAATAAATAAGTGTTTTATGATCAAAATAAAACACTTATTTATGATATAAACCGTGTAATATATTGTATCCACCAAGGAAAAATAAAATCTGTAAAATAATCCATTTTTGAATATCGCATCCCTTTTAAAAATAGTTTAATCCATACAATATTTATAAAATAAATATTTCTAATACCATTAAACATTTAAGTGAATATACTTATAAATTAGTTATATTACAATTTTATTTTCGATAAAATAATATATTAAATATATAAAAATTTATATTAAGTTAAAAGTTATAATTGATTATGATAATATAATACAATAATAGAAATCAAAATGTTTACATTAATGTAAGCATAATAGCAACATAATAGCAGCATAATAAACTTTTAAAATTAATAGCAGCATAATAATAGCATAATAGACTTTAAATAACAACATTACAGCAGCATAATAGCAACATAATAGACATTTAATAGCAACATAAAGTAGCACAATTGTGCTATAGCATATATAGCATATAGTCAGAGCTGGGCAGTATCGCCGATACAGTATCTATTAAGGCAAAAAATCAGTATCGTAGATATATTTGTATTTGTATTTGTATCTATTATAAAAATTACAAAAGTATTTGTAATCGTATCTTTTAGTCATAAATAGTATCTACGATATGTATCTATTAAGACAATTATTTAAACAGATACATTTTATTAAATAATATATTATTTGGTCATTATATTTATTTTATATCAATATTGTATAATATCATTTTATAAATTAATTGTAATATATATATACATTATATATATAGTTTTTAATTAAATATCTTTTGTAAATATTGAAATTAATTCATTGTAAAAATTATGATATATCAATTATATTGAATTATTCTCAAAAACCATTATATACATTTATTGAAAACAAAGAAATTATTTTGATAATATATTTTATATAATAATTTATTTATAATTCAAAATTATATATTATATAGAAAGATAAAATCATTTTAATAAATATGATAATTCTAAATAATAATAATTAATAATATATTAATAATTTATTTGTTATATATTTGATAATTTACTATATTCATGTTTATGTTTCGAAAGTAAAGTTCGCTGATTATTTTTAGTTGAAAAATAGTATATTGTAATAATGTATATTTCTCTATAGTCTGTAATGGCTCATAGTATAATTTCAGATGAAATAAACACTAGTACACTAAAATATTCATGGTGGGCATCATTAAATGTCAATAAATATCAACAAATGTATTCTATATCATCTACTGAAGAACACGTTATAAGGTGTAAATATGTAATATGTCATTTTAAAGGAGGTATCCCACTATCCCTAGTAGCTATAGCAGTATTTCCGGAAATAATGTCCTGACATATTTTTAGGAAGTTATTTTCTAGCAAGTTAACTACAATTTTAGTGAGTTACCCTCTTACTTTCCGGAAAAATAGTAACTTTAAAGGGGGTATCCCAATACAAATTGCTATAAAATCACTTTCTATAAAACATTTCCGGACATTATTTCCGTATAAATGGGGTATCCCACTACAAGATTTTCCGGCAACTTACCGGAAATATTGTAACTTTAAAACCATTTTTTATCAAGTTGTAATGGGATACCCTATAAAGTTATTATATTTTAGGCAAGTTGACGGAAAGTAAGGGGGTTTCCCAGTACAATTACAGTTAACTTTATAGAAAATAGTTTTAAAGTTAAAATACTTGTAGTGGGATACCCCCTTAATGTTCCTTGATATGTACTTTCAAATCAACATCGATGAATATATATATATATAAATATAATGTATACCTATATACATTGTATATAATTATAATGTATTTGTATCTACTAAGAAAATTATGTATTTGTAATTGTATCTATAGAGTATACTATGATTTTTTTTAAAGTAATTGTAGTAGTATCTATTATAATAAAAAAGTGTGTAATTGTAATTGTATCTATTATACATTTTTTGAGTATCGTGCCCAGCTCTGCATATAGTATACTATTATGTTACTTTACTTACTTTTTACTTTTTTTGGTTTATGGACTGCAAGTACGTGAGCAATCGGCCGTCCGTGGGAGGAAAATTATTGAGTGGGAGGGAAGGCAAGGGAGAAGTAATGAGTCTCGAAGTGGCGTTTAAAGGAGGGAGTTGATGAGTTTATTCGTAGGTGTTTGGGTAGGGAGTTCCAGTGGTAAGGGGCAGAGAGGGCAAAGGAGCGTATATTTGAAGAATGGAGTTTGTATAAATGGAGAGTGGTAAGGATAAAGGTGTTGGAGTGTAGTAATTGGTGTTTGTAGATGTAGGAGGGAGGCAAGGTAGTCAGGGGAATTGTGGTGAATAGCTTTGTGGATGGTTAGGGAGAGTTTGTACTTTATACGATAGGGGACTGGCAGCCAGTGTAGTTGTTTTAGGAGTGGAGTAATGGAGTCAGGGGAATGTCGGGGAAGTAAATGGACGCAGCGAACTACAGCGTTTTGGAGTCTCTGTAGTTTGATGAGTTTGTAGTCCGGGAGGTTAAATAGTAGGGAGTTGCAATAGTCGGATAGGGGTGGATGAGGAAATGGTAATAGCGATGGGGAGGGGAATGGATCGTCGGATTAAGTGGAGGCAGTGTAGGTGGTAGTGAATGGATGTATGCATGTGTATAATATGATATTCAAGGGAAAGGGTGGTATCAATATGGAAGCCAAGGTTTCGGACGTGTTGAGAGTAGGGGAGTGTGGTATTGTCGAGTGAGATGGGGGTTGTTCAGGGAGGGTGGAGGAACGTTGTGGTAAGTGGAGAAAAATAGCTTCCGTTTTAGTGGGGTTAAGTTTTAGGGAGTTTGAGATAAGACATTGGTGTATGGACTTGCAAGTCCATACACCAATGATACACGAGGAGAGTCGTTCACGGGCATAAGTAGGGGAGTCTGCGCAGTTTAGATATAGTTGAAGGTCGTCAGCGTAAGTATGGAAGGAGATGTCGGGGTGGTCAGTGAAGATGTCAAACATGTGGAGGAGATAATTATTGAAGAGGACTGGGCCGAGGACAGAGCCCTGGGGGACACCATGAGTTATGGAGCGGTAGGGGGACGAGTGTGTCTTAATCCTGTCTGAGGAAGAGCGGTTGGTAATGTAGGAGGTGAACCAGTTGAGGGCAATGCCTTTGTTGCCGATGGCGGAGAGTCTGTGTATGATGACATTGTGATCAAGGATGTCGAAAGTGAGGACATATCAAGGAGGACGAGTATGGTGCCACGGTTGTTGTTCAGGCCAGAGAGTAGGTCGGAGGTTATGAGGGTTAGGGCGGATTCAGTAGATTTGTGGGGGAGGTAGGCGCTTTGGAATATGTTAAGGATATTGTTGGCTGTAAGGTAGGTGATGAGTTGGGAGGATACAACACGTTCGAGGACTTTGGAATGGATTGAGAGGTTGGAGATAGGTCGGTAGTTAGAGGAATTCAGGGAGTCAAGATTAGGCTTTTTAAGGATGGGGGAGATGGCATCTACTTTGAAATCAGGAGGGACGGAGCCGGATGAAAGTGAAGTGCAGGTGATTTTGTGGAGGGGTGAAGCAACGGTGTGGGTATAAGTAGGGGAAGAGGATCAAGGTATGAGGTTGAGATGGTGGAATTAAGGAGAGAGATTTTGTTGCCATTAAATTTCTATTATGCTGCTATTCATTTGCCATGCTATTATGCTGCTGTTATGTTGCTATTTAAAGTCTATTATGCTATTATTATGCTGCTATTAATTTTAAAAGTTTATTATACTGCTATTATGTTGCTATTATTATAATAGCCTCATAATATACTTTAAATAGAAACATAACAGCAACATAATAGCATGACAAATTAATAGCAGCATAATAGACATTTAATGGCGACATAATAGTAGTATAATGTAAACATTTGAACATTTTTCTACTTTGCGTATTTATTGCACAAACAAACTTGCATACTAAATACTGCATTTTACATTGCGTATTTATTGCACAACCAAAATTGCATACTAAATACTGCATTCTATTTTGCGTATTTATTGCGCAACCAAAGTGCATACTAAATACTGCATTCTACTTTGCGTATTTATTGCACAACCAAAATTGCATACTAAATACTGCATTCTACTTTGCGCATTTATTGCACAAACAAACTTGCATACTAAATATTGCATTATACTTTGCGCATTTATTGCACAAACAAACTTGCATACTAAATACTGCATTCTACTTTGCGCATTTATTGCACAAACAAACTTACATACTAAATACTGCATTCTACTTTGCGTATTTATTGCGCACTAGACTATTTTATTTTATTTTATTCATATTGAAATAAAATAGAAACAAAAAATGCGCAAATATTACGCAAAGTTAAATCTGTTGTTTACTGGGTAAACTACAAATTTATTTTTAATAAAAATATATTATTATAAAATATTAAAATTTAATTAATTATATGTAAAATGAAGTATATGTTATAAAAAAGTAATTATAATTACTTTTATATATAAATAAATCAAATATGCATTTTAATTGAAATTTAATTTAATAAACATCGATTATTTAATTTATTACACATAAAATACAAGTATAACTTTAGAAGCTTATACAAAATGTTGTATTTTTTCTTAGACCAATATTTTATCTGATACAATATTCAGAGTATATTTTGATATATATAGGTGAAAATATATACCTATATGTTAATATATAAATAAATTGTAAAAATATAATTATGATGTGAAAGACACCAAAAAGAGGTATATTTTATTATTTATTTTATTTCAATTATTAAGTTTACTTTTTAAGATATAGTTATCAAATAATCATATAAATTTATAGTTAACTAGCTACTATTTTAGATAGAAATGTTATATACACAGCAAAAATATATTATTTTTGGATTAGTCTTTTAAAATAACTTTTTTAATAATACTCTGGTCAAAAATTATAATTTTCACTAATAACATGTTGATATCTATATTGAAATCTACATTGAAATTTAAATAACGAAATAAATATTCTATAAGTGAAATGTTTATCATTCTGATTTTTTTAAATAATACCATTGCTCTACCTATCTATATCATAGTAAAACTATTTAGTAATAATACTAAATATAAATAATACATGCCTGTTAAAGATTAAATTAATATTAGTTAAGATTGATATTAGAGAAATATTTTATATTATTTTGAAATGTTTAGATTTAGATAAAGTTATAGCACATTTTTTAAATATTTAAGTTAATTTTAAAAATAAATTGTTTTAAATTTTAAATTAATAATTACATAGTTCATCGTAATAAATGAGATTGAATACATATACATATAGAAGTTCACTGAACTTATCGAACTCAACTACCTGTCAGCAATAGGAAAGGAAAATAACCAACATAGTAATAAAAGTAACACTGGAGTAAAAATAAAAGTAGAAATTTCAAAAGACAATGAAAATATAAATTGTAAAATAGTTATAAAAGGAATAAATATTGAATATATAGGTATTATAAAAAAGTACAAATAACATTAAAATAATAGATAAAAATAACGATAAAACATATAGTTGATAATTTGACCCAAATTAACGAATTTTATATGGCTACAAAATTTTAGTATTGATATGCCAAGTCCAATAATATCTTAAGATAATCCCCCATAATCATACCAGTATACTTACTAGTCTGCATATAATACGATCAAAATCACTACTGTACGATACAATAAAAATACAAAAAAAAACACGAAATCCTTCCATTTCTAAAATAATGAATAGATAAATATATTAAATAATTAAAAAAAATAAACAATTAATGAATTAATAATAATAATAAATAGTAATGAAAAATAATAATCTTATTAATAAAATTTAGATAAGAAATAATAATAGTTAACTCTTAAAACCATTGTATTTGAATAATAATAAAAATAACAATAATAATCAATGATAAATATATTACATAGAAATATACATATATTAGATGAGAAGTCATTTTAATTACACACAAATTTTGGTGTATTTAAAAAGATAAATGTGTCCACAACTGCCGAAAACTCTCCACATTACCTGCTTCCTTCCCCTATTACATACAAAATAATATATTACTTTCATAATAAATATACATTTTTAATTAATAAATTAATATATTTATTTATATGTTTAAAAATAATTTCACACGTGCGTAATTTTTGTTTATCATTAAATATAGAAAATATCTCGGATAATAAAGTTATAACGAATTCATTAAGCAAAATGTCCATAAAAAATAAATCTTAATAATGTCTACAACATCATTATATCAACAACTTATACATAATATATATTTGGTAGATATTATTTTTGTTTTTTACTATTCATTATTTAGAAAATTAATTTAATATTTTCATTTTCACTTTCATGATATATCTTTAAATAAATGTCTATAAAATTATTATATTTTGAATTGTCTACAAAATGCTTATATAACTATATATATATATATATATATATATATATATATATATATATATATATATATGAACATACCAGATTTGGTTGACATTTCTTGCATAATATTAATCATTTGGTAGACATGATTATTTGGAGGACAATTTCGTGTCCACCAAATAGTTTAGGGCAATAATGTATCACTTTTGGTATAAATTTGACTTATAATAAAATTATATAATTAATATATAGGAAATAAAGTTGTATATTATTTATTAATAATTTAAAAATCAATAGAATGGGTAAGTTTAAATAATGATTGAATTTTCACTCTATATATTGGATCCATAAAAATAACTGTTTAGTAGACACACCATTTTCAATGAAATACGTAGTATTGTTGGATATATGTCTATAGGGAATTGATGGATTTAGACTTTATATTACATATGGATCATATATATAAAATAAAAAAATAAAATATTATATTAATAAAAAATATACATTTTAATTAATTTATTATTTATTTTTATTATATTTTGAAATAATAAATGGAATGATTCATAAATACTAAGGTAATACAAGTATTTTTATTAATTTAAAATTTAATATTTAAAATTTAATAATCTTAAAATATATATTAAGATTATTATTAAATATATACTTAACATTTAAATAGAATAATGTTTAATTGTGTATTCAATATATAATTATATATATCCATAATCATGTGGATCATGTGTATTAAAATATAAATATTTATAAATACTAAGGTAATACAAGTATTTTTATCAATTTAATATTTAAAATTTAATAATTTTAAAATATATATTAAGATTGTTAAATATATACTTACTATTTAAATATATAGAATAATTTGTAATTGTGAATTAAATATATAATTATATACATTCATAATCATGTGTATTAAGTAATTTATTAAGTAATTTATCGTGTAAGAAAAAAAATGTAAGATTTTAAATTTTACCAGGTAACATTTTTAAATATTCTATTAATAATTAATTTAATTGAATTGGGTTTTACCAATAGTAGTTTCTAATAGTACACATACTATTAGTTGTTATTGTAAACTTTATATGGATAGTTATATTCAATATACTAATTAAATATAACATTGCATAATAGGATTATTATAATTATTATTATAATCATTATTATATTATAATGATTATAGTCAAAATATAGTTTAAAAATAATCAACACACTAAAAGCCCACATACTTCATTATACGAATTAGTAATTACATAAATATATAGTATTCATGTCATTATATAATTAATATAATATTATAAGAATACTCGTGTAATTTAAATAATTCGAATAAACATGTTACGGACATAGACTCTATCAGTGATATAGTCTATCATATAGTCTGATACGTTAATATCAAAGAAGGCCGCCGATTATTATTATTATATTGTTAGAGTTCAATTTTTATTTTGGGGTTGTTTAATTTATTTGGTTTTGTTTTATTTTTCTGTATTTTTTAGCTGCATTATAATGAACTCTGACATTATTATAATAACAATCGGCGGCCTGCTTTAAGATAATTCCTATAATAGACTATATCATAGAGTATTAAAAAAATCACGATATTTAACCTAGTACCAGGTATATTATATAATATATATTATATTATAAATTATAATTTATAATATATAATAACTTATTAAATAAGATATACAAAATTGTCATACTTTTTTTTAATTTGTATACAACCTTATATTTATTTACATTTTTAATATAATTACTACTATATACTTCCACTATATATATATTATATACATGGGAATACGGACGTTAGGCAAACATTAAATAACTATAAATATCAAATGTCACAAATGTGGCCAAGGTGTATGTCAATCTAATTCATTATACGCTCTAAGAGCGTATAATGTACCACTAAAACTGAAAATAAAATCTTTATGAGAAACATGTATATATGGAATAATTCCTTTTGAAAAATATATTTATAAACCATTCGTATTAATATATATATATGATATTTACACATACGAGTAACATCCTATTTGCGTATTGATATTTGTGGGTTGTTTGATTTATTTTGTTTAGTTTTATTCTTCCGTTTTTTTAACAAGCACGCCTTGTGCTGTTATAATATATAATATAAATAATAGCGCCACGTAATGTTGCCATTTAATTTTTACCTACCATCCGTATCATCCTATATATATATTAACCTTTATATGTAATAACATATATATTAACAACATTTTTAGATTATTATATTATTGAATGTATTAAATATTAACAGGTAATGCCTTGTACTTATTGTTATATATTGTATTTATTTATATGCGACGATATTGTACATCTACGTGATATCAGCGAATATACGCATAGTGCCTGGTATCATAATGCACGTACATTCCTACCATCTCGCATGACCCCCCCCCCCACGCGCAGACGGCTGTGTATATATAGCGGACCGCCGCTATGTATAATCACTTGAAGAATAAGTATAACCAATAAACATACATAAGCCTTGACGTAACATCAATAAGCGTCCAACCTCACGTCCAATGAATATCATCCTGCCACGTCAACCAGTGAGAGCACGTTAGGAAACATCTACCCCCACGCCCAATGACTATAAACAATCATGAACCCTACACCAACTCCTTCCTTCGATTGGCACAATGAAGATCGGCTAGACGAGCTGAAAATGTTGTTTAACATTTTATTTACGTCCTCGCCATTGCCCACTACATCCGGTATGATATCCTGTACACCCTCGCCGTCACTCATGACCTCCGTGACACCCCAGCCACTACCCACGACATCCGGTACGCTTTCGCCCTTGCCCACTATATCAGGTACATATTCTCTACGCCCCCGCTGTCACCCACGACATCTGTGACGCATCCGACATCACACATAATACCCGATATGTTCTCAACGTCACCCGTGACCCTCTCGATCTCACCCACAATATCCGTGACCCCCTCATCATCACCCCCACCATCCGTGATGCCATACAGCACCATACACAATGCATGTATTGCCATCCCCATGGCCACCTCCAACATGATATCCTTCTTCCATACGTGAGAAGAGGGAATGACCCCAACCCCTCTTCGATAACCAATAGGGAGAAGAGGGGATGTTATATATTTTATTTATATATATGCGTCGATATTGTACATCTACGTAATATCAGCGCATATACGCCTAGTGCCTGGTATCACGACGCACGTACAATGTACGTTTCTGCCGTCTCGCATTACTGCCCCACGCTCAGACATCTGCGGTGGTCCGCTATATATAATCTCTTGAAGAATAAGTCTAACCAATTAACGTAAATAAGCCTTGACATTTTACTCCCATATATACACACAACTTAACAGTGTAATATATTAGTATTACACAACTTAGACAGTGATTAATACATAACAACAATTTATATATATATAATAATTTTATATAATATATTATATGTATACACAAATATCCATGCATATATATATATATATATATATATATATATATATATATATATATATATATGACTAATGATCTCCTCTTCAACAATGATGGCGTACATACCGACCCCAAGTGTGATAAGTTAATTCAACAGATAACCTCACAAGATTCTCCGCAAGCCATTGATAATTATCATTATCATAATTATTACGCGATACCTATGAATTATAATTCATAGTTATCGCGAACTACATGTGGCCCTTTAATAAAGAACTGTCACACCTTACGATACTTCTATGTTAACTTCTTAAAAAAGATGTCTAATACCTAATATATTCAATAACATGGAAGAATAAATATACTACTCTATCATATTATGCGACAAAGAAGAAGATAACAATTCAAGTAGACGCTTCATACAATTACTTTGACGCCATCCTCCTACATCCATCCAACAAGACGAAATCCCCATCACCTTCGCATCTAAGATATTCAGCCCCGCTGAGACTCGTTATGTATATATCGAAAAATAAATGTAAGCCGTAATATTCGGAATCGAATGGTTTCACATTATTAAGTCTGACCACAAGTGCAGATGATCACCAGGGTTGGGGTCAAATACACTTTATCAAATACAAATATAAATACAAATATTTATTACATTTTTATACAAATATATATCAAATACAAATACAAAATACAAATATTAACACATTAAATATTAAATCATTTGATTTAATCATATTTTAAATCATATGATTATATTTTATATAAAATAATAATCCTTATCCCTAGATTATATATATATATATAGACATTGCATAGTTAGTGATTGATATGTATTGGATATATGATATTAATAGGTTAATTAAAGCAATGTAGATAGGTGGTATAATTTTTAAATATTAAGGAGAAGACGTAGAATTAGAGTAATGAATGGATAAATAATATATGAGTTCTAGAGAGAGAATCTAATATAAATATAAAATACAAATATTAAATCATAAAATAATAATTCCTATCTCTATACCAGATTGCATAATAATTAATTGAAATCTATTTTAATATATTTAATTCCTAAATAAAATCAATAAAATAAAAAACTGTAAACAATAGACTGATTGCTTGGGATATTATAAGTTATAATTTATAACACATACATATTCTATATAGAATATTAATTTATTTATATAGTATTCATAAAATTATTGTTCTATTATATTATTTGTATTATTTAATAAATGTATTCTTTAATATAAATGGTAAATATTTTGTTAATTTTTTTACATTCATAAATTAATTGTTTAAATTCTACATTCTATTAAATTATTAAATTAAAATATTTTTAAAAGTGTATTTGAAACTATATTTGATCAAATACACGAAATACGACACTCAAATACAAATACATCACTGAATAATTATTCAAATCAAAATATAAATACGTATTTGACCCCATCCCTGATGATCACCCAGAAATATTTCTTCACAGCACCAACCCGAGTCCAAAAAATGCTACTACGAGTGCAGCAGTAAGATTTCACGCTAATATTTTTAAAGCCAGGAATAGAGCTACGGATAGATTTTCACCTACAGATGCCAGTGAACACATAGACCTTGATGTCCAGATAAGCCATTGACGTTTGGGACACAGAAGATAGAATATTTAAAATTAGAAACGGGATACGAAACCCTTCAAGCCTTAATTTCTTCTGTATAAGTAACCTCTATTGCCATATGACACACTGACGCACTCATGGCAATACCTAAGTATACATTTTGTCCACTATAACAATATCACATACCTCATTATATTTGATTTTTATACTCAATTCCCATTCATATACACTATGAGTGCACCAGCGCAACCATTGTAGATCATCTAAAACATGGTATCCTAGACCGGTTACTTAGCGACAACGGAGGACTATATTCGTCACAAGCGTTCCGAATATTTGCATCCGAATGGGGATTCAACCACAGGACAAGCAGGCATACCACTTCCTAAGTAACGGCCTAGCCGAGGAACCATGCAGAGCTTGAAGATCTCTGAGAACTTCCAGATGTCGAAACTTCTACTATGATCTAAACCAGTAATTATCGACACAAAGCCCCACCGAACTGCTCTACAGCCACAAGTTAGCAAACCCTTTACCTAGCACCTACCCCGTAGACTTGTCGAATGAGAATAAATTATCATCCAATATGTCAACCACACGACACTAGTAAAAAACAAGACTCATTGTACCTGTCCAACATAACACCCCTCACAAACATTCACCAGCGTGACCACATATCAAAGACATGGAAGCCAGCTATGAAACTTCGGAGTTACAACATCCGCAGTATGGATTGTTCTACCTTCGGGAGAAATCTATGAGATATCCGCCTTACTTCCCCGTCGACGCCCTGTCAGGAGGTAGTACCAATACACCGAGATGCATCAGATAATCACTCAAGACCTCTTGCCCTACCCTCTACTCCACCGATACTCGGTTCAGATGTAGTTATTCCTCTCCGTAGTGTGTCATTACATTCTCATCCCAGGGATATCGCACTCACAACTAGTCCGTTGACACCCGGTCCTGATCTAGATAATCAAACCTCGTCAACCGTAGCGCTGCGTTGATCTAACAATAATGTACGATCCCCACTTTTATTATTGACTTGTAGATATAAATGTATAAAGGGGGTGTTATATGCTTACATATATATATAACTACTTATTATTATAATCTATATTTATATATATATATATATCCATGTGCCTTCTACACATATGTATTCCTACCAAAGATATATATATATAATGTTAGCGCTCTAAATATAGATACCAAGCTATTATTTAATAGGAATTTATATTCGCCAAACTTATTATTGTAGCCTATAGACTGTGACACAGTCCGATACAGAATTATCTGTACATCTTATACACATCCCTAATTATTATATATATATATATATATTATGTCACATATTTCGACATGGCTATTGTTCACAATAAATCTCAGCATTATTATCCTCTCCTTCTTTCAAATATAATATTGTGTATAAACTAATGGATTTATTATACTTAATAATCAGGAGCCGGTTACTCTGGAAATAAAATATTTCCTATCACTATCCAGAGACAATCTCTGGATAATTCTCAGTAAATCGGGTTGTTCTGGACAAAAATACATATATTACAGCAAAAAAAATAGCCTAGGTTAGATAGAGGATGGGTTGTTCTGGGAATTTTTAGCTAATTTTATTCGCGTCGGACATTCGAGTAGCTCTCAAAATATATTTGTATAAAACTTGGACAATTTGATGGTACTTAGGATAACAAATAGGTGTCCTTATTAAATTTATAATACATAGGATCAAATATTAAAATATGAAATATGGGTTCTATATAATCCTATACTATATATATATATATTTATACATAATATAAAATATAATAATGAACACACTTAGTGTTTCGAAATAATTTCTAGTTAAATATATTTCATAATATATAATATTTTTAATAGATATGATAATAAAATATTAAATAATAATATTAATATTGAATGGAATTTTATTTGTTTTATGTTTTGTTTTATATATGATAAGTATGCTAATTATATAATGAATATGCTTTTTCTTGTAAAAGACTTTAAAATAATGTCTAGTAAATAGCCTAAATAGTGTAAATAGGGTAAATAGTAAATAGGTTAAATAGTATTATTATTTATATTAAAAAAATATATATTATAAAATAAAAAATATACCACCTGAGGGCATCGTAGCCAGACCTTCTGCATTGCATACAGCAATCTAACCACTATACTACCTATCGGATTTTATTAATTATGTATAATTACTAATAGTAGTATTAGTTTTGGTTTAATTATAAATATAATTAGAATAGAATTATTTTTCATATAAAATTGTACTTATTTTGTTATCATATCATACAAATAGTATTTATTATATCTAGAAACTATATAGATATCCTGTATAATTGTAATATTATAATTAATAGTATGCAACTGAATAACATAAATTGTATTAATATTTACTTTAAGTAATAGTATTACTTAGTAATAGTATTACTTAGTAATACTTATTATAATTATATAAACTTAGTTTAAAACTATTATAATTATATAAAATATTCAACAAATATTATTTCGATATTGAATTGATTATATAATTGTACTTATATTATAAACTATATGATAGTATAATTAATTAACCCAGGTAACAATTATAGCCTCATAATAATTTAATTATGTGATAATTATTATCATAATAGCATATATATAATAGCCTCGAATGTTTACATTGTGTTGTAAATGTATATTTATTAAATAATATAATATTAAATATTTAATAATATTATATTATGCTGCTATTCATTTGTCATGCTATTATAATAATGATGGTGCTATTAAAAGTCTATTATGCAATTATTATGCTGCTATTAATTGCATAATAGACTTATAAGAGCATGAAAAATTAATATAAGCATAATTATTATGCTGCTATTATGATAATTTGTCATGCTATTATAATAATTATGGTGCTATTAAAAGTCTATTATGCAATTATTATGCTGCTATTAATTGCTTAATAGACTTATAAGAGCATGACAAATTAATATAAGCATAATTATTATGCTGCTATTATGATAATAGACATTTAATTATCTATTGATTATACTTGAAATTAAATGGGCTTTCCGAAACTATATAGAATTCTTATGTACATCCTTTAATAATCGAATTATAATTAAGTAATATTTAACTTAGGTACATAATTATATTTTGAATATTTTTAAACATTCAAAAATGAAATAAGGATTAGGAATATAGAAATATTGCTGAGCTTGATGTCGGATAAGATATGTTTACAAAATCCCAGAGTAACCCAATAATATCTATAAATAAGGTTTGTCCTTGTTGGGATTGTCTCTGGCCAATCTCAGAGCAACCAGCCCCTGGACCAGTTAATATGTGCCAACTTTCAACATAGCTTATTTTGAAAAGCCTTTCAAAATATTTTTGTAGGGTTATTTTGAGCATTTAAAAAAATTCAAATAAGTTGTTATTATTCATCATAATTTTCGATTTATATTATATAATTAATAACTATCATATTATATACTTAGTATAATACTATATATATAATAATAATCATACTATTATTTTGTATTCTTAGAATAATTCTATAATTTATCAATACTTTATTAAATTTGTGAAATATAATTATATTCTAATTCTATTTATAATTAAATCAAATCTAATACTACTATAAGTAATTATATATAATTAATAAAATTGGTTTGGTAGTATAGTGGTTAGATTGTTGTATGCAACACAGAAGGTCTGGTTACGATGCCCTCAGGAGGTATATTTTTTAATATAAATAATAATAATAATTTTACTATTTACTAGAAATTATTGTAAAGCATATTCATTATATACTTAGCATACATATCATATATATAAAACAAATAAAATTCTATTAACTATTAATATTTTATATATGTAGGTGCAGATGTACCATAATGGAAGCTATTCTATCAATTCTTTTAATTAATTATATTTCCATAAATCTTCACAATTCGTACTTATAAAGTGAATCTGATTTTCTTCAATTATAATTATTTATTAATTAATTAATATTATATATATCTTGTTTCGAAAACAACTGTGTTCTTACTTTATGTGTAATAAACTAATATAAAACCATTTTCATTTCAGGTTAACAATGTTTTGATGATCAATTAATTATTTATTTTGTATTAAATTCTCAATAAATCTGCATACAGATTCAATTTATTTTTTAATAATATTTCATAACACTATACAAGACCATATTTTATACAATGCTACTTTTAAATATTTGTGGAATATACATATTTTTCTCATTTTCAACATGTATATATTTTATTTAAATTAATAAACTTATATATTTCAATAAGTAATACTATATAGAAAATGTTTATTGATATGTGTTTAAAGGTACTATTCATTAGTTACATGTAAAATAACATCTTTTCAAAATGTATCCACTTATAATATTAAAGTTTTTGTAATAATTATTTAACAATCTTATTATAAATATTTATTTTAAATAATGATTAACAAATAAAATAAAAATGTATCACTAATTTACTACATATATATATAGAAATAATAATTTATACTGTTCATTTATTATTATTGTGAAATTTAAAGAAAAAATATTCAATATGTAGTTAATGAGATATACAAAATAATTATTCTGACTAAATCAAGTTTAAAGTTTTTTAAAAATTAATTTTTACACTATATATAGTTACTAATGTATATATTATATTTATAAATGATATTAAAAATATAATTATACATATACAATTTATTTTAATTATATGTTTGCACATCCTGCAGCATATGAATTTTCTTGATGTTTCATCTTCTTCTTCACCTTTGTAGCATCCAAGCATCGTAATCTGTCTTGTTGTACTGCATATTCTGCAACCGATTATAATGAATATCCTAGCAACCCATCAAATGCAGCTAAATAGGCCTGCATTCCAAAGTTAAATGTTCATACTGCCATTGTTACAGCAAATTGTTCCAGAATATTAAAATATAATTAATAAAATATAATACAAATTAATTCAACTTTTATACCTTTGAACATCGAGACTAAATCATATTATGAAAACTTTTCAACTTTTTTTACATATGGGGCTATACTTGTTCAATAACAAAATCTTTATTTTAATCCTGTATAATTATTTTTATATATTATAAATTTATATACCCAGATTTAATATATATATATATATAATATATGAACCTTCATATTTTCATAATCTCCACATAATTTCAAAGTCAATAACGTAGCCGGTGTAGTCAATAACTGTAGCAAATAAATAAATTAAATTCAATTGAATTCATATAATATATTCACTAAAGTATTTGAGCAAAAGTTATTTAAAAAATAAATATAAAAAATAATCCATTGAATATGAAATTAATTATATTTATTATAATTTACTGATATTAAAAATAAAATACATGAAATTGGATTACGTAATAGAAATTGTAGACTTTAAATAGATATATAAAGTATGTAGTAGAAATTGTAAGTAAATAAAATAAAATATAGAGTATATACAAAAATTTTGCGAAGCAAAGATATAACACTCCCTATGCATGCAACGTAATTTAGTAATATCCCCTGCCGCTGCTAGCAGTAGTATCGAAATCACTGAAATAGATTTATGTTCGGCTCTATTTGCATACAACAATGTTTTCATTGTTCTATTAAATTACATGCAATATAAATTAGCTTTTACTTACTAAATATATACTTATAGAATTTAAAACATACATATCATATTTGTTTGTTATATGTTAGTAATGAACACTTAGTTTTCATCATATAAATATTAATTTAAAGCATATTATTTAACATTTTAAAATTGTATAAACAACACATAGTTCCTAAAAGTAACCCGCTATAAGTGGCACTGGGGTATTTTGTATACAAATTCGAATAACACGATTTCGCGTAAGTGTTATATCTTTCCTTTGGAAAATCTTTGGTATATATATAAAGATATTACATGGTTAGTGATTGATATATATTGAATATATCAGATTTATAGGTTAATTAAAGCAATGTAGATAGGTGGGTGTATACGGTAAGGGAAGATTAGTTGTTTAAATAATTAAAATAATAGGTATATAAAATCCTGTAGGAGCAAGATTTATCATGGATAAAATTGAAGAAGTATAATGTAGATAGCGAGGAGTGGATTGGGAAAGCCGAAGAGTGAGTTAATTAAATTAATATATTATACACATTTTTCTTAAAGAATCAAATATAAATACAAATATTAACACATTAAATATTAAATCATAAAATAATAATCCCTATCTCTATACCAGATTGCATAATAATTAATTGAAATCTATTAATTAAAATTTATTTGATATCTAAAGAAAATCGATATGATAAAAAACTGTAAACAATATACTGGTTGCTTGGGATATAATAAGTTATAATTTATAACACTTATACATAAAATATAAATTAAATTCATATATATAGTTTTTATCAAATACGAAAATCAAATACAAATACATGCAATTACTGGAATGGAGGCTTATAGATTGTGAACGGAGATTAAGTGAGGTAGGTAATAGTTGGTGTAGAAATGAGATAGGATATCAACAATTAAATGTTACAGGTTACATGGAATATGTCATATGGCGATTTGAATATCATATGTATATAAATTTGAATTTTTTAATAGATATTAAATAAATTGAACAATTTTTAATCAAAGCAAAATTTGATAAATATTAATCATTAATTTGATATTTTGAAATCGATAATATATAAATGTTACAAACTTTATCATATAGTCGATTTCTAGAATAGAATCCTGATCATTACTTTTATATATCAAAATATATTATTTGATAAATCAAGCTTTAATAATAAATTTCCTAAATCAATTCTATAAAGATTATATATTATTATAATAAAAAATAATGAATATATATTAAATAAAATTAATAAAGAAATAATACAGAATAATAAATAGAATAATACATTTGATTAGATATATAATTGAATATGATATTTTAATAACAAATAATGAATATACATATATTTAAAACAAATATATAAATAAACTTTTATTTTATATAAATACTAATAATGAATTACTAACATGTTTAAATAAAGGATCTTTTTTAATAATGTCTTGACCATCATGGATTTTAGTTATAATATTATTGAATTCTGGATCTTCATGATCTTTAGTGATTTAACTGGCATAGCTTTAGAGTAATTTCTCTTTAATTTGATTATAAAAATTCTTAAAATAAATTTACAACATTCTGTATTAATTTAATTGATTAAATAGGTAATTTATATAATTTAAAATACAAACCATTGCATAAGTTTGCTATCCTACATGTTCAATTAGTATGCCTTGAATACCGGCAGCAATCAAATTTGTATTATATTCCAACATCACTTTTGTTTTGACTCCAAAAAGACTTTTCTTAAATGTAATTATTCACCACCTGCAATTAATTATATATTTTTATCTTATATATTATATTCCATATTATTAAACATATTTAATATTTGTATGTACATGTTTGTACATAAAAATATGTATTGGATACTACTGATTACAAAATAAATAAAGTAATATTAAATTATTGAAAATAAATTAATAAATTTATAATAATACAAAAATACACCAATACCAATAAAATAAATACCATGTAAATAATTATTAATTAAAATATTATTATTTTCAATTACAAAATGTTAATAAATAAATATTATTGACATGTCTAAAATATAATATAATTTAAAAGATATTAACAAAGATTTGGCGAATCAAAGATATAACACTCGCTACCTACGCAACATGATTAGTATTCATACATCCCGCTTCTAGCAGCAGTATCGAAATCGATTTAGATTTGCCGCAATTTGCATACTACAATGTTTTCATTACTCTTATTAAATGACTTGCAATATAAATTAGCTTTTACTTGCCACATAGATATTTATAGGATTTAAAACCAACATATCCTAGTTCTATATATTAGCAATAAACACTTAATAAAATAATAATTAAAAGCATATTATTTTTCATTTTAAAAGTGCATAGTTTGATACAAATTTATATTATAAACAACACATAGTTCCAAAAAATGACCTATATATGTGGTGATGTTGGTTTTTGTATACAAAATTTAATTACACGATTGAGTGTTCTATCTTTCATTAGAAAAATCTTTGATATTAATATGAAAAATTTTATTATCTAAAATTTGAATATTGGATGTTAAATAATTATATACAATTAGTTTATTAATTATATATTATTATTTGGTAACCAGTGTTCTCGTGCGAAGTGATTTCATGGGGAATGATATTATACGGATTGGTGATTTCGTGTGTAGTTTAAATTCTACTATTTATAAATAATTATTTATATATATTATCATTTCACACGAGATCATTCGCCACAAAATTACTTAACACGATATTATTGGTATTCTATTATTTAACTAATTATTTTTTATTATATTACACATATCATTGATTATATAATTAAATAAAAACCATTCGATAACTCCTGTTCTGTTTTGCACTTGATTCTAAAAGATTATTATCATAAAGTTAATTATATATTATATTATAGATTAAATATATATATTACGATATTTATAAGTTTTAATTTTAGCGTTATACTACTCTAAACAGTGAAATTAACAGATATAATTAAGAAGAAATTTACAAATGATAAAGAATACATATGTAATTGTAAATGTGGAATTATAAACTACTAAATACCAATACAGTATTAATATAAACTGCGAGATAATAATACCAAAGATTTTGCGAAGCAAAGATATAATACTCCCTATGCATGCAACGTAATTTAGTAATATCCCCAACCGCTGCTAGCAGTAGTATCGAAATCACTGAAATAGATTTAGGTTCGGCTCTGTTTGCATACAACAATGTTTTCATTGCTCTATTAAATTACATGCAATATAAATTAGCTTTTACTCACTAAATATATACTTATAGTATTTAAAACATACATATCATATTTGTTTGTTATATATTAGTAATGAACACTTAGTTTTCATCATATAAATATTAATTTAAAGCATATTATTTAACATTTTAAAAGTGTATAGTTAAATACGAATTTACATTATAAACAACACATAGTTCCTAGGTGGCACTGGGGTATTTTGTATACAAATTCGAATTACAGGATTTCGCGTAAGTGTTATATCTTTCCTTCGGAAAATCTTTGATAATACCGTACAAATGTAAAATAATTATACAATATGCATTATCAGTGAATTATTATTTAAATATTACATATATATGTATTATATAATAGTGTTTAACATCATATATATTATGTAGTGATGTAAACAATTTGAATATTTAGATTAGAATATTAAAAAAGTATTCATGGGATTAAAGTAGTAGTATTAATATTTTTGTGTACGGTATTAGTATAGCAGTTATTTCATAATTGGAATTTTCAGTTTTCTATAAGCAATAAATATAGTATATTAAGTAATTATAGTATTATTTAATACTTTAAAATATTAATAATTTATTACTATAATATTAATAAATATATGAATTATAATATCATATTATAAATATACATAAGTATGTTAAAATGGTTTTCGCCGAAGATTACAAATAAACTACCCTGTTTGGTTAGAACGGACAAACGGCAATTTTATTTAAAACTATATTTATTAAATTACTTTTATTTCTATATTAACTAATGCTGATTGTATATTTTTCATAATGTATAACTATTATATTGTTAACAATATTTAATATGATATGGTATTATAATAATCATATAATATATATGGATACAGGAGAAGCAGACCACCGATATATTTAAGAGCCGCCCATCGATGTAAATATATGTTACGCTTTCACACGCTAAAATATTCCATATGAGTAACATACATACGTTGTTTATGTGTATTATCATATTAACACAAATATATATTATAATTATATACATATATATTATACATGTATAATAATATTAATAGTAACTGTACGGATTATGGTCAAAAGCTTCGCGATTGATGAGCAATTTGAATGCCCGCAAAATTGTTTATGTGAATTAGTGAATTTACATGAATTTTTTAATATATATTACACTACTATTTTTATCAGAAAACATGGATTCGTATAATCGGAGCATAGAGCTAGAGAGAAAGCTTTCTCTCTAAAACTTTCTCTCTAGCTCTGTGAATCGGAGCCATAATATTAGTATCACGTGATATACAACCAATCAACAAAATATACATTTTAAATGTTATTTATTGTTTATTATTAGTCATTAGTATATGTCTACACATATCCATATTTATATATAGATATATATATATATATATATATATATATATATATATATATATACAGATTACTATAACCTATATATATCTATACATATAAAAGAAATTAATTTAATTATATATATACTAGCTGTACCCGACCCGGCGTTGCTCGGTTTTTTTATATTTTCCTATTATCTATTATTTATTAATTTATTAATTAATTATAGCTATTCCTGATTCTGCATTTCTATATATATATATATATATATATATATAATAAATATACATAAATGTTAGCTAATATACAAACAAAATATAGAAAAATATTTTAATATTTAAAAAATTAGTGGAAATATATTTCAAAAAATATAACAAATATTTCAAATAAAAACCAAACCGTACCCGACACGGCGTAAAGCATATAGCTAATCTTAATCTTAATTTGTTTCTAAAATATATATTCTTCGATATTTACTAATTCTAACTGTATCCGAATTAGATATAGCATTGTTCGTTTTTAAGAATTATTCGTAAAATATGTTGTAAAAATACAAAAAATAATTTAATATAATACAAAATATGTGTCTACAAATATCGTTTAAAATATAAAAAATATGTTAACATATTAGTTGCAATACCAGACCCGGCGTTGCTAGGTTTTTGATTGTTTGCCTATTTATTATTTATTAATTAGAGCTATATTAAAAAATACAAAAAATATTTCAAATATTACAAAATATGTTGAAAACCCAAACCCAAACCGTCCCAAACCGGCATTGCTCGGATTTTTATTATTTGCATGTCTATCATTTAATAATTATAACTATTCCTGATTTGGAATTGCTTGCCGTACGCTGCTTTACTCATTTTTTGATAGTTTGCCTATCTATTATTTATTAAGTATGGCTATTCATGAATCTGCATTTCTAGAATATACAATAACATAAACGTTTGCTAAAATACAAACAAAATTAGACAAATATTTGTTTTTAATATAACAAAAATATTTCAAAAAATACAAAATATATAAAAAATATTACAACATATATTGTTTAAAAATGTTGAAATAAATTTCAAAAATATTTCAAAAAAGTCCAAAAAATCGACGCCGTAGATTTTACTTTACCAAAAATAATGTTAATGGAAAAAGTCAATTATTAGGGTTTTTCTCGAAAAAATGTACATTAAGTTATAATATTAAGTAATTATTTTGTATTGAAATATATAATTCATGACTATAATTTATAACATAATATTATCATAAATAAATACTAATTATTATTAATATTACTATAATAAATTGTTATTATCATACCTTTGATAGAATATGCAATCACATTAAATTGAAACTGGTGAAATAGGATTAAGGCTTCGATATATTCTAGTGACAATAATTCTATATAATCTTTAGGAAATATTTTCGCAAATATAATGGAATCCTATAAAAAAAAGTAAGATTATTATATTTAAATTACGTCTAAATATTTATATATATATATATATATTTTATAAACTGAAGTCTGCAAATATATAGATTGATGTAATATACATTTATTTAAGTGAATTGAATTGAACACGAGTTATTACATAATATAATCGATATAATTGCATACATTAATTGTTTTAGGATTCAGGTTGGGTTGATTGCCTACATGTATATTTATATTTAAATGTTTTATCGTTTGCAAATTTTGTTTCGTTCTTTTCTTATAAAAGAAACATCACTCAGTAAGATTGACACACTTCATTTTGTATTTAATAGGGTTGGTACATATTATTATTAATGTTATTATTATTATTTATATATATGTAGTTTTACAGATCTTTGCCTATAATTAAGTGTATACGAACTTCACTTTATTGCAATTGATGCTTCGTACATGATACTATTTATGATATACTATGAGCCTTTTATTGGTAAAGAACGAAACAAAATATAAACCATTCAAAATATAATATACAAAAACGAATAAAAAAATATAGACAATAAAACATTTTAATATAAAAATAGTCATATAGATATACAATTAACTGAGCCTGAAGCCTAAAACAATTCATGTATGCAAATATATCAATTATATTATGTAATAACTAGTATATTAAAATGAATTAAATTAAATTCACTTCAATATAAATGTATTTTACATTAATCGATATACGACTTCACTTTATGACATATATATATATATATATATTTGTTATTTTTTACTTGGTGGAGTGATTTTATCCTAGACGAGAACGTAGTTTTTTCTTATTATAAACTAATGTCTCTAAAACCCCTGATCCATCATACTGCTTAGCTACAAGGTAGTTATGTTATATATATATATAACTTCATATGTGGTTCAGTTGTCTAATGCATCATATACATAAGTAGTAGGACACGAGTTCAAGCCTCGTCCTGACCATTAAAATATGTCTTAAAATAATATTGTGAAGTGATCTTATATAATTGTGTATAAATAAATGATCGGCTCTCATTAAAACCATGGATATATTAACATGAGAGTGATTTTGAATGGAAATTAGAGCCATATAAGGTTATAAATGAAAAATTCACCTAAGTTCCTGTATAAGATGAAAGGACTCCACCAATATAAAATAATAAAATAATAATAAAAATAAATATATAGTTATACTAATACTAACCATCAACATTCTGACAAATATATCCTTTTCTAAAAATTTATATGCAAAGAAAAGAGAATATATAGTTTCATAATCGTTTCCAAATTTCCTAGAATCCTTATATTCTTTACTGTCTATTTCACCAGAAAATACTTTCTTTTTCAATTCTAATAAATATGTATTCAAGTTATATAGATTAACTTTAATTAAAATTAATATACGTGTAATACTTTTTGTTATTTAGTATGTTAAATAGAAACAATAGATATAGTTTATAAACTTTCTACAGATATATATAGAAATCATAAAATAAATAACTTATTTTAATAAAGATTAAATTATTTATAATTATAAACTATATATTGCAGTTAATTATTTTACATTAGATTATAAAATAATAAAATAAATTTACAAAATCAATACGATTAAATTATAATGTATAACAATACATTTTTCGTAATAAAGTAGTTTTTTTAATTAATATAAATATACTATTTATTTATTAATATTATTAATTTAAATATATCTTATAAAAATATATATAAAATGATTAAAATACAAAATAATAACTATTTAAAATAAGTCTATGTTAAATATTAATGTAATATGAACCTAATAACTTATCTTTTCCACATTTCAGTAATAAACGAACACAATTTTCAGATTTCAAATTCTATCAAATAACATATTTGAATTAATGTATTATCAGTTTATTATAAAATTCATATTAATAATTAAATTAAATTGAAGATAATTATTATAAATTATATATTTCTACTAATCAATGAATATAAATGACTAAAAATGAATATCTATGACTAAAAATACATATTATTATTTTCTCTAGAATACATTAAAATTAAATAGAAATTTAGTATTATTTATATTATTAATCATTATTTAGAATATTAGTATTAAAATGACTATATAAGAAAATAAAATGTATGTAAATTGTAGTAAATAGTAAATTGAATAGTTTTTCTCGTTTAAATATTCATAATATATTTCATCATATATTATTACTTGTTGTCTATTATATAAAGAATAGTTAGTTTTTTATATATAATAATAATAATACATCTATCGAGTTTAAAAGTTAATGGTATCATCAATGGATATCACAGACAAGTTATTAAATATCAGAATATCATTGTTTCATAAAAGAGTGTGACACATAATTATTGATAACAATTTATATGTCACCTTTATATAACAGACGTATATATTTATACTAGATTATTTGTATATATTTATATGTATAGAAATAAATCTTATATAGAGATACAGTGATTGAGTTTGCAGATATCAGATTTTTCTATAAGATTATATATATTTGTTATTTTATTTCGTGGAATCCTTTATTCCATGAATTTATATGAAGTTATCACTTATAACAATATGACTCTAATACCCCTTCAAATGAGCCTTCATGTTAAGACATCCATAGTTTTAATTTTTACTTAGTTATATTTTTAGAGTGAACGTGAATAAGTATATATTTACTATAATACCTGGTTATCGAGTTCACTTGGTATATACATATATATATATATATATATATAGTGTTGTGAGTTAATAAAAAACACGTTTTAAACCGTTTAAACCGTTACCAAAACATAGTATGACATGTGATTTAATGATTCTAATAATACAGATAATATATTATTTGAATTATTACTGATTATTCATATAATATGCACTTTATTATTATTTTATTATTTAACAACATATCTACTTTATTTAAATAATTTTATTTTTTGTAATAGAAAAAAAAAATAAAACGAATTAAAAACGAAAAAAACCGTTTTGGAAAACCATATGGATTTCTAACTTTACTGATAAATTAAAAAGAAATTTCTTTTGAGCCGTTGACGAATAGTACTTGTGTACGGGTCCATCACCTGGATACTAACATCTTAACTGGAGAAAAAACTGGATGGCGCATATACTCACATGCTACAAGCGGCATTAAAAAAATCCTATAGGCAAATGCTAACGAACGAAATACTCTACAACGGTATACCCAAGATATCAGCTACAATCAGAGCATAGAATGAGATTCACCGGACACTGCTGGAGAAGCAAGAACGAATTGGCCATTGACCAATTACTTTGGTATTAAAATCACGGAAAAATATCAAGAGTAGGTAATATCAAAAGAGCTATATCGATCAGCTATCAAGTGATACAGGATGCGAAAGAGAATAACTGGCAAATGCAATGCAATATCGAGATGGTTGGAGAGAATGAGTCATGAAATACCGAGCAAGCTCGACCTGGTATGGTAAGTAATTAAATATAATATAATAAAATATAATAAATATATATATATATTATGATTAGATGTTAGTCAATATTTATTAACCATTGATAACTGCAAAGTATATCGACACTCAGAATTGTGGTATTCTTTCCATGAATTTTCTTCACAACTATTATTGCAATATAATAGCAATGTACATTTTCGACATCTAAAAATATGTAAATCTGCATTAATTTTTAATATATATTAATTATAAATATGTTCTATCTTAATATACTTTTAATATATTAAATTATTAATATTTAATAATAAGATTTATTATTTTGCAATTTCAAAATATTAATAATATATAATGGAATTCATGAAGATGGTGTAAGTATTAGAAAGTTAATTATTATAAATTTAATATATATTATTTTATTATGAAAAATATATAAATAACTATTAAAGAATAGTTTAATTCTATTATATTATAATATAGATGATATTAATAATAATTAACATAATTTAAGATAAGAGTAAATAAACTTTTACCATTTATTTGCCTTAGAATAAACTTGAAATGTATTAATGTTTTAATTTTATTGATAGTATTTGTAGAAATAATGTTTAATTATATTAATTTCCTTATAAAACTAAATTATATTTAACTCTGCATATTGATCTGTAAATCAAGTCTTACCATAATAGTAGTAAGTGTTTAATATGATCCACTAATCCCAGTTTTATATATAGTAATTTAGAAGACTATTTAAAGACTGCAACATTAAGGCAAATTTAGTATAAGTTATTTCTATATATAATCATATGTGATTGACGTAAATAATATATATAAATTTATATGATATTTTTAATTACAATTACTACAAAATGAATAGAAATATATATTCAATACATAGATAAATAATAAATAGTATCTATTATTTGATAACATGAATATTAAGAATAACACTAACGATACAAACGAAAACAATTCTTGAAAGCAGTAATTACAGTTAGTAGCATATTTACTTGTCTCCACTGCAGACATGAGAGGCTCTTCAACACAAATAATGGTATGAGGTTCTAAATCTTTACTTGCCTATTCATTATGTCATATATACAATTATTGTATTACTATATTATTGATTATAATTAATAGTAATTAAATAGTAATAATTCATGGAAATATATCTATTTAAATTATTTTTAAATTAATATTTTATATATTTTAAAAATCAACTTAAAAAAGTTTTATATTTTAAATATATATGCAAAATTATTCTATTATTCATATCATATAATATGAAAAAAAAATAATTATATATTATATACAAATATTTTATATTTTATTTTAATTATATTTAAAAAAATGAATATGCATAATTGAATAGATTATATTTTGTATTAATGATATATTATAATAATACAAAATATAAAATAGTATGCAATATTATAGTATCTAGTATATACATATTAATAATTAATAATAATTAACCACAATATATCTTCCAACATTATCGTTTTGACGAATTTCAATATTAACTGTGCTATTAATTAATTTGGAGTGGTAACCATCATTTGGAGAAAGTTTCTTTACATCATTACTGCATTTCTCAGAATCAAATAAAGAGCTTGAAATAAAGTAATATGTTACCTTACATATTAAATTTAAATGTTAACATAGATAACATGTGTCGCTATATAATAGTTAATACGATTTATACATAAAGTATGTAAGTTAACATAATATATCATATCATACAAATAAAGATTATATGTTAATGTTAAAGATAATTTTAAAATTCTTTTAAAATTACAATCATAAATGTATTACTCATTATATTAAGAACCTTTAAATGTGGAAATATTCATAGCATTTATATGTAAAATTTATGAAAGATGTGTCTACAAAACATCCCAATTAGCTTAATTTGTATTTATTATATAGATATATTTCATATCTAAATATATACCTACTTTATACGATCATATGACAAGTATTAGATAATGAAAATGAACTTAATTATTATTATTTTTAGATAATATTTTTTTTCAGATTTAGTTTTTATTATAAGTGTATTAAAGTTCTATATTTTTTATATTTTCAAAAATACTACATAAATACTATATAAATCATCATCGTGTATTATTTATACTCTGAAAATGTTATAAATATGTATCAAACGGTTCAGATGGTGAAATATTCCAAACATTATAATTTTTATAAACAAAAATTCAGAGATATATATATAAGCATATAAATGCTTATAAGCATATAAATATGACAATAATTGTTATTATATTCTGTATGGTAAATAATTCACATATGGTTACTTTTGAATTACATAATATACATAATTTTAAAGATAATGAATTATATTTTAATATTTTAAAGTAAAATAATTGTCTATACAAAATGAAAACATCCAATTAATATACATATAATTATTAATAATGTTAAACTATCGGATTGTGAAGTTACTACACATTACCAGTACAGTATTCATTAATACCATGCATATTATATATAAGATTACGAGTTATTATGCTATTTAAATATCATAGTTATTATAATTATCTTAATTATTATAATTATGAAAATTATGATAAAGTGACAATTACAGATTTAATCTTGTTAAAATGATAATAAATTGAGTATTTATTATAATTGCATTATCTTCGATATATAGGCATACTCATTGTAGGGATATAGTAAGTAGATTCGTAGAGTACAATTTACTAATAATAATGATTAATAGGAATATAGTATAGAAATAATGAATACAGAAATATGAAATAGGTGAGGCTGCACATAATTATAATGTATACAATAGATTTTGGAAACATATCCATATTTAAAGTTTAAAACACAAATACCTATTAAATGTGAAGAACAACAATAGATAGGTAAGAAAGAGTAGAAATAATTATAACAGATTGAAAGATAAATATTTTGCAATAAGAAATTTTGAAATAGAAAATTAAGAGTCAAGTTCCACAGGTCATGCAAAATATTGATACCATAATAACCTAATTCCTTTTGTTATTTTTTTCAATTTATGTTCAATGTAGTCTAGGTAACATTGTTTATTAATTAATATTAATTAAATGCATGTAATAATAGTGTGTTATTTATCTTATAGGAAGTCATGAATTTATATCCGATTAGGGATCATAATTTAATTTTATAATATAAATTGAATATTTTTATAATAAAAACTATTATAAATATTACAAATTTGAAATAAAAACATTTTAAAGTTATATAATATGTATATAATATATTTCATAAATAGATCTTTAGGGAAAATATATATATAATGAATATTAAATAAACTATATTAAATATATGTTCTTTTATACTATAACTACATTCATTAATATTAATTAAATATTATTAATTCAGTACTAATAATTAACTTAAACATAGTTTTAATTGACTAATATATATTTCAATTATGAAATACATTTATTATAGAATAATGTTATAAATAATTAATAAAAAATAAAAATTGACATACTAGCTAATATGTATATACATTCCTATATGTAGATTAATAAATAATGGTAGTCTACTGATAATAATTATAAAATATATATATATGTATATATATGTATAAACTATATTTTTTAATATTTATTATAATTTTTAAAATCTATAGAATATGTAAGTTTAAATGATGATTGAATTTAACACATTTTGATATTATATGACTGGATAATTATATTACATAATACAATAAAATTATAAAATCATAATCTATATATATATATATATATATGTTTTTATATATATATATATATATATATATATAAATAAATTACTTTATATATTTATTTATATATTTAATAATAATTGCACATGAGTGTAATTTTTGTTTATCATCATTTATAATTCTATAATTATAGAACATATCTCAGAAAATATTAAAGTTTGAGTATATGTAAAATGTCCATAAAAAATAAAACTAAATATTGTCGACAAATTCATTAAGTTATAAATTATATTTGTTTATAAAAATTATATATATTTTCTATATTTTATTTTTTTTCTATTATTGATTATTTTGTAAAAATAACTAATATATTCAAAGTGAATATCATAATTAATTAATATGTACATTTTAAAATTTATGGCATCTTTTATGGCTACCAAATAATTATATGTTGCATTTTCTACAAAATATTTATAATATGATTATATATATATATAAATCATAATTATAAAATAAGTTTATCATATTATGATAATATAAACTCTACTTGAATAAATGTTATTATGTTATAAAAGATAAACTTAAATATATATTTTTAACTTATGAAATACACAGTAATAATAAATTATCAAATTATTAAAATTAATTATAACAATGTAAAAAATGAATTATACACAATAAAAGTATATGTTAAATAATATAATATATAGTTAATCTAAATAAAATGTATTATGTCATTTACCTATGATAATTAATTGATCAACAAGATAACTTAATAAATATAAATAAACATTATTATATTATTAATGTTATTATAAATTATATAAATCAATATAAATTAAAAAATAAATAAATAATATAATAGTAATAGCATAGAATACTTATAAATAATATTGGATATATTTATTTTAGAAATGATTTTGTTATACTGATGTAAGTTTTTTTTATTTACAAATCAATATATATATAATTATTAATAAAACTATCATAACAATATAACAAATATATTTAAAAGGTGAAATATTCAATGAATTATTAGTTTAATAGGGTGTTCACACAATTCCGTTTTCTTACGTTACGTGAAAATCTGTACAGAAAATGAATCATTTACAGAAAATTGTATATGTATATGATTAAATATTTCTAAATATAATATTTATTTCTATTAGTATTGGAACTTTGATTATATATATATATATATATATATATATATATATATATATATGAATGAATAAATGAATCAGTGAAAGCGATTAGCTTTTTTAATTTGATATCTCCTAATAGTGTAATGTCATATTTCATCATCTTCATTCGGATAAAATATAATAAAATGACATAAAAATGAATATTAAAATAAACAAAAACAAAATATAAAAGAAAGAATAAAACAAAACCAGATAACAAAATCAGGTAAATTTTGTTGTGAGAAAATGTGTGTATTACACTGACAAAATGTCTGTATTACACAGCCATATAGTTACGATACAACTAGTGTATTACACGGACATTTTATCAGTATAATACACAAACATTTTGTCAATGTAATACACGGACATTTTTTCACAAAAAGAAACTTTTTTGTATACACATTCTTTATACTCAATATTCTGAAGAACATTTTATATTATTGATACGCTTATAATTCTATTTGTATTATAGATTTACATATAGGTTATATTAATATATATATATATATATATATATATATATATATATATATATATATATATATATATATATATATATATATATATATATATATATATGAGTGTATGTATATGTATATATGTATATTTTCGAATTTAGTTTTTTCATTTTCTGTACGGATTTCAAGTAACGTAACGTAACAAAACGGAATTGGTGTGAACACCCTAGATTAGATAGAAGACTTACTTTCTATACATATTAACGGTAATACATCTCTCACTAGATGATGATATCGTAAAGTTGATATTGATTAAGTTTGTAGAATGTATTAATGCATTATAAGCCTTTAATACTGATGATGATATTAAATGAAATTAACAAAATTAGTTTATTATTTATATAATTATTTAGAAAGATAATTTATCTAATTAATTGTTAAATATATATATATATATATATATATTCAATAATATTATGTTATTAAATTAACCAATATTTAAGAAATAAATATATGAATTATACATACATCATCAATTACAATTAAATATATAATATATAAATTAAATATTAACCTTTATTAGATTCTTTTATTACATTTTTTATTATAGAATACACTGTAAAAAGACAAATTAATACAATATTAATATAATGTTTTATGATGACAAAATAACCTGATTTAGTATATAAGCAATAAATAAATATAATCAAAATGATGTATTTGATTTATAAATGTTATCCCATTATATTTATTTACATATATGTGTGCATATTAAAATAATATATATATATATATATATATATATAATAATAATAATAACATATCATAAATTAGCATCATTAGTTTTATTAGTCATCATTAGTTTTAGAAAAATACAGTTAAAAAGAGAAAAATAACAGTTTAAGACATGTCATAATAATAAAAAACACATTTTGTTTACATTAATATATAAAGTAGTGTCACCAATTTTTCATTTATTGATTTTATATGTAAGTATATTTAGGTGACTGTTAATCCCTAGTTGTATTAAATTCCATACTATCCCATTTACTCGATAAACATGTGCCTTCAAAATCATATAAGTAACTCTAGATCGTGATACCGCATGGTTTACTTCCCACTTCATGTCCTTTAAACGATCACTTAGTAAATCTGAAAAAACATACTAATCTTTGCAATCTTCATATTATAGAGATTCATTCTTCATTCATTGAGCAACGTAAATTCTATAAATTAGCAATTTCCTATGCTAAATCTAGCTACTATACTCTGGTTATAAACTGTCTTACTTCTGATAACCGACGACTTTTCAGACTGGCTAATAAGTTATTATTACCCCAAAACTAGTATTACTGACACAATATTATCTACCTTAAATAGCAACACGTGTTGCTAGCTAATCCTACTTGATCTCTCATCTGCTTTTGATACCCTGAACCATAACATATTAATCTCGCGACTTACTTTAATGGGTATATCTGGCTTAGCATTAAAATAGTTGTCTTCATATCTGACTAACATAAATATCTCTATTATGATTGACAAATCTTACTCGCCTCTTTCTCCTCTTAACTACAGTATTCCCCAAGGATCCGTTCTAGGTCCATCCCTCTTTTCTATTTATATCCGCCCTATTGCTGATCTAATTAAGAAATTTCCTAATATTCACTACCATATTTTTGCTGATGATATTTTTCCCTATAAATTCTCATAATACCATTAACTCTGAATTAATCGATTGTGCTAACTCCATAAGATTATGGCTCCTCTCCAATAAACTACTAATTAATTCCTCTAAGACTACTGTACTAAACATATCTACTTCTGAAACTTCCTTTCCAAACTTTACTCTAAATAACATAATTATTTCTCCTTATCATTCCTCCAAAAATCTAGGATTAGTATTTGATGACAAATTATCATTTAAGAATCATATATCATCCATTACAAAATCCTCCAACTTTCATCTCTTCAGAATTAAAAAAATACGGACATCACTTTCCAGAAACCTTACTAAAACACTAATTAATTCTCTTGTACTTTCCCGAATTGACTACTGTTCTTCCCTACTGAATTTACTTCCTGCTAAAGCTACTGCTCTACTTAATCGGATTATCCGTTCCTCAATACGTACTACTTACTGTTTAACTCGACTGGATCACTCTACTACAACAACAATCATCTCGTATGTGGCTACCCTTCTCCCTCAGGTGTAAATTACGTATACTATCTATAATCCATAAATCAATATATTCTTTCACACCTAGCTATATCTCTGATCTAATTAAAAAACGTACTATATTATCTTCTCTTCGTTATCAAAATGCTCCTCTACTTATCTCCCATAACTCTAGTAAAACTTCCCTAAATTCTAGAGCTTTTAAAAATTCCGGTCCAATCCTATGGAATTCCCTCCCTCCTACCATTCGTTCAATTAGATCCCACAAAAAATTTATAAATCTTACTTCTTCTTTTCTCTCTACCCATAATCATTAAATCATCCAACTTATTATTTGTGGCCGTGTTATATTAAATGTATATCATTATTAAATTGTTATTGTATTATTATTATCTTATTATTATATAACACTATACTATATCAATGCAGTCTGTAGTATATAACACTACACCATATCATTGCAGACTGTAGTATATTATAGTCCTTTATATTATTTAGTATTGTTGTCCGTGGTATATTGAATGTATATTATTATTAAATTATTATCGTATTACTATTATTTTATTATTATTTTCTTCCCGTACGAGCGAAGGGGTCTACATGACCCTATTTTAGTGCTAATAAACTTAATATCATCATCATCATCATTACTACCATCTATAACTAACATTTCTCCATTACAATTAAGCTGTATTTTCTCCAAAACATTTTTTAATAATATTGACTCCATCATAATAAAGATCAAGAACCATAAGCCTACTGCCAACTATCCTTCAATCATAGTTACCCTACCTATATATGTTTTCTTAAGTTTTTTTCGTCCGCCACATATATCTCTCATATCTAAACTACTAAATGCATCCTCTTCGATATTTCCCTCCGATCCTGTTCCACTATATATTTTTAAACTTTACTCCGATTATCTATGTCCAACTATCTGTAACATCATCTCATATTCCCTACATTCCGGTAATATCCCTTATATTTTTAAACAAGCAATAATCACTCCCATTCTTAAAAAACCTTCACTCGATCCTGATTCACTTCTCAATTATCGCCCAATTTCTCAGATACCTTTGGTGAGTACAATTTTGGAAATAGTTGTCTCTCGTCAACTAATCTCCTATTTAACCGCCAATATTCTCCATATTCCTCAACAAAGTGGTTTTTGCCGAGGAAACTCCACAGAAACAGCACTACTAAAAGTAATTGATGTCATAACTTTACCCTTAATACTAAAAATTGCTGTCAACTAGAAATGCTGGATATATCCAGTGCTTTCGATACTCTTGATCACAACATTCTACTGTCCCATCAACATCTGCTTGGAGTTAGAGACTTGACCTCACATGGTTTACTTCATATCTATCTGACCGTAGTAGCAGTGTAAAAATATATAATTCTTTTTCTTCCCCTTCTCCTATGAAATATGGTGTTCCCCAGGGATCATACTCAGTCCTTCACTTTTCTCAATGTATTTATATCAACTACCTTCTATAATATCTAAATATATATTACCTATGCAGACGACATATAATTATAAATATTTGTTCCCACTAATTCATCACCAGGTCTCAATAATCAACTTTCCAATTGGGATCTTAAGAGCCGGGGTAACCTTACCGTGTTTACATATACAAGATAAGGAAAACGAGGGTCACTAAATATACTACTACTTTTAAACAAATGCATATAATGACCTAATTTGTTTACCTGTAGTTAGTGAAATATCATATCTATAAAATCTATCCTATATATAAACAAATAACCATCTACAAGATATTATTTATCGCCAATATTTTATTTTTGTATTTTTTTGTTTTTTTCATGAACTTTTTTTATAATATTTTTAATTAGTATATTTAAAAATTAAATTATTACATTCTAAGGGTCTGAACAGGACTTAAACCTGCATCCTATTGAATGTGTGTAATATGCCTGACCCAACAGAGCCAAAGGGCATTTTAAGTTATAAAATAAAATAAAATTTATATATATATATATTTTAAGAAACTATTTATATGTTTAATATAATTAGAATGTATTCAAAATTTGATTTATTAACAATAAATCTTTTACTCTGCTTTTATTAATTTAATGTAGTAATATTGAATTATTTTTTTTAATTTTGTTAATAAATATTTTAAATACATGTACGTTCAAATTTTTTTTAATATTATTAAATTATATTTATTTTAAAAATAAAAATATTTTTTTTTATGTTTTATTTAAAGTTATGTGCATAACTTAAAGAATATCCATAATATAAAAAATGTATTCTTATTATTTTAATTATTATCTATACAAAAAAACATTAAAAAAACAACATAAAAATTACGTTTTTATATCTGTCAAATGTAAAAATGTAAATGTTAGCTATATTGCCCTAAAATATTTTTAAAATAAAAATTGTGTATTTAAAAAAATTTTCTTTAACCATACATAAATAATATATTATTCAAAGTAATGTAAATGAATAATATATATATATATATATATATATATATATTTAAATATTTGTATATACATGTATATAATACAATAACCTTTATTGACTTAGTATTACGTCTAACCTATGTCGTAATTATCATTATCACCTAACTCCTTGAAACATCTCATCTTTCGTAGATTAAGCTCAATATTTGTATTGAGTGGATAAATGCCTTTATACAATATTATGTCAATATCATTAATACACGCCTGCAATTGTGTAATCTTATATTAAACATAATATAATCAAGTCATTAAAAATATAGTACATTAATTATAACTATTATCAACAATAAATATATTATAAAATATTTTAAATTTTATAATTTATTATATGATCACAATATACATTTTTCATATATAATTTATATTATATATGACGTTAATAACTTATATTTAGTCAATTACTCTTAATTACTCTTGTATTACATATATAGTTCATAATCATAAATAGAATTTTTACTAATAAATTTAATAATTCATTTTAATTATAATTAGTTAAGGGTAGACATCAATAGATCAAAAGTGGGAAGAAAAAACTGTGTTAAAATTTTTTGTGATAATATTAAAACAAATATTAACTTTAAAAATATATATAAATCATATTTGTAAGTAAAATATAACTGCCAACATTATCATTTTTAAAAGAATATATATAAATAATTAACAATAATTCGTATAATATAAATAATTTAATTATTTAATAACTGTTATAATTTAATGAATATAAGATTATTTAAAAAAAACTAAAATAGAGAATTTCTATTTATTAATTATAATAAATAATCTGCATATTGCATAATATAGCATTTGTATACAATATTGTTATATATTTTATTTTGAAAAAATATGCATCATTTGATATTTTATTTTCAAAATAAAAACTATTTATTATTAAAACTTAATTAATTTATTAATGGGAGGCGCACATTCATCTAAACAATGCTATTTTAGCTCTATCTAAAAATGCTAAGGATAAATAACTAATAGATGTAATTACTTAATTTTTTTTTATTTAACAGATACTTTCCACCATCATATAATTTCGACAGATCTGTCTTTATAATAAATGGATTGAATTTTAAATGTTGCAAAAAAAAGAGTCTTAATGAGTTAAATATTTATTTTTTATTTATATTTATTGTAATAGTTAAATAATAGTTATAAAATATTATAAAAAATCAATAATGAATAATATAAAATAAATCCAAGAATATAACGTCTATAATTAGAAACATGACAGAGATAATTATAGAAAGAACGCATTTATAAATTTTCTGTGGGATGTGTCTCTTTCAACTAATGATATCTTTTTATACACACGTTATTTGTTTATTAATCATATGTAATTTATCTATGATCTATGCTTAATGTAAATATAGCCATTTGTTTAGTAAAATATTTGTATATGATATCGAAATATACAATTAAATGTGACAAGTATTTACAAAAATACTGAATATATTAATACATTTCCTGACAATTTCAAATATTATTATATACATTACGCTTATAAAAACACTTTACAAAATAAGATATTAAACATTGAACATATGACAAATTTATAAATAAGATATTAAACATTGAAAATATGTAATACATTTTTTTTGTTAAAATAAAAATATTAATACATATTTTAAATCGCTACCAGTCTTAAATGAATAAAATAATAATTTGTATATATTAGTATATTATCTTTCATATTGAAAAATATTGTATTCAATATATGATATTGAAGAATTTATCATGCTTTTAATAGAAAATAATTGTTCCTTAATTAATCACATGTAAAAATATTATTGTAAATTAATACAATTTTAAAAATCAGGGAATCTTCTTTAAAATTCTCATCATTCAGAAATAATACTAACAAATACATAATTGTAATAAAATTCTTAAAATATTTAATATATATATACTATTTTACTAACATGTTACTTATATATATACATATATAGTAAATATCTAAATAATATAACCTTCCACTTTTTTTGAGTTTGAAATATAACCGACCGATTATGGAAATCTTCGTAATTATATTCCAATGATAAAATGATTACCTGAAAAAGGAAATATGTTATAGTAGTAAAATAAATAAAATCTATATTATAGATTATAAGTATTTTTGATATTACAGATAAAATGTGATACAAATTTATTCTCTAATAAATAATGTTCATTCTGAAATAAGAATATTTAAATAAATATGTATTTAAATTATTATATTTATTATTATATAACATATAAAATGAAACTAATTATGGGATGTCATTTAAATTAGATGAAATTAATATAAGTTATGATATATTATAAAATAACATTTACAAAACTGGAATTTAGATTATAATTATATATGAATGAATAAATGAATTCAGTTTATAGACAATTTCTAAGGATAATCAGATAAATGATTAGCTTTTTTAATTTGATATCTCCTAACAGTAGAGTAATGTCATATTTCATCATCTTCATTCAGATAAAATACAATACAATTACATAAAAATGGATATTAAAATAAACAATAAATACAAAACTAAACTAAAACAAATATTTTATTCGCATGTTAGCACCCAAAACAAAGTATAAAATATAATTAATACATTTTTCATAATTGTAATATAATATTTATAAAAGAATCTAAATATTTGTATCACATAGTTTATGTCAATTTTAATAATATTGATATATATATTTGTAGGTTACTATATTAATACTGTTTAATTGTTTTAATTCTAATACTGTTTTTTATTATTTTAATACTTTTGATTTTTAATAATTTTTAGTTTTTTTTTATTAGTTATGTAAAGTTAAATATATAAAACGTACAATTTGTAAAATAAATATAAAATAGTTTCGATAAATAGTAATTTTTTTAATTTTGAAAGATTTAATACTATTTTTTTATGTTTTTAATACTTATAATTTGTAATATTGTTTTTTTTTTTTTTTTGTATAATTATATAATGAAAAATATATAAAAATGTAAAATATGTTAAAAATGTTTTATATGGAGTAAATACCTATTTAATACTGATTTTATAATAAAGTTGTATACAACTTTATATATATAATACAAAATATATATTTAATTTACAATATAATATTAGATAAAATAATATATTTTTAATATTATTAAGCATATCACTGCAAAAATATATATCAGTATTATATTTTATATTTTTTATTTTGTTAAGAATATTACCAAATATTATATTATTATAATACTTTATACCTTTAAATAATATTTTATTTTGTAGTTTTCATTAATGATAAAATTAATCTATCATTACGTTTATTTAATGTAAAATATTCATTAAAATAAATTTTGTAATTTTTATTTAGCAATTTATAAATTAATATAATATTTCTAAACTCACTAGATCATTTAATTTTAGAATACTGTTACTAATAAATAATGCAGGCATATTTGATAATATGATTAAAGGTAATTAGTTTAATTTAAGATTTTTTTGTTAATAATTCAAATTTTTTTTTTTGCAATAACATAATAATTTTATATTTGATTTATAGATATTTTCGCTATATTTCTATTCTATATGAAATATTAGAAGAAAAAAAGAGTTATATAATAAAATCATAATTTTAGTACTTAAAAATGAAACTTTTTTCATAAAATATATTGTAGTTGATAATTTTTTGCTAAGTAATCTATATGTTCTTTAAAAGTTAAATGTTGATCTAAAATTAATCCTAGAAATTTGTAGCTACTTTCAATTTCAATTTTATAATTTCCAATATATATCTTTTAATATTCTAGCATTCATAAAAGGTAAAATCATTTTTTTTCAATATTCAGTTTCAGTTTATTGATATTGAACTTTATTTAAGTTTATTTGAACTAATTTATCGATATAAAATTGTAGGTATTTAGTTAATAATTCATTATTGTCTGCATATATTGTAAGTGATGTATTATCTGCATATAAATTTAGATTAATATTGACTGCATCTTATTGACTGCATTAAAATAGTTTGCATATCATTAATAAAAATATAAAAAATATGCCCAAGAAATGATCCTTGGGGTACTCCATATTCTATACAATCTTTCAATGATTATGAATAATTTATTCTTTTAATTAAATAACTTTTTTAAATTCTTTCAATTTACCTCTGATTCCATACGATACTAATTTATTAATTAATATAGTATGATCTACGACATCAAACACATTTTTAAGATCTAATAATATTGTTGCTACTTTTTTATTATTAGTATTTTAAAAAATAAAATGTTGTATATTAAAAATGTATATTTATTAATGATAAAGGTGTATTGGAGTTTAGTATGAAGCCATATTGATTATTATTAATATTATTTTTATATATAAAATTTGATAATATATATTTGATATAATAAATTATATATGATTTTTTCGAATATTTTACTTTTATGGTGTAAAGAAAATGTCTATAATTTGTTATTACTTAGTTATTATTATTTTTATATATTGGTTTAATTATTGCATATGTCATATTATCCGGATATATTGATTTATAAATGCATAAATTAAATAAATGATTAAGTGGATTCGATATTTCATATATAATTTCTTTTATTAAATACATATTATAATTATTTATATCTTTTGAGTTTTTCTACTATCTGCTACATTGATAATTTATAATAATTTTTTTTAAATTGTTTATATTATTATTATTATCAGATTTGGTTTTAACAACTGGTTAATTATAAAAGTAGAGCTTATCGATACAATTACCCTTTATCATTCTGACAAGTCATAAAACGTACAATTATAATTGGTAAAGGTTAAGTAAATATATGTAAATTTAATATAAATAATAATGTATATGTATATTGGCAAATATTCAAAAATAAATTATCTACACAAAGTAACAAATATTTAGATTCTAAAGTTAAAAATTGAACTAGAATATGTAGAGATAAATTATGTTACTCATTAAATATAACACATATTATTTTTTTCTATGTTGATAAATCGAGGCGTACTAGTATAAAATATGGATAAAAGGAAGAAATTAATGTAAAAGTCTGAGTAAAGATAAAATGTATTCAAAATATTAAACTTTAAATAATTTTAAAATATAAAAATATAATTTAAAGTAGAAAATAATAGTAGATCAAAAATACAAGGTTAAAAAATAATTAAAAATTATCACTGAAAAGTGAAATAAATACTAATTTTCTTTTATCAATATTTAATTCATTCCAAAGTCTTGGTCCATATGATATTAAAGAATTATTCATATAGTTAGATTTAATATAGGGTTTTATGAAATCAAAAGTACTTCTATTAATTGTTTTTTTAGTTATTCTTTTATAATGTTTATAAATACATGGACTACAAGTTTTATAATATATTCTATGCATAAATATTAGTGTTTTATATTTACACAAATCAAAGATATTTAATAACTTATGAACAATAAATAGTTTTTTTGAACTAAAATCAATATGTTTTTTTTGTATAACTGAATATTAGATTTATATGTATGCCCCACATATATATATAATTGATAAATATTTATTTTACATGTGTTTTACATATGGATTTTATGTTATTTCTAGTTGGATTTACATTATACTTTTTAACTAAATAACATATACTTAATTAATATTATTAAATAAACCTTTTTATTTTTTTAATTGATTTTTGCATATTTCCAGTATTCGTTGCTTCAATCATAAATATTTAATTGAAAATGTTTTTAAACCTTACTTATTATATACCCTTCTATATAGTCAATATAATTAACATTATAAATATCACATAATGATACTAGATTCAAAGTTATTCTATAATGATTATTATAACTAGTATATTATTATTTTAAGATATATACAAATGTATACAGATTATAAAAATTATAGTTTTTATTTACATAATTTGTTATAAATTATAATACATTATAATTATTATTGACATTATAAGTTTACAAAACTAAGGATGTTATACTATTACTTACATATTATTGACATATATAAATTATTTATTCAATTAATTAATTAATCATATGATGACTAAACCTCGTTGAAAATTTCTAGACTTTCTTCAAAATTATTTGCCTTAAATTGTATAATTGCAATTTGTCGTAATTTCTCAGCATTTTTGACATCCTTTTGTTTACCAGTAGAGTTATATTCCTTGCCACTTCTAGTTAAAGAAATATAATTTTTTAAATAAATATGTTACTTGATATATGAATGCTACCAAACAATATCTAACAGGACCTATCCAACTACTTCATACTTTACTACTTCCACGTGAACCTGATAACCACAATATATTCAGTCTAATTATTATCATAATTATTATAATAGTAGATTAATCTAATTAGAACCAATTGGTTCTAATTAATTATTTTATAATAAATATTAATGATATTATTGATAATAATACACAAATTCAATAGTATTACGTTATAAGATAATTATGTTATAAATTAATATAATAATATATATATATTTTAATCAAATAAATTTTAGAGAATATCTCAATTTTATATGTGAATTACAATTTACAATATTGTTATTATATTCAATATTAATTAATTATATAAAGGTTTAAAAAAAAATTATAATTATAAAACATGAATATATAAAATAATTATAATTATAAATATATAAATTAGTATGTATAAAACAACAATTCAATGAATGCATTGCATACTAACTTAGTTAGATTTTTCACCTTTTCCATAAATATGGGTGACTGTTTAGCATCCTTCACTATGCCTAAACACATCGTGATCACACTGCGTACGCTGTCATTGTCTCCGTAATAATTGTTATTGTTCATTATGAAACTTAATTCTTCCATCTCAGAATGGTATGATGTGTTACCTATAAATAATTAATATTCATATTTAATATCATAATATCTACTGAGTTGTTTTAACCCATAATCCAAATATATATATATATATATATATATATATATATATATCTTTTATATAAATTGTAAATAGTTTACATTAAATGTACACATATTAAATATTATTTGGTTGTGTATAGTTAATAAGACGTTTAATTATGGTTCATATTTATTATATGTATATACTATATAGATATACATGACGCAGTGCATGATGCCGTGATAACGGTTGACATTATAGTGTTATAGGGTGTTCACATCAATTCCGTTTTAAAAAACGTACGTGTAACTGCAACTTCAAATGATTCATTCACGGCAAATTTGAAGTTATGATTCACATTCCTATTTATTTGAAGTTGAACTACACGTTTTCTGAACGTTTTCTGAAATAGGATTAATCCTATTTTCTGTACGTAACAACACACAGAATTAGATAGAACAGCTAGAATGAACACATAGAATTAGAGAGAACAGCTAGAATTCCACTTGATTCCAATTGATATATATATATATATATAAAGTATATTATTACATATAACTTATCGAATAACTATTTATTAAATATATATATATATATATATATATATATATTAAATATACTATTTATTAAATATATATATATATATATATATATATATATATATATATATATATATATATATATATATATATATATATATATTGATATATATATATAAAGTATATTAACAAATGTTTATTATAACATATAAATTATCGAATAACTATTTATTAAATATATATATATATATATATATATATATATATATATATATATATATATATATTAAATATACTATTTATTAAATATATATATATATATATATATATATATATATATATATATATATATATATATATTGATATATATATATATAAAGTATATTAACAAATGTTTATTATTACATATAACTTATCGAATAACTATTTATTAAATATATATATATATATATATATATATATATTATAAAAAGGTTATATAAGATGGTATACAACTATATATATATTTTAATAATATATATCAACTATACAATAGTAATATATAATATATATTTCAATAATTTATTAAATATTTATTTAAATTATATATATATCATAAGTTTAGATATTATAAGGATTTATGTATTATATAATAATATAGTATTTGTTATATTAGTTATAAATATTAAATTAATAAATATAATGTATGTAGTATTTATGTATTAGTGTATTTAAAGAAATATATAATACTACTATTTATACATTGAATTTAGCTATATCCCACAATTAGATTTGTTACAATTGATTTTATTTGTACATATTTAAATATAGGTGGCGATATATGTCTACCCTTACGACAAACTAAAAAACACGGAATTGATGTGAACACTTAAAAATCTGTTACTTCAAATTTGCTGTGAATGAATCATTTGAAGTTGCAGTTACACGTACGTTTTTTAAAACGGAATTGATGTGAACACCCTATTAGGCATCGCATGGTGCCGTGATTAGCCAATAGAACTAAGGATCGCATTCCATAGGTACGCCAAAGATTTTCGGAAGGAAAGATATAACACTTACGCGAAATCGTGTAATTCGAATTTGTATACAAAATACCCTGGTGCCACCTATAGCGGGTTACTTTTAGGAACTATGTGTTGTTTATAATGTAAATTCGTATTTAACTATACACTTTTAAAATGTTAAATAATATGCTTTAAATTAATATTTATATGATGAAAACTAAGTGTTCATTACTAATATATAACAAACAAATATGATATGTATGTTTTAAATGCTATAAGTATATATTTAGTGAGTAAAAGCTAATTTATATTGCATGTAATTTAATAGAGCCTTGAAAACTTTGTTGTATGCAAACAGAGCCGAACCTAAATCTATTTCAGTGATTTCGATACTACTGCTAGCAGCGGTTAGGGATATTATTAAATTACGTTGCATGCATAGGGAGTGTTATATCTTTGCTTCGCAAAATCTTTGGGTACGCTATGGACCTACATAGAGAAACGGTAAACATGTTAATATGAGTTGTCCGTAAACTAGTTGATATGAATATCAATAACCATATATATATATATATATATATACATTCATATATGGAATTTTCCATATAACTTTAAACACATTTTATAATCAGAATAAGTGTACATATTCTTAAATATTTTTAATTTATATTATACACTAAATAATAATAATGGTGAACTCCTTTATTAGTAAGATCTGAACAGTAAATTATACATTATTAAAGATCAAACTAAATTTCCGTATTCCCTAAATTATTAATTTTATTATATCTAATTTCACATTATAGTTAAACAAGGATATAAAGTTAAACTTTTACAGTACCATTGCTTATATAATTTAAGTAATTATTTTGAAACAATTTTTATTATAAATATTATAAATTCTGATTCAAAGAGGATTTTAATAATCGTATATTATGTACAATATCAACGAAACATTTTACCATTTAAATAATATACAATTATTATATGTTTGAAAATATATGTATTAAATAATATAATCTTTATATAATCAATATATTATTACAATCATCTAAAGACCAGAATTATTAGTTCAACTATAGGGGATTCTAGTCGATATCAAATTATTATATTACTAAAATACCAATAATTACTTGATTATACTTTTTTATAAACTCATTAATTATAAAATAGAAATTCAAACGTTTTATATACGATATACATGCAGATTCATAATAAATATTAAAATATTTGTTTCATATATATTATGATATTATTTAGATATCATAACCTACATATTTGAACAATAATACTCTGTAATATAGTATCATTTACAAATATTAGCGATTAGATGAAATAAACCTATTATAATTATAAAATTATTATAATTGGGAATATTATTATGGTATTACAATTTGCGATCCCGATCGTTACCATTCGTTACCCGATTCTTTGCCGATCACGATCCTTTCTTTCTTACCCTATCCCGATACGGATCGGATTGCCGATCAATGATCGCGATCATGCCCATCACTGCATATATATATATATATTATGATCTTGCTATTTGTTTATTTAAAATTGTTGATTTGTCGAATTACTCATTCTTTTATTTATATATTATTTATAAAATGTGGCATCCTTTTACTTATTTTTTAACTTTTTAATTTGTTATCAAATTAACTATTATTTGATATCATATATATATATATATATATATATTATGATGCTATTGAACTTCGGAATTCGTACTGATACTGATATTCAATAATTATAAAGTTTCGGACTCAAACTGATACTCTACTATTTCAAACTAAAACTATGCTCACATTTTGACGATTATTTGTTTAATATTATATTTTGAATCTTCATATTTTTTTTATATTGTGGAGTTATATATTCATGGTTGTAAAATAAATGTATATACATGAGTAACTAATTATCGAGAACATATATCCTAACAAATAATTCATATATCTATATTTATATACAATATTTACACTTATACTCACATTTTATATCATATTTATATACATTTTTTAAATAATAACATTTCTTCAGAAATAGGTAATTCTGATGTTAGTATTATATTTTAAATACTTGTTATTATTATGATAATCATATTAATAATGTCTGAAATCAGAGTTATAGCTGCAGATATTTCAAATAAAACCAAGCGAGTGGTGATCGCTTAGCGCTCTAAATAACGAAAGTAACAGTTCTATATATATATATATAGATCACGAAAATTGAGAATACATTTTATATCTTCATAATTATTATTCATTATAATAATATATTATTCATATATATAATTATAATATGTAACACATATCATATAATATTATATATATATACATATATTGTTATTGTTATTTTTATTTGGTGGAGTCCTTTCATCCCATCCAGGAACTTAGATGAAGTTTTCACTTATAACCATATATGGCTCTAATTTCCCTTCGAAGCCTCTCTCATGTTAAGGCATCCATGGTTTTAACGAGAGCCGATCATTTATTTATACACAATTATATAAGATCACTTCTAAATAATATTTTAAGACCCATTTTATAAAATTAATTAATGGTCCGGACGAGGGTCGAACCCGTGTCCTACTGCTTGTGTGTCTGACGCCTTAGCCACTGAGCCACACAGGCAGTTAGTTATATATATATATATATATATATATATATATATATATATACAGTGAAAGCCGCTTACTTCGACAGCCACGTACATCGATAATTCGGCTACATCGACATTTCGAGATATTTTTGTTGGATATACACCTATTTACATGTAAATTAATACGCGTACATCGACAATCCACTTATATCGATAATTCGGCATTATCGACATATTTATAAGGTAATATTTGGAATTGAATCACCTTATATCGACAAATTTGATTATAAAACAAATCTATATATAACTTGATCTTTAATATCTTATGTAATTGGTCAATATTTAGATACGCCTAAAAATATGTAGCCTATTGTGATATAATTACGTATGTCTTATTTCATTTATTACATTATTGTAACGATGCCAAGACGTAAATTCATTTATATCGTTGATAAAGCTACTGATATCAATACTATTAAAATGGAAAGGAGAGAAAGATTGTGGCAGAGAAACTGGGTGTTGGATTGTCTACTAGTGTAGGATGGATGAAAGTTGTTATCATATACAAATATCAAAACATTAACATAGGTAAAAAGTAGGAAAGTAACAATGAACTATATAATCCGTAGTCATATATTATTGTGTCAGTAGTGTATACTACCCTTCATTACTGGCATCACTATTAAATACTAACACCAATGACTCATTGTGTAGTTATATATTTATATTCAATTTATATCTCAATATCATGTTATCCATTATAAGTAATACTATATATAGTTAAATATATTGTATTATAGTACCATATGGCACGGTAATACTATAAACTATTATATGGTATATAAATACATTGCATGGATCAACTCTCTTTATCAAGTACAAGTTGGTGGTGTATTGCATCACCAGATGCAGGTATTTGAGCTCAATTGTAATTAACAATTATTAAAATAGATTTTGGTCATAAGATCAATTGCAATTGATACATGTATCAAAGGTATTGGCGTAACTTGCTAACATGTCGCATCACGAATTGTTACGTCATTAGTTTCCATTAGGTTTTTTTATTTTTTCTATATCCTATATGTTATATTTAATAAAGTAAATGTAAATGTTTACAAAACAATGATCCAGACGATTATTCAATTATATATGATACCAGTGATATTGTAAATTGTGATAATTTCAATTTACCTAAATTAATATCTATTTATAACAATTATAACAATTCAAATGAATCTTATAACGATTATGTATCAATTGATAGCAATGTGTTACCGTATGATAATGATATCTTATCTATACCGTGGATTATACGATCACTTACACTCACAGAACACAAAGAAGATGTTAATGAGTATACACATGATCCAATTATTGTAAAAACCAACGTCTGTAGTTTTAAATATGTTACAAGAAATCCAATTGTATATAATTAGTCATATCAATCACGATAACAGTAATATAAATACATGTATATGCACAATACACTCACATATTGATAATATACACTTAAATAAAATACAATCCGCTAAACAACATAGCTTACAAAATATTGTTAGTTTATATATAAACTTTTTAGTAAATTTATATTTATTATTTAATAAACATGTAATTAAACCTTTTTTATTATTATATTATATGCATATATTATATTATTACATAAAATGAATTATAAATAAACTAATGCGTTATACATCATTAGGGTTATGCCCCTATCGCTCATATCGACAATCCGCCTATATCGACATTTTTGGAGCTTACACAATCATGTCGATGTAAGCGGCTTCACTGTATATATATATATATTATATATAATATATATATAATATATATATTAGTATTGCAATCGAACTTCGAACTGATACTCAAGCATTTAGAACTGATACTATACCGATACTCTGAAAGTAGGGTTCATGTAAACATATATTATATATAATACCCATGAATATTAAATATTTAAATATTACTTATTATATGGTCATTAGTGAAGTAGATTTATAAAAATGTCATCTTATATTATATAGATATTAAATAATACACAAAATGAACAATATTATATTGTATATATTGAATATACTAGACGTATTAGTCATACAAGTTGTGATTAAAACATGATACTGTCTCATAGTCTGAATATAAATTTACTATATTTATTTCAATGAGCATACCGGATTATGGTCAAAAGCTTCATGATTTGTAAAATATTATAAGTACTAAATGCCCGCGAAAGTCTTTATTCGAATTAGAAATTTTATAAATCTATATATATATATATATATATCAACGAATATTTTAAGGAAAGAAATTATACTTAGTAGAAATCGTCTTATTAGATATTGTAAACAAAAAACGAAAAGCACCATATATATACACTCATAAAAATAACTTGGTCAACTGACTAACATTATGCCTATAATGTGGGTCAAAAGTATAGTGTAAAGTTTGACTGATATTTATAAAATATAAGTCAAATGACCCACATTTATTCTATACAAAATAGGTCAAATGAACAACATTTAAATAAAGTGGGTCAAATTATTTATTTTTAAATGGGTCAAATGAACAACATTTAAATAAAGTTGGTCATATTATTTATTTTAAAACAGGTCAAATGAACAACATTTAAATAAAGTTGGTCAAATTATTTATTTTAAAACAGGTCAAATGAACAACATTTAAATAAAGTTGGTCATATTATTTATTTTAAAACAGGTCAAATGAACAACATTTAAATAAAGTTGGTCAAATTATTTATTTTAAAACAGGTCAAATGAACAACATTTAAATAAAGTTGGTCAAATTATTTATTTTAAAATAGGTCAAATGAACAACATTTAAATAAAGTTGGTCAACTTATTTATTTTTAAATAGGTCAAATGAACAACATTTAAATAATGTTGGTCAAATTATTTTGTATGTTTCCTATATTAGCTTACCCTGTTTTAAGCTATTTTTAGATATTTAATTCATTTTATTACATATAATTTATCATATATATATAAAATTATAATTTGCTTGTAATAATATATTTATAAATCTTAATTATATTGTAGACATTTATATGTAAGATAAATATTATAATAACAGTGTACATGTAGTAAACTAAATTGTATTATAGATTAGTATATAAAATAATGATAAATTAACAAATAACAGTGTATACATGTACTAAACTAAATTGTATTATGATTATGAAGCAATTAGTATATAAAATAATGATAAATTAACAAATAACAGTGTATAAATGTACTGAACTAAATTGTATTATGATTATGAAGCAATTAGTATATAAAATAATGATAAATTTACAATTAACAGTGTATACATGTACATAAACTAAATTGTATTATCAAGCAATTAGTATATAAAATAATGATAAATTTACAAATAACAGTGTATAAAGGTACTAAACTATATTGTATTATCAAGCAATTAGTATATAAAATAATGATAAATTTACAAATAACAGTGTATAAATGTACTAAACTAAATTGTATTATCAAGCAATTAGTATATAAAATAATGATAAATTTACAAATAACAGTGTATACATGTACTAAACTAAATTGTATTATCAAGCAATTAGTATATAAAATAATGATAAATTTACAATTAACAGTGTATACATGTACATAAATTAAATTGTATTATCAAGCAATTAGTATATAAAATAATGATAAATTTAAAAATAACAGTGTATAAAGGTACTAAACTATATTGTATTATCAAGCAATTAGTATATAAAATAATGATAAATTTACAATTAACAGTGTATACATGTACATAAACTAAATTGTATTATCAAGCAATTAGTATATAAAATAATGATAAATTTACAAATAACAGTGTATAAAGGTACTAAACTATATTGTATTATCAAGCAATTAGTATATAAAATAATGATAAATTTACAAATAACAGTGTATAAATGTACTAAACTAAATTGTATTATCAAGCAATTAGTATATAAAATAATGATAAATTTACAAATAACAGTGTATACATGTACATAAACTAAATTGTATTATGATTGTGAAGCAATTAGATTATAAAATAATGATAAATTTACAAATATCAGTGTATACATGTACTAAACTAAATTGTATTATAGAATAAAAAGTCTCACATATCATACGAGTAAAATAATTCTAAAAAGTTATTTTGAGAAGATTGCAACCGGATTCTAAAGATTTATGTCAAAAGAACAAACCGGATTCTGGGCTGGAAGAAGCACAAATGAATACATGTAAGAATAGTATACAAGACTGTAACAGTGTATACATGTACTAAACTAAATTGTATTATGATTGTGAAGCAATTAGTATATAAAATAATGATAAATTTACAAATAATAGTGTATATATGTACTAAACTAAATTGTATTATAGATTAGTATATAAAATAATGATAAATTTACAAATAAAATAAAATATAAATGATGTTTTTATATATTTTATTAAAATATAATTTAGTATATAATTTAACGACATTTAAATTCTTTTTTACCGAATCTTGATGATCCATTAGAATTTTTTGAATAAAGGTTAGCATATTATTATTTTCTTTAGGAAAAGAAATATTGAATGAATAATATATACACAATAACATAAGATGTGCATTTATCAATGATGGCATTCTATATATAATATCAGAAAATACAATATCAAACTCATTACAATTTCGTACAACGATATAGGGGGCATTTAATTCTAAGTTATTATTTACATAACATATTGGAAATTTGTCTTTAAGCAAATATGGAAGATGTAGAAGGCGTACACAAGTCTCATAATCTGTGAATAATAATTGAATTATTATATTAAATAAATGTATTAAAAAAATATGTTAATATATAGAAAAAATAATATTTACTAACAATTTCTTTCCAAATTGTTATGCTGCTCTTTAAATCTTGATATCTCTTCGCCTACTAGATTCTTGTAAAGTTGATGAATCATCCATTTCTAAAATATTTATAATTAACATAATATGTAATGCATAATAGTGAAAAAAATATAATTTTAATTTAAAATTGCGCATGAATTTTATAATAATATGTATACATTAAACTTGTATATATTTTATATTTTCCTAAAAAGTAATAATTTGTGGTTTTACATTATAAGAAAATATAAAATATATTATGAATACGATAACAATATTCATATCGGTTATCAATAGTGATTTCAAATCGTGTATACCATCTTACGAATGGTATATTATGGTAATAGTACCTTATGGTAGAACGTAATAGTACCTTATGGTAGAACGTAATAATACATTATGGTAGAACGTAATAGTACCTTATGGTGAAACGTAATAGTACCTTATGTACTTATAGTAATTTATTTACATGTTTTAATATTATAATATTTGAATATTTAATTATCTTTGAGAAGTTAGACACGCCCCATAAAATATGAAAATTATTAGGCGGCCAGATTCAATATCCACCAAATACCCCAGCAAACAGTAAGAACAGCATAACAGCATATGGTAGAGCCTCACATGTTTACATTGTGCTATTATGCTGCTATTAAATGTCTATATAGCATAATATTATGCTGCTATTAATTTGTAAGGATATTATGCTGCTGTTATGCTGCTATTATGCTAATATTATGCTGCTATTAATTTTAAATGTATATTATGCTGCTATTATAATAATATCAGCATAACAGCAGCATAATATACATTTAAAATTAATAGCAGCATAATATTAGCATAATAGCAGCATAATATTAGCATAATAGCAGCATAACAGCAGCATAATATCCTTACAAATTAATAGCAGCATAATAGCAGCATAATAGACATTTAATAGCAGCATAATAGCACAATGTAAACATTTGAGGCTCTAGCATATGCTGCTCTTACTGTTTGCTGGGACAGCGCATATTACTCCGTGGTTAGGCATTATTTAGTTATAAAATGTATAGAGTAGGTTAAATAATAAATACGAATATAATAATTATAAAAATTCAAATAAATTCAAATCTACAATCCTCAATGGCTGCTGTTTACATTTGTTACCACGTGGTCGACATTACACAAAATAGCCTGAGTTGCGGGGCTTGGATATTAACAATTTATAAATTAAATTAAAAAGAGTATGTATTGTATGAGAAAAATGTGCATACAGTGAATTAAATGTATTACTTATTTTGACAATATTTTTTATTTAAAGCATAATATGCATGAAAATAGATTTATCATAATATATTTAATATTATTTAATTAATAATACGTGTCGAGTTAAAAAATTACAAAAATGTATAGTTTATTCATAATATGAGTTTAAAAGTTCTATTTTAAAATTGTTGTGTTCTTGGAAAATATCAAAGTTTACTTTAAATTATATAGCTTACTTACCATAAATTGTGATTAAATGTCTTATGGCATTGCTTATGCACTAATTTATTGTATAGTTCACATATAACTAAAGATTTAATCTACTTTAAACAATGTCATATGGATATGGATAATTACTTTGAGAAGAATACTTTGTACAAAACTGTACAACTCTGTTATAAGTAATGTTTGCATATATACAATATTATAGTAAAAATTCTTATATTAAATAATAAATGATTACAATATAAAGTTATATTATAATATTTATATAAAATGTTTAATTATATAAAATTTATAATACACATGAGTTTATAATATACACTATATATATAAATATATAAAAAAATTATAATTATGTAAATAGAATTATAATTAATTTATAAACACATCAAAGGATTTTAATATTTTTAACACATAAATTAATTTTAATATTAAGTTTTATTATTATATTCTATAAATAATATTTCATTATTATAATCCCATATCATTATTCGGTGATTATATATTATATTTAATATAAGCACGTATATTATTACTATTTACAAATATAATTGATCATTCTATATAATTTTATCAAATTATATTTCCAGCAGTAAATATGATATACATCTTTATCTCTAGTAATTTACAATATTATATATGATATGTCACTCCCATCTAAATATAGCTCATAGTTACTAATTTTAATTGAAATATATATCGCAAGCAATACGCATATCGGGCAGTTAAATATACACCTATATATTTAAGTCATACAAATTACGATATTTTCAAGTTTTATCATACTTAGTAATTTGATTAATTAATAACATTATGTACATATATTATGTTATTCTTATTAATATTATGTTAAGTGAATATATATGTAGTATATATATATATATATATATAGTGAATATATATATATATAATATAGAAATAACATTTATATACTTGGATTCACATTAAATTTATTATATTAAAATGAACAATTCACAGCCTCATTTATTTTGATTATTATACGTCATTTATATTTCAAATTACTAAACCTATCTACATATTACGATTTTTATTATCCTTTGTAATTCTAAATGTTTGATTATAACTTAAATAGAATCCAAAAGTTACGAAATAATTATCAATTATTTAACTATATATAATATAAAATAAAAATTGAATAAAATATTTTTTAAATTTAAAATATCCTAGAATTTACATTTGGGATACTACTATGCCATCACAGTTCATTTTATATTTCGTTTTTTGATTAAAACAAATTATTTTGGTATAAATAAGTATTATTTCAACATTTTATGAATAGATATATTTATTTATACCATATTATATTAATATGGATAATCTATTTTCATGCATATTATGCTTTAATTGGCAATATAGCATATTATTGTTAACATATATTAAAATAATTATAACATGTTAGTTTTTATAAGTATATGTTCTAGGTGAATTGACCAATACAATTAGCGTTTAAAAAAAACCTGGTTAAGATATAGCTGAGAGGTTATTTCATCCAGCGCATTCTTTGCATAGTCAGGGCAGATCTTTGTTCGGGTCAAGGCATATTCGGATTACACTCTTCAATTTTATGTTGGATACTAGGCAGGATACCATGTCAGACTTGTGTAGTCAGACGATGTACCAGTGCTGTATTAGTTGGTATCATTTGAAAATCTTATAATTATTATAGGTTAGATAAAAATACAAATACATTTTTCATAAATAATCAAATATAAATACAAAATAAATTTAAAACAAAATATGAATATATATAACCGGCTCGCAATTATCATATATATATATATAGATTTAGTATCATTTAATATCAACTTTTGAGTATTATGTAATCGGTCTATGTCGAATATAGAACCCTTTTTGTTTTGATTACGATATATGAGGTCAAATTAAAAATTCTCATTTTGATATATAACACATTTGTGTGTATGATAAACTTATATGGAAAATGTACATTTAGTATATATTATAAGATATATATATATATATATATATATATATATATATATAAATTTTTTGTTATTATAATATTAAGGTATTCAACGAGACATGTAAAATATTTTAAATTTGACTTCGGTATTCGTAATAAAAATAAACAAGGACCATATTTGATATTCCTCGGGTAATCATATGATATTTACTTAGCTCTTCTCATATATATTAATATATGTTTGTTCAAAATTGATTGCCTCACTAAATCTAGATATAGTATAAGTTGGTGCCGATCATTCAGATTATAACCTAAATAAATGTATTACAATTTTAAAATAGTATATAAGAATAAGGTTATGGTACATAATCCGCACAAGATATATTATATTTATTAAATATCACTAGTACAACAGCTTAATTGTATATATTGGGAATAACATTATATATATATATATATATATATATATATATATATATATTATATTATCAGATATATGATATAATATAGTTTATAAATATGTATTCGTAGCATAAATTATGCACTATGTGAGGTATTCATTTATTATTAATATCGTAATTTATATTGGATAATATATATTAGTTCCATCGAATGATAATCATTAATTTAACTAATTAATTATGATGTATAAAATGTATGTTTATATCTAAATTATGTATTATACAATTTTAAATATTTTATTCGCTAGATATCTAGTAAATGTTTTAAAATAATGAGAAGCAGCCAATATCTTGCGATAACTATTAGATCGATATCAGGCTGTATTTGTTGATGTAATATCGACTTTAATCTAGGTGAATGGACCAATACCACGAGAGTAGTGTTTCAAAAAAAACCTGGTTAAGTATTAGTGTGTTATTTCATCCAACGCTCTCGTTGCAGTGTGGCATCTTTATAGCTTAGTTCGGGTCAAGGCGTATTCAGATTATACTGTTCAATTTTCATTAGTTGGTATCATTTGAATATCTTATAATAATTAATACAACAAAAATATTCCTATCAGTTAGCAATAGAGTTCAAATCGTATATTTTGTGAATGGAATATTTTATTTTTGTACATAGAAATTTGTATTTCAGTTTTACATTAAATGAAATTAAGATTACAGTAATACTATAATTATATAATATATATAATTATAATTAAATATATTTATTTTAATAATGTAATAATACATTATATCATATTTATATATACTAATTGTAATATAAATATTAATAATAATATCACTAATCAATGGCATAGTAATTCTTAAACTTTCATATTATTATGATTATATATTTATAAGTACTACATATAAATAATATGATACTATATATTATATATAACGGTTAAATAATGAAGTCGTAAACTAATATTATGTAATATTATTTTATTAATACTTATAAATCTGGGATATACAAATCAGCTGTATGTGAGGAGCATGTTTAGACATAAATATTATATCATATTTAAACTAGTAATGTAATAATACATTATAGCATATTTATATATACCTAATTTGTATATAAATATTAATGATAATATTACTAATCAATATCATAGTAATTTATAATTTAAACTTTCATATTATTTGTACGATTATATATTAAGTCATACATATAAATAATATGATACTATATTATATATTATATATATAATGGTTAAATAATGAAGTCGTTAACAAATATTAATATATTATTTATTAATACTTAATAAGTATTACTTATAAATCTGGGATATATAAATCAGTTGCATGTGCGGAGCATGTTTAAACATAAGCATTATATATTTCATTGGTGTTATTATTATAAAATTGATATCATTGTAAAGCTTATTAAATTATATAATGCAATTCATATTTATGTGTTTTTAAATTGTTATCAATATCAAAGTTATGATCAAAAATATGCAACAAATATTAACGATTTATCAATTAAATTAAATTAAAAAGAGTATGCATTGAATGAGAAAAATATGCATACAGTGATTAAATTTGTGACATATTTTGACAATAATTTTAGTTTAAATACACATTTGTAAAAACTAAAATATAAATTGTATTATGCATCAGTTTATAATTTAAAAAGCTTTGCGATTTTTAAATAAAGCTAAGCAGCTTAAGCTGCTTTTAGCTGCTAAGCTTACTTTAGAAAATGTATACAAATTGGCAATTTTAAATTGCCTTGTATATAAATAGTCATGTACCATATATCAGATTAACCGATGTTAATATGGAAAGTTACGAATACAATACTCTATTTATATTCTAATACATTTTATATAAACATTTAATAATCATATTTAAATTAATATATACATAATATTAAATAATTATCGCCCATGAATATCGCACATTTTCGAATAATATATAAATAGAGTATTATTGTATCACTAATTATGTAACATTAACTATTGTATTCATGTTATTTAATATATAAATATAAACTATATAGAATGATAAATGTACAAATCTTATATTTAATATACGGTTATTTAAAAGTTTAGATTATTTACCTTGTATTTATTTCTGAATATTTTCATAAAGGTCAAAGATAAAGATAAAGGTAAACAATAATATAATAATAATCTTTGATTTAAAATATTTAACAATATACAATAGCTTGTAAAATTATACTAACATTTTAGAACGTTTAATTATAAATTATAATTTATAAGGAATACATAATTGATTATGTATGTAATGATTTATAATAATGAATGATAATGTATTATGTTGTATCATAGATTACAACTAAAATATCGTAAATATATATGAAATATTAAATTAATATATATATATATATATAAATAATATGATCATTTAATATCTATGAACATTAATTTTTAATCAAATTAATATAATATAAATAATTGCATATATTATTAAAATACACTATAAAAGATATATATATATATAATACTTGAGATTATTAGTGATATACCTTACCCTACATGTAGAACTTGTCCGGCAGTTTTAGACTATCTTCCTCTAACCATCTCTATATTTCATCGACTTTTTTATATCGTATACATCACATAGTGTACCATCCATAAGTTGGTCCTGTGATATCGTCCTTTTTTCCAACAGTGCCCAGAAAAATAGCACGTAGCATTCGAGTGTGATTTCTTGTATTATTTTAAGTATTTTTCAATCTCTTTTGTTAGATTCCAGCTAACATAATCGACTCACACTTAATCTTAAAAAGTTTCTTTTCATTTTATCATGTAGTCTTGATCTAAATATGATTTTATCTCATTTAAGACTTCTCAGATGTTAATTAATCTGATATTGATATATTTTTCTGTTGACTGAATGTAGCTTCCAAGATACTTAAAATCAGAAACTTCTTTAATATTATTACCGTTTAGGTTTTTGATAACTTAATTTTTTCCTTGATTTATACTGATGAATTCCATCTTTCCAGTATTTATAGCCCAATTTCTTTTACATTATGTTACATTTTATGTACAATCCAGAAAACAGTAATAGCCTCATAATAGTAACATAATAGCATATATAATAGCCTCAAATGTTTACATTGTGCCCTTATGCTGCTATTAGGTTGCCTATGTTGCCATTAAATGTCTATTATGCTGCTATTAATTTGTTATGCTATTATGCTGCAATTAATTATAAAGTATATTGTTCTGTTATTATGTTGCTATTCTAGTATAAAAGTAGCATAATAGAATGACAAATTAATATAAGCATAATAGCACAATGTGTACATTTGAGGCTATTATATATACTATTATGTTGCTATTATGAAGCTATTACTGTTTGCTGGGAAGTATTATTAATTCGTTGGTTTTATAAGTTACTATAACTAGTTCATCCGCATAGTCAACATTTATAATTTGTATTGCTGGTTATCCTTTGATCCTTCTCTCAATGAGGGTAAACAAATATCAATATTTCGGTAACTTTCTAAAATGTATTCAAAACATAGTCAAGACAATTTATGAACAGAAAAGGGGCTAGTGTATCACATTGAAAAACTCCAATATATTTTTATAAATTCAGTATCTCCATCATCAGTTCTCACAATAGATTTAGTTAGTTTGTATTTTTTTATAATCTCATCTGGTATACCATATATGGTGCGTATATGCATTATGTATCTCTACCATATTTCCTCGATGTATGGAATCGAAAGCTTTGGAGAAATCGATAAAAAGGTAGTAGCTGTTAAAGTAATGCCACGTAGTTCCCAGCAAACAGTAATAACCGCATAATATCAGCATAACAGCATATATAATAGCCTCAAATGTTTACATTGTGCTATTATGCTGCTATTATGCTGCTATTAAATGTATATTATGATGATATTAATTTGTTATGCTATTTTTCTGCTGTTATACTGCTATTTAAAGTCTATTATGCTAATATTATGCTGATATTAATTTTAAAAGTATATTATGCTGCTATTATGCTGCTGTTATTAGAATAGCAGCATAATAGCAGCATAATATACTTTTAAATTAATAGCAGCATAATATTAGCATAATATACTTTAAATAGCAGCATAACAGCAGCAAAATAGCATGACAAATTAATAGCAGCATAATAGACATTTAATATGAGCATAATAGCAGCATAATAGCACAATGTAAACATTTGATGCTATTACATATGCTGTTATGCTGCTATTATTATGCCATTACGTTTGCTGGGTTGTTTGTATAGCTCAGATATCCCTTCTTTGGTATAGGTATTATACTACTCTTATTCCATATATCGATTGGTGATCAGTTATAGAAACGGTATTAGGATGAATAATAATAGAATGAATAATACTAGTAATTAGGTACATATATGTTTTCAATATTTAAATATATAAATGTATTCAAATGACTATCTATATATAGATATAAAATATATTAAAATATATTTTCAGATATAAATATATAGAAGTAAATAATATGCAGCTACAAATATATACATGCTATATATATATATATACTATAGTAGATTAATTTATAAAATATAAGGTTGAATCATAATTATGTTCGTTCAACCTTTTTATTAAAAGGTTGAATGGATAGTATATTGTTGACTCAACCTTTTACAAAGGTTGAATAGGTAAATAGAGCATTCAACCATTTTATTTCCTTGATTCAACCTTTTATTTTTAACAGTGTTCTCTCAATGAGGGTAAACAAATAATAATATTTCGGCAACTTTCTAAAATGTATTCAAAACATAGTCAAGACAATTTATGAACAGAAAAGGGGCTAGTGTATCACATTGAAAAACTCCACCAGATTTTTTTATAAATTCAGTATCTCCATCATCAGTTCTCACAATAGATTTAGTTTTGTTTATGTTATTATAATCTCATCTGCTATACCATATATGGTGCGTATACGCATTAGGTATCTCTACCATATTTCCTCGATGTATGGAATCGAAAACTTTGGAGAAATCGATGAAAAGGATACTAGCTGTTAAAGTAATGTCACATAGTTGTGTGTATAGCTCAGATATCCCTTATATGGTATAGGTATTATACAACCCTTATTCCATATATCGATTGGATCTTCCCAGCTAACAGTAATAGACTCATAATAATAACATAATAGCTTCAAATGTTTACATTGTGCTATTATGCTTCTATTATGTTGCCATTGAATGTCTATTATGCTATTAATTTGTCATGATATTATGCTGCTGTTATGTTGCCATTTAAATTCTATTATGCTATTATTATGCTACTATTAATTTTAAAAGTATATTATGCTTTTATTATGTTGATATTATTAGAATGGTTGGTAATAATAGTGATATGATAATATTAATAATATGATTATTAGTTATTAAATATTGTTAACAAATTTTAAATATATTAATAAATATAAGTGTATACACAGATATATTTAATATTTAATATATGTATATTATTTATCAGGCAGTTGACCCATATTTTCTTTTAATATTAGTCATACGATCAATATATATTAAATGTTGGTCATATGATAGATATATAATAATGTGTTGATCAATTGACCAACATTTAATCAATGTAAGTCAAACTTATATTATATATTAGTCAGTTGACCCATATTTTCTTTTAATATTAGTCATACGATCAATATATATTAAATGTTGGTCATATGATAGATATATAATAATGTGTTGATCAATTGACCAACATTTAATCAATGTAAGTCAAACTTATATTTATTAATTGGTCAATTGATCAACATATTATTATATATCTATCATATGACCAACATTTAATATATATTGATCGTATGACTAATATTAAAAGAAAATATGGGTCAACTGACTAATATATAATATACATCAACTAAATAATATCAAATTGACTTACATTCAAAAATAAATATTGGTCAAGTGAACAATTTTACTTAAATATGGGTCGATTGACTAACATAATATAGTATATAAGTCACTTGACCAAGTTATTTTTATGAGTGTAGGTTCAATTTAGAAACTATATATTTGTTATAATGTAAATTCGTTTCTAACTATACACTTTAAAAATATAAAATAATATGTTTTAAATTATTATTTTTAAGATGAAAACTAAGTGTTCATCACTAATATATAACAAAACAATAGTATATTTTTGTTTTAAATGCTATACATATATATTTGGCAAGTACAAGAAAACTCATATTGCATTTAATTTAATAGAATTGAAAACATTTTTGAATAGAAACCCTATCAAACTTAAATCAAGTCAGTGATTTTGATACTATTGCTAGCAGTGAGAAGCATTCAAATTAATCATGTTACATAGATAGGGAGTGATCTTTGCTTCATAAAATCTTTTTATATAATACAAATTGTATTATATATTATAAAAATAATTATACATAATAATTGTATATATGTATATATGTATTACATATATTTATTATATATATATTATTAAAATTACATGTTATTTATAACTAATGATCACATGATTATGATATTTATATATATATATATATATATATATATATAAATATATGTAGTTACACCACATTCATATATAGAATATATATTTATAATTTTGTATATGTAAAGAGTGTAACATATAACAAAAAATGCGAAGATTTTGACCAGGTAATAGAGCAGGTTATGCTACGTAATCTTCATATTGAATATTTAAAATAAGCATAAGCAATATAGAATATACCATATCTACTATTTATTATAAATAGTATAAATTTGATAGAATATCACTAACGAAATATCTTAGTAGTATAATATAGTAAATTAATATTTATTTTTAGTATGCATTGGTATTGTAAATTAGTAAACAATATATGAGGTATTATATAGTAGATACTTTATATGAGTGTTATCATTAGTTTTAAATATATAGTAAGACGATATACAGATATTTATAATTATTAATCATATTACGTGCAGATAATATTTAATATGGCGTGTGACGCATGTACAAATTTTGTCTAGGTACCCCTACACATTTATCTGAAGATGCACCCTTTGCTAATAATTAATTAAATATGAGCTTAATACCAGTTTTTCACTTCTACGCAATATTGTATAAATCAAAAAATCTACGCTCTCATATACAAAACACTACGATCGACATATATCCATGTCAGTAGATCATAGAGTTAATTTTATCATAAAAGAACTTGATTATTGTCCATATATTATCGATTTTTAAGTTAAATAATGTACTAAATGCCCAGAACATTTTTTATTCAAATTTATTTGTATTTATTTTATCGATATATATATATTATAAATATACATACTATATGTAATATAGTTTATTATAATATTTTATAAGATTAATTGTATATCTATATAATATATAGTATCTATATAGATATGTGTTATTTTAATTTTAATAATATTTATGACTCATATTCTAGTGATTATAATATCTATAGATATATGTTTAGATACGCAGCTTATATAGATACGATCAAAGACGTTATATATAAATAGATCACCAGCTTCTATATATACGTATAAAGCAATAAAGCATCAACATAAAAGCTAAGACACACTTATTTTTTTCATGGACACGCCTACTTGTTCATTTGCGTGAAATTATTTTAATATTTTTTTTGAAATTGTTAACATGCAAATATATACTTATCAACTTAAAATACATTAACTTATTAATATTTACATTATAATACTTACTATTTTGTTCAATAAAACAAATAATTTTTTTGTAAACAGATATTCATATTAAATTTTAAAATATATATAATATATAACCAAATGTAATGCTATTATATTAATTTTATATTATATTATATTATAGATAATTATTATAGATATTATGATAATTATTATAATATCTATAATAATAATTATCTATAATATAATATAAAATAAAATTAATATTATCATAATTATCATACTTTCAGCACACTATATTGTCATGTTACATTATAACATACAGTCACGTTACATAATATCATACTTTCAGCACACTATACTGTCACGTTACATCATAACGTATATTCACGTTCCATTATACTGTCACCTTCTAGCAAATCATACTATCATATCGTACTTTCACTGCATGTCATATTATTATATCGATCACTTACTTTAAACCATATATAAATAATTTACATTATATATCGTTTCTAAACAGTGATTAATATATTATAAATTAAAACATGTGAGATATTCAAATACTATAAAATAGATATTTGAGTACAATTCTCGTGAAAATAAATATCTGATAAAAAAAGTATTACAATATACTCCAGATAATATCGTTTACTAATATATATATATATATAAATTATATAATATATATATATATATATATATATATATATATATAATTATTATATATGATTTTTTATATAATTTTATATATTATATATATAGATCTTTATGAATATATTTATACAGATATATATATTATAAATATATACCATTAATTTCATTAAAAAATACATTATTAATTGTGGTAAAATAAGTATTATAAATAAATCTTTTTTTATAAAAACTTATTACTTACAAATTATTATTTAAATATATTAAAATTTTAAAAATTTGTTTGCGTATTTTTAATCATAACTTTTGTTTTAATAACAATTTGAAAAAACTAAAATATTAACTATGTTATAGAATTTAATAAGCTTTCTAACGATAATAATTTTATCACAGTAGCATAAATATAAAAAATCCTATTTTCATACCGATATGATACATATGTTAAAAACTTACGACAAATCGAATAAAGTTGATTATTTAATAATACGTGTTTTTATATTAATAAAAACTATTGTTAAATACATAATACATAACATTTATATGAAAAGTAAGAAATTAAATGTAAATAATGGTATTTAATCATTAATGTTATCAAAATTACATTGAATAATGTAAAATCGTCAATAGATTTAGGGTTTACAATTTCCAATTTATAGTTTGTAAACTATAAATCTATGGCCACGTCAATCAAACTGATTTCTACGTTATGACAATCAAGTCACGTCTCAAAATTATGCATATATAACATGACTGATGATTTAGGGGCTTCGCCCCTTAGATATCTATGGATACGATATTATCAAATCACTAATTAAAATAAACAAATTGATGGTGTTAAAAGGTAGCATATACAAAATTAGTGAAGTTTTTGACCAAATTACTTGGCAAGTACCACATTTAATTTGGTATTATGATAATTATAAAATAATTATTTAATAATAATTATTTAATAATTTGAAATTATTAATAAATGTTGTTATTTGAACGAACTAATTTATAATATTTTAGATAATTAATTATAATGAATTATATTTGAATATATTGAATTATATTTTAAATATATTATCTTGATTGATAACTAAAAAAGAATAAAAGAGATACTTTCAATTTGAATATTTTAATTATTAAATTAATATATTTGTTAATTAACTTAGTTGTCGATAATTTAATATTTAATATTATTATTATATATTAATATATAATATTAATATTATATTAATAAATAGGAAATAATTTATATAATTATATTTATTAGTGAATAATATTTATATGGTTATATCATCGATATAAAGAAAGAACTTGCTTTATATCGATGGGTTATATATAATGGTCATATATAATATATATGTAATACATTCTAGAATAGCATGTTTGTATAAGAATATATAAAACCTTTTTTATAATAGTTATCTTGGTTTGTTTAAGGGTACACGTTAAGCCGGAGCGGCTCGGACTTTTTTTGTTGAAAATTGCTGCACCTTCTAGCATTTTATGTTTGGAGTATTTCTGTCACAATGGTATACTTTTTTTTTTTTACATGTAGTATTCGCCGTGCGGCGCGCGCCAGAGCTTTTAAAAAACCTGTAAATATTTTTCTATAGAAAAAATACCGCTATTACCTATATTGAAATCACATGACAATTACATTATAAACCCTTATAAACAACTAATTTTCAAATTTATATTCATTTTATTATACTCTTTAACCACGAACCTTCTTACTAATACACCTTTTTATATTTTATATAACCCCAAACCATTTACTAAATGACAAATAACAACATATATGGATATAATCGGCTAATCTTACTGTATAAATAATAACTATAAAGATATTCGAATATGGGATATTGGTACTAAAATGAGATTTTATATATTTATGCTATTATAATAAAATTTGTATAGTTGGAATGCTTATCAAATTCTATAATAGAAGTCATATCTTAGTTTTTTTAAATTTTTATTTAAAAAAAAGTTATGACCACAATTGTGAAAAAAAAATTAGTAAAAATGTTTAATTTTGTAGATAGAAATTATGAATGTATTAATTTATTTATAATACATATTATAACATAACTCATTCAATAATGAATATTATATAATGAAATTAACATAATATATATATTATAAATATAGCTATCTAAATATTTATAGAAATAAAAAAAATACCGCATTTCTGACCAATATGGGGAAAATTGGGATTTTTTTTTTTAATAATATTTTTTTTATCTAAAATTAATATAATTTATATTTTTACAAAGCTCTTTAAATTCTATAATATAAGTTGTATCTTGATTTTTACAAATTTACAAAAGAAAAAAAATGATAGAGCAAACTAATAATTTAAAATTTATAAAAAAATAAGATAAAAAGTAAAATATATTTTAAAAAATTTCTAACGATTTAAATTCTTTAAAAAAACCCTATTATTAATCCAGTCGATTGAAAAAAAATTGTTGTAATAGTGCGTAAACTTTTTTTTTTCAAATATAAAATTTATCATATTTTTACATTAAAATAGTGAATAAATAACCATATTTTATACTATACATTATTGTTTTAAAATTAATTTCATGTAATAGTACACTCATATACTTATGTATATATATTTATGTTTATATTTTTTTATAAATAATTTTTTTTTAATTAAAATTAAAATATTTTGTATTTTTCCAAAATTTCCTGGAAATTTCCTGGAAAATCGAAAAAAAATATTGTACAAATATTATCTTATACAAAAATATATAATTCAAACTATAATTGCAGATAAAACTACAAAAAAAAATGTTAATGATGTTAAATCGAAGTTTCAAATATTTCCTATCTCCTCCATGTTAAACTTCCTATCTCTTCATGTTAAACTTTAATGAGGTGGCGCACCTCCAATAATTAATTTTTTTAATTTTTTTTTTTTGTATTCAATTTAATATGTTATCTAGTTAATATAAAAAAAAGTGCAGCAATTTTCAAAAAAAATTACCGAGCCACTCCGGCTTAGTACACGTCCCTTAACATATTTGAAATCCTTAAAATCCTTAAAATATTAAAAAAAAACAATCAAATCAATGATCATTCAAAAATCATTCCGCATAATCTTTGATATAATTATTAAAGGGTATCAATAAATTTCGATGCCACTTACAAAATAATGTATTTTATTTCTATTTTCGATTATTTTTACGCTATCTTTTATTTCTATTTTGATCATTTTTCGTTTATTTTTACTATATGATTTATTTCTACTTTCGATTGTTTTTCGTTTATTTTTACGGTAACTGTAAAACGTTTTAATTTCTTTAATTTTTTAATTTCGTATTATTCTTTGTTTATTTCTATAACGTATGTTATCGTTAGCAAATATTTATACTTTATACTTTCGATTATATTTTCGGCTATGTATTTGCTTAAATAAATTATCAATCAATCAATCAATAAATGTTATTAATCTAATGAATATGTATTTTTAAATAATAATAAATATTAAATTATGAAATAATAAAGGTGGGTAAATACGTGAAATTTAAGAAGAGTATATATTATGGAATAACATAAATGTCGAATTAAACATTTCTTCACAAATTAAATAATATAGTTAAAATTATAAATGAACATAAAATTATTAATCTCCTTCAACAAAAGTTGTTTGTAAAATCTGATTTTAATATATAAACATATTTAACATATAACACATATATAATATATGTATATATCCAAACTATATGTATTGTCTGATAATATGGGGAATTAATTATAAAAGTAATATAAATAAATTATTTATACAACAACAAAAAATAACACTGGTTATATCATGATTTGTTGAGGTTTGGGTTTCATAAATATTTTCTTGACTAGTATTTTGCACTAATTTCAAATATGTAATTAGTTTTTTCAGATAAAATCAAGTTTATTTTTATTTCACTTTTAAATTTTGTAAAAAAATTATCAAATTGGGCAAATTTTCAGAAATTTGAAATATATATATATATACATGCTTTACTTTTACTTTTTGTTGTTTATGGACAGCAAGTGCGTGATCAATCGTCCTTCCGTGGGAGGGATATTATTGAGTGGGAGGGAAGGCAAGGGAGAATTAATGAGTATTGAGGTGGCGTTTAAAGGAGGGAGTTGATGAGTTTATTCGTAGGTGTTTGGATAGGGAGTTCCAGTGGTAAGGGGCAGATAGGGCAAAGGAGCGTATATTTGAAGAATAGATTTTGTATAAATGGGGAGTGGTAAGGATAAAGGTGTTGGAGGAACGGGTATGGAGTGTAGTTATGGGTGTTTGTAGATGTAGGAGGGAGGCAAGGTAGTCAGGGGAATTGTAGTGAATAGATTTATGGATGGTTAGGGAGAATTTGTACTTTATATGATAGGGGACTGGCAGCCGTTTTAGTTGTTTTAGGAGAGGAGTAATGGAGTCAGGGGAACGTCGGGGAAGTAAATGGACGCAGCGAACTACAGCGTTTTTGGAGTCGCAGTAGTTTGATGAGTTTGTAGTCCGAGAGGTTAAAGAGTAGGGATTTGCAATAGTCGAATAGGGGGATGACGTAGGAGGAGGTAATGGTAATAGCCATATGGAGGGGAATGGAACGTTGGATTGAGCGGAGGCAGTGTAGGTGTAGGGGATGGTTAAAATCATGCACCTCCTTATCCAATATTTTGAAAAAATTCTTCATTAATCAAAGTTTAATATGTAATGGAGGTAATAGGATATAATTAATGGATATATAACATGCATGTATTAATAAGCGATAGTGACTTAGCCTTGTATGAACCATGCTAAAATAAATTAATAAATGCTCTGTAACTGACAAATCACATTATGTACAATGAATAACATTGGATCGTCTATCTCATAAATAGAGAAAAGATGGATATTTTCTGTATCCTGCTTATCGACCTAAAAGTACTGATATAACATTTAAGTCTCCACATATATTTCATGTATGATCATTGTATATTTATGAATAAAGTAGAATAGACATTTTAATATATAGAGCAATACAGCTTTTAAACTTATATGTGATGAGTCCATGAATAGCCTCTATTATACCCTCTATTATCATGGTTCATAGAATATGCCCATTAATTCAACTACTCCATTTACATTATGGCATTATATCGATGAACCGCCTTGAAAAACTATCTTAGTAAAGTATTTGTGAAAGTCACTTTCACGATGACGGTACAAGACAGATGGAAATAATAAAGTAGAAATATTAAATGAAATATGTGTTGTATTGAAATATCAATATTATGTGGTACTCGTTATAATGCAGATGGAATATTCGGATATTTTTAATGTATGCTTATTATTATACATAAATGAATATACTTATTATATATATATATATATATATTTATATGTCTACATATCTGTTATTCATCGCTACATACATCTTACACAATTATAACATAATTATTATATACAAATTATCTGTGCCGGATTTTGTTTTACCATATTTAAATAGTTATAAAATCTTTAAATTAACTTCTTCATCATTATAAATAATATATATATACATATATTAGATATTTAATTATAGTTATTTAATGCTAAATAAAGTTAATTTATATTTAAGTTAGTACAATAAATAAACAAATTTATAATTAAAATGTTATGATTATATAGGGAAGTATTGATAACCTCACTCATTTTAAAAGTTGTACTTAAAAGTAGTTTGTAAAGTAGTACATTTATAGTATACATATTAGAAATGTGTATTTAATAAATTTCATATAAAATCTCAATACTAATTTGAATAGATAACAAGTTAATTATATAGAATGAATATATATTAAATTAATAATTAATATTCAAAATCGGTTAAAATTAAATACATAATATGTATTATACATATAAATACTAATTTGGTATAATATTATATATAGTATATATTTAATATAATAATAATTATACCATATATACATCTACCATAGTCTTATAAGATACGTAGAGATTACTTAATGAAGTGAACTAACACCATTTTATTGAACATTCTTATTAATTATTATAATTATTATACGCTTGATCGCGCCTTTCGATGTAGGTCGTAACCGTTCTTAATTTTGAATAAACATATAAGTTATGCTTACATTTTTATATTTCATACATATTAAAAATTAATACATACTTACTATATAAATAAATATTGTTATTAACAACATTATATTGAATATAACCGTTATAACATATAGTAAAATGTTTCAATAATTAAATTATAAATGAAACAATTTAAAAAGTCATTAAATGTACTTATTGACAGCTATTTATGATTTAGTAAAAAGATTATAATTATATAAAATTGTATAGCATTACTTACTTTTATGACAATTAAAAACTTATATTTAATAACTTATAATTTCTCTTTTATGTATTAATTATATTAATTATTATTTTTAAAATTTTAATATTAAATAATATTTAGAATATTTGTTTACTATTTGGTTGCCATATAAGACGCCATCTGGTGATTAATATTTCGTTAATATTTTTGAATTTTTTGGTTACTCTTATAGTGTGGTTACTCTTATGGACCAATACATTTCAATCAGCTGGTGAATGATACACTGTGATGTAAACGAAATGAAAAAGGCGATGGAAGATAGATATGGTTGGATGATGATAGTCAAAAATGTTCGAGCAAGCTCGACTTGGTAAGGTAAGGTATATATATAAATATAATTTAAATATTGTACCAGAATTATTATGAGAATATAAAAATGTTTAACATTATATTATTTATAACACGTTCAATAACTTTTATAAATGATATTTTTCATATTCTCATAATAATTCTGGTATAACTATAATATCTATAACTATAACTATAATATCAAATATTTAGAATTATGTATGTACTTTATTTGAATAATTAAATAATAATAGGTATATATATATATAGTATACTAGGTATTATACCTAGGTACTACCTAGTAGGTAGTATACCTATATAATATTACCTATATATATATATATATATATATATATATATATATATATGTGTGTGTGTGTGTGTGTGTGTGTGTGTGTGTGTGTGTGTTATAAGAGTGTGGTTAAACTATTATAAATTCCTAATGACCATCAGTAACTTTTAATTTATTTATGAGGTCACATAATTGTACATAATGTATGTGATAATATATTTAGCAAATTGACTAATATAATTATTTATTTTAAAACTACAGTATTTTTAAAATCAAAATAAAATCTTAGATGATATTTACTACTATTTTGTAGATACCTTAGATGATTAAAATATAGTTATCGTAGTATTATTATAATATAGTGAAATCTTAAAATGTATCCTATTATTATCTGAAAAATTTATTATTAAAAATATAATAGAATATAAAGTTAAATATAGTTTTGTACTATTATAATAAATTGTAGAGTTAAAATAAAATAGTATAAAGATATAATAAAATATAAATTTAAAATATAGTGTTCGTAGGTGTTCCTACTGGTATAATAAAGTGAAATGTTAAAATTAAGCAACCGAACAGATGTAATAAAGTTAAAATATAGTGTTAACACGAATTCGTACTATTATAATAAAGTTAAAGGTTAAAATAAAGCAACCGAATAGATGGAATAAAGTTTTATGTAAGTATATTTTATTTCCATAATTTATAAAATAAAAAAATGAAATCAATTAATCGATTTTAATGTTAAATCGCGTGCATTATTATTTTAAAAACTATATTCAATTAACATATAAGTAAGATTATATATATATAATATGTATTAATATATAATATAATATATATATATATATATATATATATATATATATATATATATATATATTATATATATATATATTCGTATACATGAAATGTATAAAGTATAATTTATATACATTATTTATAGCATGTAGATAAATATATATTACATTTTTGTATATGTATGTGTATATATATTAGTGATGTAAATTAGTCCGAGCTTTTGATGCCGAGCCGTGACTTTTGGTTTTTGATGCCGAGCCGAGACTTTCATTTTCGGAGAAAAAAACGAGCCCAGGCCGAGCCGAGGCTCTAGCCAAACGAGCCCGAACCGAACCGAGACTTTATTCAAACGAGCCCAAGCCGAGCTGAGACTTTAGTCAACAAGCCGAGACTCTAGTCAAACGATCCCGAGCCGAAATAAGACTCTTACAAAATATAATCGAGCCGAAATTATGCTTTTTTGAAGTTACATTTTAAACATAATTTTTATATATTTATCCATATTTGTATTAATGTTTCCTATTTCATGTGACATACTATTAATTATATGTATCGATAGGTGGCTATTTTGTTTATAATATATGCATATGTTCGTATCATAGATATAAAGTGGATAGTACCCACTGGGTACTACCTTACCTCACTCTAATGTCTATGGTTCGTATAGTATACGAATATTTTAAAAATTACACAATATAGTCGTAAATCTATAATCAATATTATAAGTTTTATTTAATGGAAAATTCTGAAGATTCTTTTGTTGTGTTGCTTTAATTTAATGTAGGTCTATATTCTGTGGTCTATGTAGGTGTGTGTCTATGTCCTACTCTCAGACTTGAATATGGATTATGATAATTTATAATAATACATAGGATTACTTAAATATTTTAGTTTTTAAAATAATATTTTATTTATTAAATTCAGTATATTAACTAATAATAATTAATAATTAATTTGCATAGATAATAATTAAATCAATATATTAAAATAATTAAAAGGTATAAAATGTTATTCTTTCTATATTATAAAAATAATATACCTATAATTTAATAAATACTTAATAAATACATCAATAACTTAAACCGATTCTCAATAATTCGTTTAGCAATCGTTTTTAAAACCCGATTCTCAATTATTAGTTTAAGATTCGATTATATAGATTCTTGCACGATAAAATTTAGGAATCGTTTTTATAAACCGTTTTCTAAATAACCTTTACGGGAATCTGTTTTCCAATTTAAATCCGATTCCTATAATAAAATCGTCGTAGGAATCGGATTTTTGTAACTGTGTATACTCACTATGGGGATACTTTAGGTACTAAAGTAAGAACTATATTAGTTACTATAGTATATACAATACTGATTTAGTTCTATATATAGTTCTATATTAAAGTATAGTTCTGTTTCGTGCACGGCGTGCACTGCACGTACTATTGTAGTGTAGGTTTACCTATAATTACATTTAATTACATGTATTATATTATTATAATTAATCATACTTTATTTACATTATATTTTATGGTAGAGTTTACTGCAGTATTATCTAGGTATTAGGGTCGCAGGAAGGTATATTTCACAAGGGGGTCCACTAATTTATAATATATTATTAATATATATATAGGATATATTTGTGTGTGTATAACAAATTAAAAATGATTAAATATTATATAAATAAATAAGACTTTGTAAGAGTATGTACGATTTTATTAGGTAATATTAGATAGTAGACAAATATTCTCTCTCCAATCATTTTATCAACTAATGCATTTCATTGTAATATTCGAGTAGGTAGGTATATTTTATAGCGATATTTCTTATTATTTAGCAGGTCATAATCTCATATTCAATCATATTGAAAAAATCTATTATCACAACAGATCCATGCCAATCTGTTAAATAGTTCGTCTTTAATGTCGAGCTGCTAAAGAGGTCTCCTGTCGTTTCGAATTACTAAAGAGGTATGTCATGCCAATCTGCCTAAGAGTTCGCTGTATTGTCGAGCTGCTAAATAATTCACCTAACGTATTGAGTTTCTAAAGAGGTCGTCTGTCGTGCCAATCTATATAATTATTATTAAAGTTATTAATCTGTAAATCAATAATTTTGTTTTTTGTCGTGTTTTAATAAACTGTAAAACCATCTTCTTTACTTTCTTGACCATATTCTTCCATATATAAAAGACTTTTAGAGTCTTTTTTATACTCTTTTATATATATTTTATAATAAAATATTTAACTGATTTTAAAAAATGTATTTGAGACCTATTTGTCTCAAATGTGTTTTCATATGATGCCTCGAAAACCTTCTAAAAAACTAGATGTCGACCATGTCTCGAACATTTTGAAAAATTAAGGTGTTCGGGATCAAAATAGTGAGACTTCTGGGTAGACATAATGACGTCAATTTACAAGATGTTTACGTAATTCAAAATTGTTAGTTATAGAAGTATTGTACAATTGTCCTATGTCATTAACTATAGTTGGAAAATAATAAATATTATATATAGAACTCTATAAAGATAAATTAGATTTATTAGACTCCGATTCGCTAAAATATTGAGAAACAAGTTTACTAGATTAGCTGGGCAATAAGTGTAATATACCTACCAGCGGTTGTTCCTTGTATTCCTATATTAAAGGTTGTACACCATTTTATCTGCCTGGCATATTACTTTCTCCATCATATGAATTACCTCGTAAATTATCTATCAGTAAACACAATATTATCAATGAATATGTTAGAATGTTTACTATAGTTTCTGCCTTTATATTAGATATTTCTTATATAGGTACCGTATACCTACCTACTCATATTTCTGTAACTTCGAGGTTTTCTTTAACATATCGAATACATATCTTGTTTGTTTCCTGAAGAGTTTTCTAATATACTATATTATTAATTTATAATAATTATAATCATTATAGGCCCTATAACACTTTAATTACTATTCATAAATTAAACTGTAGCAGCCATATATTTGTATAATAATTTCTTTTAAGTACTGCATATGCAAATAATTCAAAAATATATTATTGAATGTTATGATAATAGATGTAATTTCTTCTTTAAAGTTACCATATTTAACCATGCGTCGAAGTATGTACTTTTATTCATTTTTAATTTAATAGTTTGAGGATTTTACTCACAAAATGTTTTGACCTCTAAATGCTATATATTTTTAAGCTAGGTAGGTATATATTGGTAATATAGGTAGGTACCTATATTATTTAAGTATAGCTTTCAGAATAATATTGTTCAATAATATAATAATAAAATAATAATAATATATATTATTATTTTGTATATAATTTGTATTATGTACCTATAATTATAGGTATAATTATATAATTTATATACATTATATAATTATACCTATAATTATAGGTACATAATACAAATTATATACAAAATAATAATATATATTATTATTATTTTATTATTATATTATTGAACAATATTATTCTGA